>CM031243.1:626246358-626846358 GCA_018340775.1 Taxus wallichiana var. yunnanensis | reverse complement strand
CTTGTTGGCGTTTGTTGTGGATACTGAGGAGGCATGCCTAACGTGCCTACTCCTGTGAGGAGATCTACTTGGCCAGAGTGATATGGAGGATTGGAACTTCCTGCTTGCATGAACTGAGGATTTTGACTTGCTTGAGCAAGTTCTAACCCTCTCACTTTTTCTACTAATGTTGAAATGACTTCATTTGGTGAAGTCACGGTGCTTTGCCTGAGCGGCGTTTGTTGTATACCATGGTGTTGTATAGGCATGTGATATCCTGCTATAAACTGATCGCTATCTTGCCAAGTTTCTCCGAGAGTATTTCCTATATGCAGTGGCATAGAGATATTTTCTTGAAAAGAGATTTCGGGTTGTATTTGTAAACCTCCTATAGATGGGTACATACCCCAGAGCGTTGTTCACTTCTAGGATAACGTATTGACTGTTCATCATCTAAGACCAGGTATGGGTCAGATTGTCTACTAATTTGTGGTCTAAGTAGCATCTGAGGAGACGAACCAGATTCTCCAGTAAACGTCATATTGTTCGAGCCTGAAGGCTCTGTTTGTTGCGTTCGAGGGGGTTGATCTAACTCCCCATTTGAAAAGACGAGTTATATCTGTTTCTTGGGGTTTGTGTTGACAACTGATTAGTTGAATAGTTTTCGCCCCATACTGAGAGTGAGGCTGATGATTGTCTGTTCTGTTGGGCATAGTATGCCTCGAGACCCAAGAGGGGTCTGCCATATGCATCGAATCCCGACATATTCGGGGGGTATATGAATACCCGCAGAATAATGGGAAGGAGCGAAGGTGATTTGTGAAAGAACACGTGATACTATGACTCCGAACGAGAAAGTAGGAAGTTTACATCAGCTTCACTAATTTTGTTTGTTTCACGTCGGGTTCACCAATTTTGTACGCGGAAAAGTGACAAGCGAGCGTGGGAATCTACAAGTAACTCTTCCGCATACCCGACCTCCCGAGGTCGTGCCGAGACAGCCGGTGGGGATGGAATATGCATGGGATGCAGACAAACTAGTTAGGCAATCTAATGTCTTCGACACGCACTAATGGAATTTGTGAATCTAAGGCGAAGAAAGCCCTTCTAACTTGGACTGGTGTGATAGATCGATCGGCAAGGATGACTGCTCGAAGGCTCCAATCAATATCGAGCTCTGGCGTGATTCGATCTATGGGTTGTGGGATACGTGGAAAATGACCTGGGATAGTTTCGTGTACGTCCCCAGACAAGGTCATATGGTGGATGGTGGAAACAATTGACTTTACGGACGATTCTCTGGCCTAGTCCAGAATTCTCTAGCTTCGTTAGCCGCTATATCTAGTAAGGACAATTGTTCGATGATGATGGGTGGAAGTGGAGTGGATTGGAATACTAGTGTGCGTAGGCCAATGTTTATATCTGATTGACTTATGGATTCGTTAGGCTGTGGGACTTGTGGGTCACAACCGTAGACTCTTGGTTGTTGCGGTTCTATTATGGTCATATACGAAATCAAGTCCTGATTCCTAGTATCCAGTAATCATATGCTTTCTCAGCTTCTATGTTTAGGACCAACAACTGCGTGATTTTCTCATAATATCTCACAGGCATTCGTGCAACCTGGATCCTTAGACTAGTATCTATGTCTGTGAGAGTGTCTCCTGCACCTGGCTGTGGGACCAAAGGATCACAACCAAAGGTTTGTTCTCTTTCGAACCCTTCTACAGTCATATGAATGTTTATCTAGGGTAATCTATAATTCGGTTGATTTGACCAAAACGTGTATGCTTGGTCGTCTTCTATATTTAACCCTCTCAACCTGAGGCCCGATCAATTGTAAATTTGTCGTTGTTGTTGGAAGACTTGTATTACGAGATTTTGGTCTATGTCAACTATTGTTATGTGACGAGGTTTGGTTGAGGAATGATTGGCTCAAATATGTATTCCCTAGGCTCCGGGGTCCCGTGATTGTCATACAAAGTGAAATTTAAAATCTAACTATAATAAAGCAAATTCTAACTACGTGGAATAAAACTAAAACATATATAACTTCTATTTTTGCATTTAACTTTTTAAGAGTTTAAGGAAAGCAACTATTTTAAATGTATCTAGAAATAACAACTAAATTAAAACAAACAAGATAACCGAGTGTAGTTATTTGTCTGTGCGATTTGTAGATTTATTCTAAATAATGCAATAACTTTCCTAATCTACTTGCAAGATTCTCGATCCTACCTCAGAAGTGAGGAGTGAATCATAGTTTCTCAGAAACTATCAACCCTCACAGCTTCCCTGGCAATATCGAGAATAGAATCTACTGAAATGAAGCAATTTACTACCTTATTTGATATGATTCTAACTAGAACTTTGAAAGCTAGAACCTGGATTCCGCATAACAGTGGCGAATCCGATGGTGTGTGTGATCTTGTCCCCTCAGTGTGATCTCCTCGTTCTTTCGTGTTCACGTGGATCCAGAAAAGCGTGTAATGCCAGCATCGACAGAAATAGATATTGGGACAAGGACAGCTCAGAATGCAGACTGAAAATGTGAGTAGGAGAGGGATAGCGCAAGAGTACAGAGCTTGGCTTATGCAATTCCTAGTGGGATTTTATTGCGAGTCATGCAACATAAAGCGACCAGAACCTAAAACTACCTGTTTGAAGAGAAAACCTGCAACTTTAATGGCTTCCTAAGCTATTCTACTTCAATGGAATGGGTAAAACAACAACACTGTTTGCACAAGCTGGATATGTGGCTTACCAACAGCTGGACAATACTAACTAAGCCTGCAAATGAACTGAAACTATGGCCTCTAAGCAAAATGATAAACTGAACTATGGAAAATGAGAGGATGAGAGCAAAAGATCAGGCTATTGTTTGTGCACAAACCATTTATTTATAGCTTTCATTCACCCAAAGATCAAAACCAAACTGAACTCTAAAAACCATAAACAATGGCCAAACACTATTCCAGGGGACCAAAAACATAAATGCATGCCCAAGTCGGCAAGGAAAGCTGGTGAAACGTTGATCTTTTACGTGAGTCGTGTCAAAACGCTTTCGGAAAACACGTGCGGGATCGCCGCTCGAGCGGGGCGGTGGTTCAAGACCGCCGCCTTGATCGGGGGTGGCGGTCACGAGACCGCCGCCTGCGGCGGCGGATTCAGAATCAAGGGCAAAAGGCCAAGAAAAGAGGAAAAAGGGGAAAACAAAGGACATGGGGCTAAAGCGGGGCATGCGGGATGTTAACGCATACGCCGAGGGCTTTGGATCCCGAACACCTTGCGAGGAGACCTGTATCATCATTAGGGAACTTGTCACGTTGTTCTGGTAGTACAGTACCTTACAATTTTGGGCATGTACAATTACCATGACTTATTTCCTATGGGGTACCATGAACTTAAAGGTGTGCATGAATCGCTATGGGAGATGAAGATAAAGCTTAAAGAGGGAGTGCGCCCGATTAGAAAGAGACCATATGGAATGAACCCCAATTTACACAAAAATGTCAAAGAAGAGATTGATAACATGTTGAATTTTGGGATTATCAAGCCCTCGATGAGTCGAAATGGGTTAGTCCAATGGTAATCGAGTATCAAGAAGGATGGATGGATTCAAATATGCATGGACTACGAGGAGCCGAATGTTGCATGTGTAACCCATCTATTTCCTACGCCATTCACTAAGGAAATGCTAGAAGGATTTGCAGGGCACAAAATCTATTTATTTACAGATGGGTTCTCTGGGTATCATCAAGTTCGAATTACCTAGGAGGATCAAGAAAATACTACGTTTACTACTGAATGGGGTAGCTTCACCTATACTATAATGCCTTTTGTCCGAAAATGCGCCGTTGTATTTTCACGCATAGTTGTCCAAGCGTTCAAGGAATTTATTCACAACTTCTTATAGGTATATTTAGACGATTAGATGGTGTATGGATTAGTTAAGGATCACTGTGACAATCTGCACTTAATGTTTAATAGTGTAGACAGTTGAGTATCTCTTTGAACATCAAGAAGTGCATATTTGCTACACCATTTGGGATACTTTTAGGACACATAATCTGCAAGGAGGGTTTGTTGGTTGATCTAGCAAAGGTTACAGTCATTATAGGCCTAAGGGAGCCTACCAATCAAAGTGAGGTGCGTGGATTTTTGGGTCATATAGGATATTACAAAAAGTTCTACTTAGAAGAATAGCAAGAACACGCATTCGAGACATTAAAGGAGAAACTTACTACTACACCTATTCTATGTTTTCCTTCATGGGACAAACCATTTCATGTACATGTTGATGCCTCTAGCATGGCCATTGGTGTAATGTTGGCTCAACCTAGGGAAGGTATTGTAGATCATCCTATTTGTTTTGCTAGTAGAAAGCTAACTCCTGCATAATAGAATTACACAACTATAGAGTGCGAAGCTTTGTCAATGATTTATGCGCTGCATAAATTCTACCAGTACCTACTAGATACACCATTCATCTTTTATACAAATCACATGGCATTGAATTATTTGGTAAATAAACCTATTTTATAAAGGTGCATATGTTGATGGATGATCTTATTTCAAGAATTTGATTTCATAGTTATGGTAAAACTAGGAAAAATTAATTCTAGACCAGACCATCTATCAAGAATACAGTCAGGAGAAGAATCATAGGAAATTGAGGATACAATGACAAATGCACAGTTATATAGGTTGCAACATATGCCATTAGAACTAGAGGACATTATTGTCTTTCTAGGAACAAGGATGACACCAAAAGGAATGAAACCTTTGGAGAAGAAATAGCTTGCTATACGTGTCACATGTTATATGTTAAGTAGTGGTGACTTGTACAAATTGGGCCGAGATGAGGTATTATGTCGTTGTGTATTAGAACATGAGCGCACGGGTATTATGAAAGAAGCTCATGGTGGAATTTCAAGTGGCCACTATGTCGGCAATGCCACTATGCGCAAGATTCTAGTTGTTGGATTATGGTGGTAAACCCCCTATAAAGATTGTAAGTAATTTTGTAAGGCATGTGATCATTGTCAACGTCTTGGAAAACTAGGTCAATGAGATGAAATGCCTCTGAGACCTATTACTAGTGCAAAACCGTTTGAGAAATGGGCTATAGATTTTGTGGGTCCTATTTCACCAGCTTATAAGTAGAACTGGATTGTACTACATCATAACTTACACAGACTATCTAACAAGATGGGTAGAAGTAGCACCTACAAGGACTCGTATGTGGCTATAACAGCCCAATTTCTATGGGAAAATATTATTACAAGGTATGGATGTCCTTTAAGTTTGACCGGTGATATGGGCACACATTTTCTTAATGAGACAATCTAAATTTTATTGGATGAGTTCATGATTGCACACCATAAAACTACACCCTATCATCCTCGGGAAAATGGAACTATTGAGGCTTTCAACAAAATTCTCAGCCAAACATTAACAAAAATATGTGATGTTGGAAGAAAGGATTGGGATGATAAAGTCTCTACAGTACTTTGGGCATATCGAACAACATATAAAAGGTTGAACAAAGCCACACCATTTCAATTAGTGTTTAGCGTAGAATTCATTCTTCCTATGGAATTTATGTTACCTTCTTTGTGTATTATGCATGCTGGAGGTCTAGCTGATGAGCAAGCTTTAGAAGAATGGATTGAAAAGATAATTAAGTTGGATGAGCAATGATTCATAACATGTTGGAGTCGGAGCAAGAAAAGCCAGTAGAAAGCATAAGCATGACATAAACATAAGGGAAAATAAGTTTGAGATTGGGAAAATGGTACTTCTCTATGACTCTAAGTTCTTTTGCCATCCAGAAAACGTAAGGTACATTGGTTGGGGTTGTATGTTATCACATACATCCTTGAAACATATGATTTCCGATTAGAAGCACTTGATGGATGGCTACCCGGTTACTTTAACGGGAGTAGGTTAAAGCCCTACTATAAATAAGTCTTCTTGGTGTTTGTAATAAGGCAGTATTTTCATTTAGATTAGGTTTTTAATTTTGCATTCCTTAATGTGTTTCCTTCTTTGTCGTTATGCTTTGTCAATTTAGTTATTGTTCTTGTGTAATAAGTGCACTTGCACGCATGAAGCTAATTACTATATGAAGCATGTTTATGCGTAGAGGACTACACATACTTTTAGTGTGGGTGGTTGTTGATATCCAGGTACAAGATTGTGGGAATTGAAAGGTGAAAGGAATAAGCTACTACGGGTGCTTTTCAAGTCAAAGGATTGCTTCTAAAAAGTGACCAAAGATGGAGATGAATGAAGGGATAGTATAACACAAGGTAAGTAGAGGCCATAACAACTACCAAAAGAAGGTGCAGTGATAAGGTACTCGGCACAAGGAAGCACGCTGAAGAGAAGTTTGTGACCAGAGGGTAGGAAGGTGTGCTAGAAGGTTATAGTTGGGGCGCAAAGATGTACCACGTGGAAAGAATGGAATTGGTCAATTAATGAGAGGATATTTGGTAGGTGAAGGAGAAATGAATGCATCAAAAATTTGAAAATCTATATAAGGATGGGATGCAAGTTCATTTTTACTATTGCGATTAAGAGTATTTGAAAAAGATCTAAGTGTGAAGAGCCGAGTGATCAAATTGAGGTGCGAGAGGTGTGTAGCCAGTCGTGACAAAGAGATGTGTGTAGAAAGAGCTTGCGTCCCCGGTGGTGAAGGGTTTGAGCAAAGCAAGGTGATAGAGAGGAGTGAGGGCATGTGATTTCACCTAGGGCATGTTGAATTGAGCTAGGGTTTGATTTGCACATTGTAAAATTCAAGAGGTGAGTATTTACAAAGGATTGCAAGGTAGAAATGACACCCAAGAAAGTAGTTGCAGCATGAGTGAAGGGAAAGAAGAAGGTGGTCGTAGAAGAAGAGGAGATGGCTCCCAAAAGTATTTTTTCTAAATGTAATATCTAGAGGGGGTCATCGTAGGCCAAGAGTGGGATTCTCACATAAGAAGAAGTAAGGTGAGTGATTACAATCACCGTACCATAGAGAATAAGAAGGATCTTGATGCCTTGTTGAACACAAAGATAAATAAACGCACAACGGAAGACATGTCGGTGTACGACGATGCTTTGGTGAGAAGCTCTTGAAGAAGATTGGAGTTTACCAGCTATATGAGCTCCCTTACTTTGGGAAATATGAGCCCTTGTACCAGTGGCTCATGAGCAGAGTGCACGAATATTTTTTCTACTTTGCAGGATGTAGAGCCATAATCTTAGCCATGCTAATCTCCACATGGTAATAGGATTGAAGGGCACAGAGAATATTTGAAGGATGATTTAATAGACAAGGCTGCAATCTTGGAGACCAGAAAGGAGTTGGGGTACACAAAGGGTCCACACGGCATGGACATAGATAAACTGAAGAAGTATCTAGTTGTGTAGGCAATCGCGCACCTTGTGACAAAATTAAATGACCAAGAGAGGTGGTCACAAGTGAATACCATGTGGTTGCACGTTGCTAAAAGGATGTCTGAAGGGGTAATCTATAACATTTCAAGTTACATTATAGAAACTATTGTCGAAGAAGCGTGCACAGGAGGAAAGATCAGCTTTGGAGTTGTTTTGTTGTCATTGGTGTTCATGAAGATCGGAGTACCCAATGGACCAAAAGAGAAGATATGGGAGTATCCCATGGAGCATAAGTCACCATGAACAATTCAACAAATACCTATGTGAAGGATCCATGATAGAACAAGTCAAGAAAATGGATGAGAAGTGGTACAATAGGCTCCACGTGGCCTTTGAAGAAGAATGGCACATCCCCAAGGACTTGCCTTCAATGGTTGGAAAGGCATTCTATTTCATTGTATACCAACACTTTTACATAGCACGGTTTGCCATGAGGGATGGAGCATGGAGCCCTTAGTGTAAGTTACCATATGCCTTCATAAAGGTACTTCTAGGCATCAGTACATAGGTTCTCAGACGTGTGACGCCTAACGTTCAATGCGGACAAGGTAGATTGTGACTACCACATGCTAAGGAAGAAATATGTGTATCCAGGACAGGGTGCATATATTGAAAGGCTCATTTTAGATGTATTGAGCATTAAACTAGTAAGTTTGGTTGTGGGAGATGTTGGAGTAGCACTAGTGTACCTCCAACTGAAGCCCAAGTTGGAGAATAACAAGTATGTGGAAGATGAGTTCGCACTTCCAGAACCACCAAGGGGTAAGCATACCATGGAGAACATTCCAGTGCCTAAGCCCACAGAGCCAATTGAAGTAGAGGATGAGGAGGATGAGTGTAAAGATAGTGGTGGTTTGGAACATAGAGGTAGAAGACATCCTATGAATAAGGATGAAGCTGAGCACGCAACTACACCACCTCAGCCACAAGAGGGGGATGATGAGGACTTAGATGCAGTCCAAGGAGAGCATAGATTTAAGAGAGTGTTCAGGAGAACAAGGACCCAAGGTGTTACTCCGTAAATAGTGCACAAATCACCCAGACTCTCTCCACAAAAGGAGACAACCACAAAAAGGAGAAGGAAACTAAAATTGAATGAGGAAGCGGAAGAGTCAAAGGAAAGCGCGCCTAATTCTCCTACACCTCCAGAGAACGTAGAAGAACAAAAAGATGAAGAAATGAAGGAAGGAGAAGAGGAGGAAAAGAAAACAGATGAGATAGCTACCTAGATGGCTTAGGACATGGAAACATAAGTTCCAAATTTGGAAGCTCAAGTTCCTAAGCAGCCTAGGTCAAGAAGAATAAGTGGGGAACACATTCCACCAACCATGGGTTATGCGGAGGACACAGGTAAAATTTTCCATGCTTGTTTCTAGAGCACACTTGACATAAAAGGAATTATATGGCTAGGAATTAATGGATGAAGATATGGCTATAGTGCGTGCACAAGAAAGCAAATTATCATGGTCGATGCACACACACATGGATGAACCATATTTTGATGTGTGTGAGGAGTCATGCATATCGAGGAGGTTGAAAAAGACACCTCAAGCTAGACACATGACAGTAAAGCCTACTTTGTTATGTCAGATGAACAAGTGAGCAATGCATTGGTAAAAGTCTCAATAGAGGTGGCAAGGTGGAATATGGACAAGGCTGCCACAATTAGGGTGCTAAGGAAGAGATCAAAACTAAAGATGGGGAGATAGCGCACCTAATGCAGGAAAGAGACTTAGCGCAGAAAAATAACTCTGTATTTATCAGCATTGCAGAGGAAATTGGTGATAATGTCATAAGAGCTAGGCCACATTTAGAGCCAAAGGTGCCAAATGCGTTTCCTTCAAAGAATACACTATGTAGGTACATTGTTAGACCTAGTGCTTGAAGATGAACCTCTGTGCATGTCAGTGCCAAAGGATCCAACACAAGAGGCAAAGTAAGAAAGGCTTCAGTGATGTGAAAGATTACATCATATGAGGGACTATTGTAAGTGCTGCATGAAGAAATAGCAAAGGTAGACCAAGCCTTGAACATCTGTACATCTCCAGAGGTTCTCATCAACATAAAAACCATGGAGGAGAACAATGAAGTCCAGAAAGTGATTAAGGATGACACATTGGGCCATGCAGAAAGGTTAGCGATGGTTAAATTGAAGCACGAGGCCACGAAGCAGCCCAAGAACCTCACAAAATTGGTTGGAGGAGCTTGGGAAACAAATTGTGCAGAAGATGGATTTGCTAGAGGGAAGGATGACTGCAATGTCCAACATTGTGTTGGTCTTGCAGAATGATAAAGGGGAGATTGCAAGGATGAACTGGAGTCCATTGATGTGGACATTCTAGAAAAATTAGAGGAAGTGCTTCTTGAGTGGCACCTTGGAGGCATAAATAAAGGAGCAATATCCCGAGTTTTTCCTTCAAGTTGAAGTAGATGAAGTGTCCGTATAGACATTATTCTTTATATGTGAAGAAAAATATTTTTATTCTTTCCATTCAAATTCCTTACTTCAATTTTGGAGATAACCATTGTCGGGGTGACAATGAAATTAGTGTGGGGTAATGTTGATCAGAGAACACTTGGCAGAAATCCCACAAGAAGTCCACGTGGGAAAGCAGGTCATATTCAAAGGCATGAACGGATAGGGAGAACACGCACACAAAGAAGAAGTTTAACTTTTCAGGACTTACCTATTTTCACTCATGAAGGTTTATTTTTAGATATGGCATGCAAAACACACAAACGAGGGTAGAGACGTGCGCACCATGCATTGGCTATTTTTTGGAGGATTGGATATAAAGCACTTTGCATGGACACAAGCCAAAAATAGATCTACTAGTATCATTTAACTACCAATAGTCTATTATTAGAGCACTTACATGTGTGGCTAGTTTTGTGACGGTGTGTGGCTAATAAAAGCATGCGACCTATTTTGGGAATAGATAAGCGGTGAAGGGAAATTCCCCACCCTTATAAGTATGTAGTAAATTGTAATAATAGAGGATCAACATATATAGATATATGCATACATAGTGAGATTATGCTGCTAAATCTGTTATGCACATACTATTATTATTGTAATGAAGCTTCTGTATACTTATTTGCATTGAATATAATGGAGGATATTGGCTGAATCTAAGTGTTAGTTCTATGTGTATCTAAATCTAGTATGTTTTTGATCTCATCATGGTTAATATTTAGTTTTGTTCTCCCTTAGAGATAGATTTGGTATGCTCTGTAGAATGATGTGTTAGTAATGGAACTACATGTATTAAGTCTTCATCATGCTAACATCCTACAACAAAAACCCTAAAGAGGGACCTGGTACCTTTACGTGCTTTGGGTGAGCTCTCAGTCTAGGCTGAGTGATGTGTTAGCGCGTCTAGGGTCTTATTGGATTCGTATCACTGAATTCTATGCTACATCATGCATGCCCCCAACACAAAGAAGAGGTATCATGTAGAATTCATCCCAAATAAACCCAAAAAGGGAATATAATTATACAAAATATTTGGCCACTCTTATATATTCCCACACAAAGAGAGAGAGGAAGGAATAACAACCTATGAAACCCCATTGGACACTATTATATATGGCTATAGGTATAATTTTTATATAACACAAATTCGAAAGGGAATGGATGGCCCATGTCCACACCATGTGCCATAATGATTAAGTATAATCATGTAAATTAATTTTGAATAGTGTAAAGGAAAAGAAGGCCCATGCCACCAAACCTTGTATCTAAGTGATGTAGTGAAGAATTAATGAAGTATTCACACCCCTATATTCTAGTTTGAATCGTGTCATTTGTATTTAGATATGTACCAAAAGTGTGTAAGAATTTGAAAATGCTTAATTTTTCATGTGAATTTTCCCCTCAAATGGAAATGTCCAATTTGGGCATAGTGTACTATGTTTTCATCCCTTAATGGAAGGTTGTGTAGTAATGTGAATTATATCCATTTTATATACTTGTTATTGTTTATGAGGATATGTGCCTTATATAAACCTATATCTAATCCATTTAATATATCTCATACCATCCGTATATGTATAATATACCTTGATAAATGACCCTCTTTTTGAGGCATGTGTTAGGATATAAGGGATAAAATATGTGGAATAATCCCTCACATAATCGCAACAGTAGAAAATAATATGCAAAAATATTACAGATCTCAAATAAAATTGCAAAATAAAATAACACAACACAAAGAGACGGTATTTAACATGGTTCACCCAATTTGGGCTATGTCCACCAAGAATCACTTGCTCGATTTTATTACAAGCCACCGCTCTCTCAATACAATACCCAGATCTGTTTGGAGCTATGCTCAACAAACTCTACAGAATTCACACCCGAATTCAAAACACATCTACAATGTTTTTATGTTACCTACCATATGCACAAAACCATATAAATAGACAACTACTTAAGTAGTTTTACAAAACCGTGGGTATCAAAACCATGGGCCAAAACCGTCCCATAAACCTATGGGTCAAAATCCCACCCATATGAGAAAAGCACATTTCCCAGTATATCGGGCACGTTTTAAGGCCAATTTTTTTCTCGAAGGCTGTGCCCCCAAACCCCGGTGAGACAACTGTGGAAAGTGTACAGTACTCTTAGTGTACAGTCTTCAAAACTTTCTCACATGAAAATAGTCTCCACAACATAACAACATGTGAGATATAACAGTAGAGCACATGACTCAAAAGAATGGTGTGTAACCATGTCAAATAAGTCTAACAATTTGGTTAGATCACATAAAATGCTATCATGGTGGTCATCATTACGATCATGTTCTTGCAAATAATTGCACGTGGTAGAGACCATGGTGGACAAAGAAAGCAACATATAACAAACAATAATAATAATAACAATCTTATGTTAAATAAACAAAGTAATGAGGAAAATAATCATAATTAGAAAATAATAATATATAAAAGATTCATATCAAGGTATAAAGTCACAATCATGGGACACCAACGTGTCGAGCATGTTCGCAGCATCACTGTGTTGAGTGGGATTCCAGAGACTTTGTGGGGAACGGCCAAGGAGAGCAGCCAAACCTTGGCTAAGCTTGATACTAAGGACCCCACCCATATGACTACGGTGGCCCTCTTCACTTCTCTACAAACCATAAAATCTAAAATCACCAGAACAGAACTAAGAAGTAAGGTTGTTTTTCGCTGCAGGCGCCGATCTTTTCCGTCGTTTTTGCTATTTTTTTGTTGTTTTCTAGCTGCATGGTTGCAACGCTTGTTCTGTTTTGCTCCTGATGTAACTTTTTGGTTACGGTTGATTTCAAACGCCTATTCTGGATGCTGATCCTTTTTTTGCTGATACTTTGATTGCTATATCTGGCTTTTTGGCCTTCTTTGTAAACAGGGTATAGTCCCTTCAAAACTATTTGCCATCAATAAAAAAAAAACGTGTCATAAGACAATCCAAGTAAAGGAAAATAGACCACAAAAAAATAAGGAAGCACATATATATAAGCAATGTCACACATGATCGAGGTGTATAACCAAAAATATAAGACACAAAAATGTTACAAGACAAACATAGGCCACATATAAAGGAGCAAGTATAAAATGAATAACACAAAAACACATGGATAAGAGGCATAGAGATACAAACATGAAACACCATAGTGTCGTGAGACATTACTCTTAATAGATGAGTAACACCTAATCCTAATGTAGGATGACTCATTACCTAATATAACTAATTCCTATGTGATCCCATATATTATAAACATATAAATAAGGGGAATGTGTGCCAAATTTCAACATATCTATCAACCCATATACCTTATAGTATAATCTCCCTAAGTACATAACATGTCATCCCTCCTTGACATGTTTCATACATGAAACATGAGAAGAAACCATGTAATAAGAGTGCATCAAACTTTTGCATACTTTTCACCATGTTTAATAATCCAACCAACCATATGTGATCATAGTGGGTGGTTTATATCTAAACCCAGGTTCCATAACTAAATGCGCATTAGTTTTATTCCATCCATGTCCATATTTGGTCCTCCTCATCTTCCATACATAACCATAGTAATTATTCATATAATTCCTTGTCTTCAAACTATTGATCCAATGATTCCATGTATAAGCATAGTTATTATTACGAAGTAATAACATTTTAAAGATAGTAGAAACTTGTAGATTAGTAAACAGATGATAAAGAAGTGTTCTAGATTGCATGATTTTCCCGATAAAGCATTTGGACGCCTAATGGATCTAGATTGTGTCAAGGGAGTGCCCCTTGAGTGGATAGGTAACATGAGGAAGCAATGGACAGCCACTTGATAGGAAAAATAATAGATTTCCACATGGGAGACAATTAAAGAGGCTCGAAAAATGAGAAATAGAGGCTCGAAGGATAATTAAGGTTTTGGGATGTGAATGTGGGTTGGAAGAAGGGTTATATAGAATGGTGTATTAGTAGAAAAAATCATTGGTTTTTTATTTTATATTGATTATGATGAATGAGCGTGATGAAATGATGATGAGACCGGCCTTTCTTGTAACTTTAGCTTCCATCCAGTTTTTAATTTAGAGAAGATCGCTTTACTTTTTCACAATATAACATGCACACCGATTATTAAAGAAGCTGTGATGAGTAACCAATAATGTGTGTAAAAAAACACACACAATTAATAGAAAAGGAAAAATAAACCTGATATGCGAGTAAATGTATGCATCATGGCTACAAATGAGCCAAAATGAAAAACAATAAACTTGTAATTAGTCAATAGCTAACTAAAAAAGTGACAATGCAACACTACTTTACATAAATATATTTAAATTTTCCTCTAATGTGTTCCACGATTATGATTGATTGATTTTATTTTCCCTAGGTAAGGATGCATGTGAGGGTTAAATGATTTGGTATTGATTGGACCATTTCCTACCAACAAGGATACATGCGAGGAGAAAATGAGAGCGAGATTTCCCATATGTGAGGATACGTGTAAGGGATTTTTATTATAATGTTTTATGTTTGTAGGATATTAGGAATGATCACCAAGATAGGATTGATGTGTTGATTTTTGGTTTTTACAAATTTTTAGGTTTTTTTGGATAGTTTTGTCAATGTTTTTATAGATTTTTGACATGTTATATATGTTTTTGGTAGATTTGGAATATTCAATTTTTTTGGATTGTTGACTAGGCATCGATGTAAGGGACCTAGTTGTGATAGTGATTATGAGAATTGAAAGTGACAATGGACCCATTCTAAACTCGCATAAGAACTAAGAGTCAGATATGGACAGAGTGAAGATGGATGATACGGATATGGTAAATGTCCCGATTGTTTGGAACATATGACGATGTTGAGACATGAGAGGTGATAGGATATGATAGACAAAATGAGATATTGAAATATACATGTTTAAATGTTACACTTCGGAACTCATTCTCAAACAATAGTCAATATTTTGTTACACTTTGGAAGAATGTATTGTAGATGATATAGTGATAGGATGTATTACTCCACCCTTGACTCCACACAACTAGTAAGTTGCGAGGGCTCAACACCGAGAGCCAAGAAGGATGTGAGACACATGATATAATGATGTGTAAATGAAGATGATGGATGCAAAGACACAAGGATTAAAAATGGTCCATTTGGGAAATTATGACTCATATTAAATTAATATTACACTGCCCGAATCTAAGATGATTTTCACTTTATAGGTCTTGACTAGACTTAGACCCGCATGTGGCCTATTGATTGGCAATATTGAGTTTAAGGAATGGTTGTCTCTCATAACATGGGCATGTAAATTATTTTTGTGGAGTTTTGTATGATTAAACACCTTTGATTCATATTTTCTTAAGGCTTTCTTTATCTTATTTTTGAAATAACCCACTACGTATTACCCCATACCATCGGTAAAAGGTCAAGGATCATCAACAAAGGTAAAATGTAGGTGAATAATGATACCTTCCTCCTTTCCCAGCCTCACACTATTAGTAAGACGTGTGGGTTCATCACCAAAGGCTGGGAATGATGAAAGGTGTAATTATTTGCAATACACAAACACACACACACATGTGTGTGTATGATTTATTTTTTCTTGTTTTTACTTTGTTCTTGTTGGGAACAAATATTTGACCCCAAATCTCAACCCCACATGACTAGTACATGATTTAATATAGTTTGGATTAATTAAATATAATATTACAGAGTAACTATTGAAAATGATGTGCAAATGATAAAGTACAGTAATGACACAAGAAAACTAATATCTTAAGTATAAAACCCTAAGCAAGGAAGGGAGATAGAGGACTTAGCTGATTTCCAAATGAATAAGAAGTGATTTGGGTAGGTGCGATTATAGTGACTTATTTCCACCAAATTTCATAGGCATGTTGGCACTTCATTCAGATAGATCTAAATGCTCACCCAAATCACACGAAGCTACCAGTCCCTCCTTTGTATTCGCTTGACAAGATGTTAACATGCTTAACCAGAAAGATAACTAAACATATCCATAATCACCCATGATAATTCATTGCATACATTCAATTTGAAACACGCATAATAAGGAAACATAACAGATCAAATCAATACTAAGATCAATTACACCATGTGAACACCATATTCAGATACATCAATTACTAGAATCCATCCACAATGATCCATTCATAACATAAAGATTACATAGCGGAAGTTGAATACATAATAATAGTCACTAGAAATTCATGTGCTCCAGGTATACCATAGTGACATAACTCTGTCATATCAACCTGTTAAATTCAATGGATTATATTATATATTTATAGGGGTGGGGACTTTCCCTTCACTACACATGTGTCTTAAAATAGACTGCATGCTCAAAATATCCATGCGTACATCAATAAAGTAGTGCATTCTTTTCTATCGATCCTAATAATAGATTAATCTATAAATAAACTCTAATTTTAATCTTATTATTAGATCGATCCATGCATGACCTTTGATCTCCACCGAATTCCCAAAATAGCTCATGCTTAACCATGAAGTCTTCTTTCCTTTATCCTTACTTGGACCGCACTCCAATGCTTTTTCTATTTTTAGCTCGTGTCATGCAAAATTTGCTAAGTCTCGAAACTTTTCCTTCTCAAGCACGATCCTTCTACATGCCACTTTTCTGGACCTTGTGCACATTCACATGCCCCACTTGCACACCCCATTGTGCTGTGCACTTTTCTAACACTTATTTAATTTCACTAACCCAACATTACCCCACACTAATTACATTGCCACCCTTGGTAATAGGGTTGCACAACTTATCTCTCCAAGTATAAGGAATAAAGAATGAAAGAATAAGGAATGAATATGCAAGTTCAAAACATAAAGAATGGAAAATATTTCAAGGTGCATTAGTATCCTTCTCCTCTACTAGTACTAAAAGCTCGGGGTACTCTTTATTTATATCGATAATTGAACTTGTTCCACTCTCCTAACCCCCTCTTCACCTTATCCGGGACGTCTCTGAGTACCTTCCCGTGTCATATAGGTTCATATCTACCCCTTTATCTTTAAATTCTCTTACGAATCCAACCAGGCCCGAGATCATGCCTTCCATATAATCCATCCTTCGTGTTATCAAGGAACCAAAATCTTGTATTTTTTCCTCATGTGGTTCCCTTGCAGATTTTAGCACATCGGGCTTCTTTGTAGCTATGACCAAATTTTCTTCTCTACTCAAAGACTTGCCCTTTTTGGCTGCTAGGGACTTCATTCTCTTCCCGCATAGTATATGCCTTAAGGATATGTTCAGGATCCTCACAATTTCCTAGCGCTTGACCGCTTGCCTTCTTCAATTCATCCTTCGAGTTTATAGTATGACATCATATTCTACTATCCGGTGCACTATGATCTTCTTATCTCTTTAATTCTCACCTTCGCAAGAATCTAGGGCTTTGAGGTAACATGGGACTATCTCCAAGTTGTGGGACTTGAACGAGACATACCTCCAGAGAAGGTCGGCTTCCTCTACTTACTTCTACTACTACACTACTCCTAGGAATTGAAATTCAACTATCTAACTCTACTCTACTCTAACTTTCCAAGGGACCAGGGTGAGAAGGAGATGCATAAAACAAAAACCTAAACTAGAGAAGGTGATAGCACCAAAATAAGGGGATGAATACTTCAATAAGAGAGAAAATTGGAGAAAACAATGATGAAGAGGGCGAAATAAAATCCACGGTTCAAACCCGCATATGGAATTCCACTTTCACAATGCACAATAGACACATATTCTGAAAAACAATACATACAACACACCTGCAAGTGAATGAAAGGAAAGGAAACACAATAAAACAATAGCTAAGGAAAAATCAAGCCAAAAAACCAAATATTTCATTGCCAAAGGATATGCATAGATCATTACAATGTAGGAGGAAGATGCAAAACATTTACATAAATGAAATCCAAGGCATGTGACCTTTTATAACACTTGCACAACACTTACGTGATGCCCTTGTATTCCTAAAATATCCAACATTAAAACTAGGCATCGTTTTACAATATATAGAAAAATGGAAGAAGAAGAAAGAAAAAGAAAAAAGAGGGAAATTTGAATTCCTCCTTCTACCAACTAACCACTTTCATTAAATTCCCTAAAAAATATTTGTACACCTCTAAAAAATCCATTTCCCCGCGCCATTTACCTTTTTGAAGAAGGAACGACACCCATACTGCATTAAATTATGGTGGTTGCACTTTGCCGCCAGAGCATTATTTTACGTGTTTGAGATGTTTTCCTTTACTTCACCCACCTACCACCATTTTATTCAAGAAATCTGATTTTATTTGTGAATATTTCTCCAATGATATAATATTTACAAAGATCAAATCATTGGGTCAAGATTTGCACTCATTTTTAGCCCTCCACAAAACTATTGTTTTCCTTGGTATGGGGCTTTCTACTTTAGTTCTCCATGGCTTTTGACTTCCATAGATTTATTTTGTATGTCACGGCCTTTGCAAATGCTCTGCGACTTGATCTTTGTCGTACATCTCGCCTCCTTCACCTTGCAGATTCAACAAGTTTTCACTTCAATCTGTGACTTTACCCCAGTGTAGTGTGGCTTTTGACTTCCATGAATTTCACTCAACCACCCATAATTTTCTCTAGGATCCCATGCTCATTTCCGACTTCGGTAGTATGTTCAATTACTCTGCAGGTTTACCAATTTCAACATTGAATATCCACCAAGTCCATATCTATTTGAATTTCTCAATTTTTTCAAGGGGTGTAAAAATAGATAACATTTTTGGTAACTCACATGGGTCATCTACCTACTAGATGAATTAATTAGTAGCCTTGCACATCCATTGGGCATGGAGTTAGCTTGAAAAACTTGAAACTGATCTACAAATAGGACTTGATTTCCCATATTTTATTTAGTTGCTTGTATTTGATTTTTGGGATAAGCTGCAACTAATCCTTTATTCTTGAACCTCTTTATATTGTGGCTTTGGAAACATGATAAAAACTATGCATAAGAACACCTTCAAGCAACAAGATTGTGCAAAGCACTTAGGGAAAGAAACCTACACTACTAATAATGCAATGTGTTGCTGAGCACTTGGAGGAATTGAAAACTAATCTACTATGTACAAGATGAAATGAAATATATTAATGAGAGGGTTTAAGGTAAATCCCATTGACTAGGATTTGAAGCACATTCCCATCAAGATCAGATAACTCAAATGAGTTAGCTTCCTTATGCAAGTGGTGATGATGTATGGTCCACTCTAGATTGCATCAAATTTGGAGTGTCTCCCTTGTTTAGCTCGATCCATGTCCCGAATGTCGATCTCTAGCTTTTTTGTCAAACCATTGTTTGGCTGATTTTTTATGTTATTCTAGTTTGACCATGGAGGCATTTTTATTTTCAAGTTCCGCCATTCGAATACCGCTTTGATCCGCATCTTCAAATTCTAACTGCCGAGTCAATTCCAGTGAAGGCAACTCCGGTGACAATAGCAATCTTGCCTCTTTACCATATGCCAGTTTATAGGGAGAAGTTCCAATAGATTTCTTCATTGTAATCTTGTCCACCCAAAGAGAATTTCCCACTTTTGTGTGTCACTGCCTTTGGTTGATGTCCATTGTTCTCTTCATGATTCTAATCGATTCTTATTAGTAGACTCCACCAATCCATTACCTTGGGGTAATAATTGGAAGAATTTTTTAGATAAATCCCAAGACCAAGAGCCCAATTAGAAATTTGGGATCCTAGGAAAGCTTTTAAATTATCATAAATAATAGTCTGAGGAACACCAAACCTTGTAAAATTTTCTTCAAGAAAATCCAGGATCACCGATTCGGTAGCTTTCTTTAATGGCACGACTTCATCCACCTGGTGAAAT
Organism: Taxus wallichiana var. yunnanensis; assembly: GCA_018340775.1. Taxonomy (NCBI): domain Eukaryota; kingdom Viridiplantae; phylum Streptophyta; class Pinopsida; order Cupressales; family Taxaceae; genus Taxus; species Taxus wallichiana. The sequence continues at coordinate 626,826,536 of CM031243.1, read as the reverse complement.
AGTTTGTTGTTGTTAAAACCCACTTGTGGCCAATACTAGATGGAGGATTAATCATACCAATGAAGTTAAGACCCCATTGTGAAAATGACTGATCTGCCTAAATTGGATGAAGTGGGAGAGCCACCAATATTTTCTTTCTAGTGAATAGAGCACACTCCTTACATTTCCTCACCCATCTGTGAGCATCCGTGAACAACGTGGGCCAAAAGTAACCTACTTTTATGATTTTCATGGTTGTGGATTTAGCAAAAAAATGCCCACCCGAGAAACCATCATAGAACTCAGTTATAACTTTATCACATTGCTCACCCTCGATACACCTGAGAAGCACTCCATCAATATTCCTTTTGAACAATACACCACCAATCAATACATAGGAATAGACCGCATGACCTAAGATGCCTTCTTTTTGTTTTGTTCAACCCCGGAGGATGTGCATTGGTAGCCAAGAACTTAGTCATATCAGCAATCTAACTGTGATCATTGAATACACTTCTTTCATCCCATTACCATTCAACATCACCATCTGAAGGCTCTTTATTCATGAGGGAAATCTCTTGGTGATTACGAGTGTCTTCACCCGACTTCTCACACAATGCCCTTCCTCTTACCAATTTTTTGGCCTTAATGGTAACATCATATTCCATAATTATAATTACCCATCCATCTCATATCTCACTAATTTATGCTCCCATGATGAAGTCTCTGACACTAGAATGTGATACTAAGACCTTGATGTGGTTAGCAACAATCATACTCTTGAAATTCTTAAGAGCTCTCATGATAGCAAACACTTGTTTCTCAATGCGGTTATACTTTAGCTCATTATCTTTTAGTGTTTGACTAAAGAAGGCCCTTTGGTTGTTCAGGTCCACGATCATTTTGTTGAGTCAAAATCAGCGTAGCTATCTTTGGATTCCACCCCGTAGGCATATAGAATGAAATCCTTGGTATAGTCAGGGTTAGTCAATGTAGGAGCTTGAAAAATCTCTTGTTTTATCTTTTCAAAGATATCTTTTCCTCCGTGGTCCACTTGAAAACCAAATCCTTTTTTAGCATAAGAGTAATATGCCTTACTAAACCCGTAAAGTTAGGAATAAAACACCTAACAAAGTTGATTTTCCCAAGGAAATCCTCCAAGGCCTTCTTTTGAGTTGGCAAAGAAAGAGCCAAGATGGCTAAAATTCTTTCTGGATCAATGGAAATGCCTTCATTTGAGACAATGTGCCTCGAGATTTTACCCTGGGGACTGAGTTACATTTCTTGGGATTGAGAGACACCCCAAATTCCCTGCATCTTATAGCTACTTTCTCCAGGTGCTTCATATGATTTGCGCTTTACTTGGATAAGATAGTGATGTCATCTAGATAAACCAAGATTAATTGATTTATATACCCCTTGAAAGCAATGTCCATCGCTATTCGGAAAGTGGCACCCACGTTTGATCAGCCAAAAGGAATTTTTAGATATGTAAATGTTCCCCATTTGGTTGTGAACATAGTTTTGTACTAATCTTCTTCTTTCACTTTGATCTGGTTAAAACCTGAGTAGCCATCAAGCATGGAAAATATCTTAGCTCCTACTACTGTCTGTAGAATCTGCTCCATGGAAGGTAAAGGATAATGATCCTTTAGAGATGCTTTATTCAAGTCCCTGAAATTGACACAAAGTCTAATTTCTCCATTCTTCTTCCTTATTGGAACCAGATTTTCCACCCAAGTAGAGTACTTAATAGGAAAAATTATCTTGGCCTCAATGAGTTTGGATAATTCTTTCCTCGGGGGCTTAATTTTGGGGTTAATTGACCTCTACTTACACTACATCTAGTTGGCTTGATGTTGGGATCAAGATCAATGGAATATTGAACTATGTCTAGATTAAACTCTTTCAAATCTTCATAGTCCCATGAAAATACATCACTTAACTTGTGGCACAATGACATAAAATATTTTCTTTCACTTTCATCACATACCTTCCCATTAGAAGTTCTTTGTTTGGAACAATTGTGGTGGTTGGAAATGTTCTTGTTTTGTTGTCTATTATCACCAATTTTGACTTCACAAAATTGGTTTTTTTTTAAATGGAAATTTTGAAAAATTTCAATTTATCACTCTCATGACAACCATCTCATTTTTTTATCGTTATGGTCTTCGTTTTGTCCATTTCGGCGAGAACTCCTCCTCGGGGCTTTAAATCTGCGTTAAAATTAATTAATTAATATTTAATTAATTAATTACTCTTTGTTTGATAAAATTAATTTTTAAATAACTTGGGATTATTTAATTAAATAAATATTAATTAAAATTCATTCGACAAGTTGTATTTTAATTATCGGGAAAAATAAGTTTCCGCTTCCCATTCGAGGATGTCGAATTGGCTTTTAGGGCCCGAATTTCCCCTTTCCTAGCAAAATCGTTTTAATTTCCCGCTTGTGGGATTTCTTTTCACAATTTCCAAATTAATGAATTGGCAAATAGGAAAATAATCTCCTGATTTGCCACACGGGAAAATAGAGTGGGATTTCCAGCCACTTTGCCATTTTCGTTGTGCATTGGCCATTGCTTTTCACATTCCCTTCCTGGCAATTAATTCCACTACCTGGGAAGAGAGGAAGTTGGATTAATCCTCATAACTTCCTCCATAAAAATCATAAGAAAGAGTCATGCGAAGCTTTCCAAATTGCTTCTTGTTTGTTCTAAGAAATATAATGATACTTGCATCACATCCCTCAACGAATCATCACGCATTCACAAAGCTAGATATTGAAGAGGCTCTCCACCTGAAGGAAAAATAATACAGCTTCCACGCAGCCCAAGGAGATTCACGCAGACTAAAGGGTAAAATAACCCACATTTGCCAAAATACCACACATTTTTCCCAAGGATAAATCCACGCAAAAGTCTTACAACAGTCTCCACGCAGTAGAAGACATGGGGAGGTGAAACGGTGGTCAAGAGCTCACGCCACGGTCGAGACAACTCAGCACTCCCACGCATGAGAAAAGAACAGTTTTCCAACGTAGGAGTGGTTTGAAAAATCCCACGCACCAGTCCAAAAGACCATGTAGGAGCGGTTTAGAGATTCCACATTTTGGGACAGCACAGAACCAAGCAAAAAAATCCCATGCCAAAATCAGGTAGGCCACGTGGGGAGAGAGAGGAGATCACCACGTTTTTGTTTCAGAAGGAGTAGTCACACACATTCACAGAAAGCAAAGTTCAACGCATTTGCAAAACTAAAGGATCTCCCACACAGCCAAAGAGGCAAGTTTCAATGCAAGTTATAAGGGAGAAGAGAGACAACTGTACCTTCCACACACAGCCTAAAGGAAAGAATAAAAGAAGAATATCACCATGCCAGAGAAAACTAGAAAGTTCCACGCAGCAGGGGGAGGAAGAAGTTAGTTTCCACGCAGGCCCAAGAAGCTTCCACGCATAGCCAGGGGGTAGAGGATAATCCAAATCCAAAGGCAGACCATGTGGAAGATATAAAAAAGTAGTTTGAAAATAAATAAAAAATCCTTTAATTGCCACGCATTTGCCAAAGAAGATTCCACGCCGAGGACAAGGAAGGAACATTTGTTTGTTAGGAGTAATTTAAATGCCACACTTTCTGAAACAATTTCCACGCAGAGCTATTACCTGGTGTAAGAGAAAGAATTCACCACGCATTTTCCAAAGTACGCACTCATCATAATCAGGTGATTTCCACGCATACGAGGAAGAATTCACTCTGGAAAATTAAATAAAAATCGATTTTGAAATCGGGTGATTTCGTTTATAAAAATTTAAAAAAGGAAAACGTTGTCGCCCGAGTCGAAATTCAAACCTAGTCTCGGTGTGGTGTATTAAAAAATAATAATAATTTTTGTAACCAAGACTAGTTATTATTATTATTATTGTTTTTAAATAATAATAATAATAAAACGAATCATATTGTTCTTGCCGATGGGGATTTCGAAATAGAGACCTAACCCCACTTGCGATGTTTTGCATGTCCGAATCATTCTTCTGTGAAATTCATAATGGCCAATAAATCTAACAAATCTACGTGAGAGATCAAGTAAGCCAGTGGAAAAATTGAATAAGTCCACACTCAAGTATGAATTTCAAGGAATCATTCCTCCCATTTCTATCAAATTAGCATACGACAATATAACTGATACAAATCTGGGTCATATCAATGTGTAACAATTCTGCGAATGGGTTAAAAATGAAGGCAAAACCATATTATCGGATAGGCTTTACCATAGTGGTATACCTCAAGCAGCAACATTTCCTGTCTCGGTGCAGTGTCCAAAGTTGGTTATCACTTGTGTTGAGCACTATGATCCTGAGAGATGAGGAATTTTTAAAGATAATCACGAGCCTTTCCTCTTAATCACACTAGAGCACATTAAGGAATTACTCGGCATACTTGACTTTCCTGAGAATGTGGATATCACTCACCAATCAGCGTAAGAATTTTGGGATGAAGAACCCCTGAGATGGAGCAAGATGGTTAATAACAACTGGTTAGTAACCAAGAGGCCTTAAATTGACAGGCTTCCTAAAGAACTGTACCGCATTGAGTTCGTGGAAGAAATCGGGGACATGATTACTCTCCTAAGTCGAGTTTTTAGTTTACCCTTTGCTAGGATTTTCCACCCATAGATGTATTAGTTTATCTGTATCATCCTTACCAAGAAAGAGTTTGTGGATTGGGTCACCATCATCAGTAACACCCTTCACAAACAATTGATAGAAGTTAAGATGACTGGATGCTTCTACATGACATCATATTTGACTTATGCAATGCTAAGAAGAAATCTATTTTTGGGACTTGAAACGAGAGGAGTCATGGGGCCGTCAAATAGTGTTTTTCATTATTACCCACAACTCAGTTTCAAAAATAGCTCTCACCATTTTAGAAGAGTCAATGATGCATTCACCTTCCACGTGATTCGAACTTGAATCAGAATACAAGAGGAAAGATTTTCTAAAGAAGCCATGAGTGTCATTTCCCAATGGGGAACATGGTTTATTCAATTTTCATCCTTTTCCTACATTCGCGTGAGTGGCTTTGTTGGTACTCCGTGGAAGCTTCCTAAGTATGTCAGTGATAGATGGGCATTAATGGAACTTGCATGACAACTATTCCAAGTTCATTGTCTTCTCAGTGACAAGCACCGTTCAGGAATTCATTTCCCAATCCAAATCGGGGAATACCAATGTCCAAATATTTTCAGTGCACAACTCATGGAAAAAGAGTTCGCTCTCATTACAATCCATCCATATGTGAAGAGAGCCCAATTTGATATCAATGGATATATGCAGAAGATTCTGGGAGCAAAGTATCAACATAACCCTACCATGGAATATTTACGGGTTACTGTTCGATGAACATGAAGTAAGAAAACGAGATTTTCTCACCTAACACTTTCTCATATCAAAGCCTTCCGCATCAAGAATCCTCCCAATTCATTCATAAATGATGATGAAGATGTCATTGATCCCTCATATGATGTAGTTGCTTTTACCCCATTGCCTCGAATCAACTGGACCAAAAGAGATGAATTTTCCCTTGATAGCAAGAATCAATCGATTCTTGAAAGAAGCATATCTTGGTATGATAGAGAACTTGCCAAGTTACAATCAATTCAAGATCATGCTTCGGGATCACAAAAATTTCCGACATGAGGAGGCCTTCATTCAACCAAAGCCTCTTCTCGATCAACCTTTGTACCATCCAATCATACACAACAAGCAAGAAAGGAGTGGTTACCAAAATCCACTTTGCCAAGTAACATGTCACGAGGAGAAAACCTAAAAACCTTGACCCCAAAGAAGGAAGAGAGCGTGTATTAGGATTTTCTACCTCGAGTAGAGATTCTTCTACCCACATTGTTAATAGTGCTCAAAAGCTCGTGGCAAATGATCCTCAGCCATGCTTCGAACAAGCATCCACTCAGGTGTAGGTAGTTCAAATATCAAACACTTCGGAGCATGTAGTTCATGAAGGGATTTCCCAAAATCTCCCGAATAATCAAGAGGTGGATATTGAGGTTGTTTCTCCTCAAATCGAGGTTGTAGATAGGATTCAAGTAGGATCTCATGATGTCGAGAATAATGAGAATATTGATTTGAGCTCTAGGATTTTGTATGTGGAAATAGTGCATGATACTCCTTCCTGGGTTGATTCTGAGGTTAAGAAAAGGAAGAGGGTTGTCAAGGCAATTGACATTGATTTTGATGCCCTTTTCAAAATTTCAAATGATGTCATTCCAAAGAAGCCTAAGGTGATTTCTCGAATAATGGTGGATAATGATAGAAATAGATTTGTAGATCTCACCATCCCACAAGTTGATAAGGAGCGTGATGCCATGACACCTGTTGATTATGAAGTTTCCAGACTTGGACTTGGGAGGTCTACATTAGAAAGTGACATGGCGATGGCTCGAGATTCAATTGATATCGTGCTAAAGAGACTTGAGAAATATAAGTCTCAGAACTCTCAGCTCAAGGCCGAAAAGAATCAATTAGTGGAATATGTTCAACATTTGATAAATCCCATATCATCCACTTTCCCAGTACCTAATGCAGTGGCTACCCCTAGATGAAGAAACTCTCAATTTGTCAAAAGAAATAAACACATTAGGCCATGTCACTAAAACTTGGCTTTCAGAGATTCTCGTTTTAGGCCAAGGGATGATCAAGACCACGGTTAAGCTTCATGAAGATGTCACTGTGTATCTTGATCCAATTCTTTCTTTCAAAGAAACTTTTGTTTCTAATATATCAAATTTGGATGAGATATTGCCCAGTTTACAGGAGATGACAAGTATGGAATCCTCAGTTTTAGCCATTGAAGGAATTCTCGAATTTGAATATCGAGGGACACATTTTCTTTGGTGTCTGCATCTCAAATCAAGGAAGATGCTTCTCGAGGATTCTATGATCCATTATGATAGCATGTGTAATGAATCCTTCACTTCACTCTCCTTGATTCAAGAATTCATAACTGAGATCCTTACGACCTCATAAATGAGAATAATCAAAGGTGTTCATCGGAGTAGGTGGAAGAGCAATTTTCACAATTGTTTAAGGACATGTACACTTCCACCAACAATTTCTCGTCGATTTGAATGGAGCGGTGCATCAAATTAAAGAAATTGTTTTAGAACTCTCAATCCAAAATTATTAATTTAAATGATATGCCAAGTAGGATTCTTGAATTACAGGTATTTTGTGAGGCTATTCTTCGACCAAATGAACCTCCAGAAGAAGAAAAGATGTTTGAAACTTTGGGAAGGTTTAGATCCTTTCAACTGGCAAAAGCAACAGATCCTAATTTCACCAGCGGTTTAGGGGGATAATTTTCTTGGTATCTAATGAAGTGGGAGAGTCCATTTCTCATACGCTTGAGATAGGCGGACCCCATTTCAATGGATAAGGCACTGGTTATTATTGTATATTTTAAAAAGTGGATTTTTAAGAAAAGGATGTTGTTATTTGTTTTCGAAACTGTGGGTAACTTAAGTGATTTCTATTTTTGGTTGTCTTTAATAAAGTTGGTTAGAAAAAGTCAAAGGTCACTTAGGTGCCTTATTTAATGATCATGTTAAACCCTAACTACTTTGTAACCAACTTTTGGGTTATAAAAGGAGGTGAGGGGCTCATTTGTAAAGGTGACTTTGAGAGAGGAGAAGAAAATACTTTTGTATGCAAGCTTTACTTCAAAGAAAGAAACTTTGTGTTCTTTTGAGAAGACATTTTGGAGTTAATGAAATATGAACTTTGTGTCCCATTCATTGTCTCTTATAGCATTTGATGTTCTTATGTTCATTAGATGTTAGTGTTTGAATCTTGCATGCAAATATTGTCTTTGATCTTATTGTCAACGTTATTAATATGTTGTTCTAGTTCACAGTGATCAAGCTCTGATTATCTACTTGCTTACGTGTGTTCCCTTTTACATATTCTTGTTTAGCTAACTCAAACTCCATTTTATTTGTGTTAGTTATTCCTCTTTCCTCTTCGTGTAATATTAGGCTCTGTTTTACCTAACTCTTGCATGTTCCTTTTATTCATTCCTTTCCATTTCTTTCCTTCATTCCATTCCATCCCCCTCATTCACTTTTCTTTCCATTGATGTTCCAAAACACCCCCCACATACAATTTTGAATGTACAGATGTAAATACAGTTTTGGTTTTCAATAAAGGCAACCTCACCTTCATTGAGGAGGGACTTCGTTCCCACATTGTTGCATGTCATTTGCATGCGTGCAAATCCATATATTAACATTGCCATGTTTTTTTCCACACCTTTAAATCCATCATCCGGATGAATATCTGCTCTAGAGTGACCAATCCCTTTGGAAATTTTTTTGTTTTTAGCTGAACTATTTGATCACCATAGATTTCCTTGAAATTGGACTGCATTTTTAGGAGAACTCGGCTTCATTTTGTATAAATGGACAATTTTTTCATCGTTGTCAAAAACTTTCTAGCTAGTCTGATTGTTTAGAATGGATGGCTTGACCACCATTTTGATATGTTGCACATTTCCCTTAACAAGGTCTTCCATTGGTGAAAATTGAGAACCCAGAGCCGCCATTTGATCAAAGATCCTTGTTCAACTTCCTAGGCACAACTTGTAGGTTAATGACATCAAAGCCTTCTAGCAAATCCCAAACTCTATATGTGTAATCTTTTAACAGCTTGTTCTTTATGGCACTTTTACCTCGACTTGATGAATGAACAGTTCAAGTATCTCCAAAGACCTACAATTATTTGATTTTCCTCTTCTCAGCAATTAGAAGACCATGCACTAATGCTTCATACCCAGCTATATTATTTGAACATGTAAATTACAATCTGTGAGTAAAAATAACTTCTCATTTCTTGGAGAGTGAGCACAACACACCACCTGACTCCATTTATGTTTCTAGAACCATCAAAGAACACCCACCATAGTCCGGATGCACTTTCCTTTTCTTGTTTGATTGTTTTGGGTATGATAGATTCCTCTTGGAGAATGCAATAGGTGTTGAGACAAGTCTCAAAGGTTTTAAGATCTTAATCACAAGGATCAAACTCGTGGTTTCTATCAACCCATTCATCTAGTAATAAATCATGCTTTGAAGGAGGGATAGGATGCTCATTTGGAACTCGAAACTTGCTTATGTTCTCCTTATATTAGGTAATTTTATTAGATAGGGGTGGAATCATATGACTCAATATGATAGGAAAATATGGGCTTAGCGTGTATGGTAAACCGCATACTATATATGATTCTCAAAAGCATGTGAGTCCAATCGAAGACAAATAACCGACCTTAGCGGTGAAATCTATAGACAAGTAAATGGAAAACTTGGGAGGCAAGTCAATGACTGAAATTTCATGGGTTACAATGAGGCTTGGGCGAGGCATGAAGTTGTAAAACTCCCTTAGACATTGGATTATATTTGAGACCCAGAATATCAATAATTTTCTTGGGCATTACAGAGGTACTAGCCCTTGAATCTATCATATAGCTATAAACTAAGTGTCTACCCACAATTAATGACATGTAGAAAGGTGGGGATTAAACAATTTTACTTACTTGGACTTCCTTTGCTTAACATACATGATCTGTAGCATGAGTTTTTTGCACCACTGAATTCACCTGAGGTAGATGCTTAAGGGCTTCACACAAGAGGTCGCATTGTGATGGAAAAGCCAACGCATCTCACATTGTTACATTAACATTGGTCTTCTTTATCTGCTCGACAATGTTAAACAGAAGACCCACGGATTTCTACATTTGCGGCATGTTATTTTCCTTCTTTTGTTGTTGCGGAATTTGAAAAGGTAGATTTAATTGAGCATCAACTTCTTTATCCAATATAGCTTTACCGGATGCCTCATGCGGCTTGTTTTTATCCAACATGGCTTCTTTCTCCTTAGTTGCGACATTGTTTTGACCTACGGAAGATGAAGGTTGTGATTCTAGAATCCTTTTCTTGAACCATGTATTATCAACAATGCTTGATTGACTACGCAAAGATCTTGACTCCAAAGATCATAAGATTGACCTAAGTATTAGTCTCTTAGGTTGCTTCGCATTTGAAATGGGTGTTTAGGAGTGTTTCTTACTTATTGGAAGATCCTTGAACCATGTATGCTTGAAGATGCATTGCCATTTCACAACCCAATTGTATATGCCGCAGATTGCATGGAAAACACCACTTTGTTTCTTGAGCCATGTTGTTTTGTACTGGAACCAATGCTTGGCTTAAATTAGGAGTAGGGAGTGTTTGCAGAGGAGGAATTGTTACCAATGGAAGAGGAACACTTTGATCTTGCCATCAATTATTTTATTAATTTTGTGTATATCTTTGATTAGGACGTTGATTTCTATATGGTTGATACCCCTGATTTGAAGATTGCCCTTGATTTTGATAATTTTTATAGGATTGGGCTTGTTGTTTCTCTTGGGATACAACCTTTTTGGTAAAATTTCTGATTAAGGCTTTCATATCCTCATCTTCCTTTTTTTTGTTTAGGAGTCTAGGATGTGGGAGTGATAGGTTGTGAACTTGGCTCAGAATACGAGCAATTAAAGGTTGGGCAACTTGAGGTAACTCTGAGATACAAAGGCATGGGTAGCCTAGAGCTGATTTCCCACTGTATTGAACTATTTTCAGCTCTAATTACAATTTCATATGCTACGGCGAGTTGTCGCTCCCAGTGGATTGTATCATGAAAGATATATCAGAATTAAGAGATTTTAAGAAGTAAAGAAAATCACATTCTCGTCATTGTAGGTCTCACAAGAACTGGAATTTTGTCCCAAGTTTTCTGAAACTTGAAATTAAAATCCACCATGAGTTCACTTGGGAACTTTTGATGGTGGTTGACTACTCCAATAGAGACAAGTTATCTTCTCTTTCTCCAAATTGATTACACAGAGTTGTACATAAATCATTCCAATTTCTAATTGATCTCATGGTTAGGCTTTTGAACCATTGTAAATATTTTCCTTTAAATGATGAAGCTAGAAGTTTTACAGCTATATCCATCTTAGCAATTTCATGTATGGCACGGACATTTACAATGTCTTTAATGTGATCAAATGGGGTCATATGATTCTCTCTAGTAAAATATGGGATATTTTTCAAAGTTTCCACTAGGATAGGATTTTGTGCATTGAGGGCTAGTGGGTTGCTGTTAGTAAAATTAACAAATGGATTGGGTTGTTGTGCAACCATTTTGATTGGTGTAAGAACTCTTATTGACTACAATAAGGTCCTACTAGGTGGAGGTGTTGAGAGTGTTCTATTTGGTGGAGATGATGATCTCTGAAGTTGTCTTCCTCTTCCTCGAGATAGCTACAACTATTGAAATATCCCTTCTTCTCTTGTTCTAAACTCGTGTTTGAATCCTTCTCATGAAATTGAACCACTAATACTGCTGAAACCAGTTGATTTTCTAAATAGAGTCACCATATGTGTTGTTGCAGAGAGCCTCTAAAGGCTAGAGTTTCACCAAGATACACACCTAAACTTGATAAAACTATAAATATTAATTTCTAAGGTCTCACCGGCATGCCAAAATTGTTGGAGCTCAAAATTGAACCCGTACTAAATCACAATAATCTAGGGATTTGAGGCAACATGGGATTGTCTCCAAGTTGTGGGACTTGAACCGAGAAATACCTTCCGAGAAAGTCAACTTCCTCTACTTACTTCTACTGCTACACTACTCCTAGGAATTGAAATGCAACTATCTAACTCTACTCTACTCTAACTTTCCAAGGGACCAGGGTGAGAAGGAGATGCAAAAACAAAAAACCTAAACTAGAGAAGGTGATAACACCAAAATAAGGGGATGAATACTTTAGCAAGAGGGAAAAAATGGGAGAAAATGATGATGAAGAAGGCAAAAAAGAAATCCACAGTTCAAAACTACATCCAGAATTCCACTTTCATGATGCACAATAGACAAAGATTCTAAAACAACACATACAACACACCTGCGAGTGAATGAAAGGAAAGGAAACACAATAAAACAACAGCTTAAGGCATAAATGAGCCACAAAACTAGATATTTTATTGCTTAAGGATATGCACAGATCATTATAACATAGGAGGAAGATGCAAAACATTTATAGAAATGAAATCCAAGGCATGCGACCCTTTAGAACACTTGCACAACACTTACGTGATGCCCTTGTATTCCCAAAATATCCAACATTAAAACTAGGCATCACTTTATAATATATAGAAAAATGGAATAAGAAGGAAGAAGAAGAAAAGAGAGGGAAATTCGAATTTCTCCTTCTACCAACTAACCATTTTCATTAAATTCCCGAAAAGATTTGCACGCCTCGAAAAATCAATTTCCCTACGCCATTTTCCTTGTTGAAGAAGGAACGACACCCATACTACATTAAATGTTGGTTGTTGTTCCACCTCGAGTAGTTATTTTGCGTGTTTGAGACGTTTTCCTTTACTTCACCCACCTACCACCATTTGATTAAGGAAATCTGATTTTATTTGTGAAGATTTCTACAATGATATAAGATTTGTAAAGATCAAATCATTGGATCAAGAGTTACATTTATTTTATCCCTCCATAGAAAACAGTTATTTTCCTTGTTACATGGCTTTATGCTTTAGTTCTCCATGGTTTTTGACTTCCACATATTTATTTTGTATGTCAGGACCTTTGCAAATGCTCAGTGGCTTGATCTTTGTGGTGCAACTCACCTCCTTCACCCCACGGCTTCAATAGGTTTTTCGCTTCCATCCGCGGCTTTACCCCAGTGTAGCACAGATTTTGAATTTGGTGGATTTCACTCAACCACCTGCAGTTTTCTCTAGGCCCCTGTGGATCATTTCATACTTTGGCACCATGTTCAATTACTCCGTGGCTTTACCAATTTCAACATTGAATATCCACCAAGTCCATATCTATTCGAGTTACTCAATTTTTACAAGGGCTGTAAAATCGACAACGAGAATCATATAAATACATAGTTATGTTTTCAAAATGAAGGACCAAGCACTAATAATTACTATCATCACATAATCTTGCAGGAAATCAAAAGGAACCTAAATCACTCCAAAGCATCCATTTAACATTCATTCAAGGGACAATGGACTACATACACATCATAAGAAGGGGAAGTTCATTCTATTTCATCCACACATTCTACTACATTCTTACATTCTAGCTCCAACCCGTTATCAAGTGTAACTTGCACAAGGGAATCCTAAGGCACAATTTCTACATACACTATGTTGTCATGCAAATGTGCAATAGGAAATTGACAATTTCCAAGCATAATAACTATACCCCGTGCCAAAAATTACAATTTTTACCCTTCCAAGACACCTTGGGTCTACCCATTCAATCCAGTGACCTCCCAATTGATGTTAACTCAGTACCTAAGTGATTTAGGAAATTAAATTCAAACCCCGTAGGTGATTTTAGGAGTTCATTGAAAAATGCAAACTTCGAGCAACTGTGGGAAGGGCTATCACTAGCCTTCCTAGGACTGGAGAAACCCCATGGAGTGAAACAAAGAATCCAAACTAGAAATAGAAGTGAATAAAATGCCTTGGAACATCATGGAAGTGATTTAGGAAGATTCAGGAAGGATTCAAAGAAGTTGGGGCAGTTTCACTAAAATTAGGGTTCACTTTGGCCTAGCAAGGTAGTGCACAGGGATCAAAAGAGTTGTTGATCTTTGGGAGGTGATTCTAAGAGCTATTTATGGAGTTAAGATCCAAAAAAAACATCTTCAGAAATGGAATTCTAAGCCCTACAATATAGTGAAATAATATTTTTCACAACACCTTGCACAATAGGTTTATAACTAGTTTTGTCCATACATAGCTAGCAAGCCAAATTAAAAATCCAATTTTTTAGGAATAAAATGGATTAATCAAAACCTAATACCCCTACCATTGGATTCATAAGTCCATTTTTAGTCAATATCATATAAAATTTCATTAAAAAGTCCATCGGGAGCTCAAGTTATCACCGTTTCAAGTTGCCCTCTAGGAGCGAGTTTGGGAGTTAGCCAAATTTTGAACAGGACATGTGTCAGCTCCAGGATCCTAGAACAATTTCATGTCCCTTGTGTCACTCAAAGAAATGGACATTAGGGAAATAAAAATTATCTCATCCACTAAAATCCCTATGGATCCTCATACGACCTCGCGAACCGCCAGTTCAGCTCCTAGGTGCTTGCTAAGCTCATTCCCTCAATCGCTCAGATCGTGACAAGTGACGGATTCTGGCACACCGTGTAATTTTATATCCCTCATGTACCTATGTTCTGGGGGACATTAGGGATAAGAAAATTCTCCCAACCCCAAGGGATTCTTCTGGTCACCCATGTGACCCCTTCAAGAGCAGGTTTTAGCCCCTGGGAGCTAGTGGAGCTTGAACCCTCAATTGTCATATCAGTGCCACATTTAATTACCAAGCACGTTGTGAAATTTGATGTCCCTAATGTCCCTTTATGTTTAGGTACATCAAGGACACAAAAAATTTCCCAACCCCAGGAATCCTCAAGGTTCCTCATATGACCATTTTCCAGCCCCTTAGTGCTCTAAAGCTGCTTTTTTGCTCAAATTCCGAGTCATTAGATCTCTTCCATGTGTCGCAACCAAGCATCACGTGAAAATTGATGTCCCTCTAATCCCTTAATGCTTAAGGGACGTGAAAATTCACCTCATCCCTTTTGTACTTTATTTTGAATTTTTAAAATCCTTCCTGCTTCCCGCTTCTAACTTCTTACTCTCCTGTGCACAACTTCATTCCACCACACTCTGTAACTTCTCACCACCACTCCACCATTATTGAACCTCAAACCAGCTCCATCACAACACATTATCCTCCACTCCATGACAGCATACAGGTCTCAGAATAAGAGTTGATCAAACAAGGAAGAAGAAGAGAAGAAACCGTAAAAATCTCCATTGTCATGAAACAAAGATTCAAGAAATCTTACAAACCAGTGCACGGAATAACAAACCATTTTTTGCTGCTCTTTCCTCTCTCAAAATCCATCAAGACCTCACCTTCAAACCCTCCTTCAGTATAGAATATTCATAACGAAGAAATCCTCTTTTCGACCCAACAAATAAAAATCTCAGTTTCCCGTCAAACCGACAACCGGATCGAAGAGAAATTTCACTAATACAATCAGAAGGAAAAACCCACAACAAAAATGTAATTTTTGTTGCAAACAGAAGCAAAAAATAAACCTGCAATTTTTGAGGTCTATTAATGGATGTTGTGTTCAGAAGCCGTGCTAGGTAAAAATTTTAAAACTTTTAAATCTCCCAAATCGCTAAACAGGAAAGTCTAAATTTTTAGAGGGGTGATATTGGTAAAAACCCATATCATAAAAATTCGTTACATGGAATTCTGACCACCAGAATCACACTTTCTAAAAATAGCAACTCTTCTGCATAGAGGACTATTATTTCAGGAAATTCACCAACTGAAGCAGCTGCGAAGGAGGCGGTGAGCAACGGAGGTGCATTACAAGGAGAAATTATTTGAAATGTTCATCCTAGTCCAAAATTGACACTAACTAAAAATATTAAGTAGCCCCGCGAGTACCTGCCAAAAATAGAAAGTTGATCCAGAAGGTGAGAGAAATGCAGGGAGAAAGGGAAATTTGAAGTGCAACATTCAATTGAGATTCGAGGTAGTTGATTTTTCATACTTACTAAAAATAGTAAGTTGTTTTTTCTAAAGAAACCATGAAGCATAAGTGGATGAGACAGAGGCTGACACATCCTTTCGCTTGCGAGTACGAGATAGAAGATAGTAATGTCTCATACATGGACCTGAATGACTTAGGAGCTCGCATGACAACCAAGGAACGAGGGAAGATTGAAGATCAGGTATTCACAAGTGGCTTATTCGCGACTGCAGGACACCCCGTGTCTGTGCAAAGCATTGAGTTGGTCTTGGCTTGCTCTCACCACTATGAGCCCGAAACATGAACGATCCAAGCCAAAAATGGTACAGTGATGGTAGTCATTAGTCCTAGAACCATCTCACTCTCTCTACAAATCCCGACATCACCTAGTATGGTCGTCATCTCAAAGGACATGGCCTTGCACGATTGGGAAATGATGGATGCATATGTGCAAGGGGTTGCACTTGGTTCGTGGTTGAAGACATGGAGAAATCCCTCAAGGATGCCCAAGAACCTTCCAAGGTGTGAGTTTCATGAAGGATATTCGATGTCATCACTCTCCTTAGCAAAGTTATGGGTGAGGCAAACACAAGAGACTTCTAAGACTGGATGGGCCTTTTCATATCGATTGCAAAGGATGACGAAGGAAAGTGGAGAATTGACTAAGGGTAGATCATCAATGACAAACTCCATCTGCAACTCTCTAAGTACCCATGATGAAGAAGTTTCACATGACTTCTTACTTGGTCTATCTGCTCGCTAGCTCAAGATCTTTCAAAGGATTTTCTCTCACGCAAAACATTTTTCCAAGGTTCCTACACACGAGAAACTTCTCGCAATTGCTAATGGAGGAAATCCATAAACATTTCACTCATGTGAATGATGTGTTCACAATCTATGTGGTTCGAAGCTTAGAAGGTGATTTAGGCTAGGATGTCGCTACAAGCGGTGTTCCTAATCAAGAAGTATGGCTCTTATTTCATCCAATTCTCAACCTTCTCCTACCTATGAGTTGTCGGCTTCAACCACCCAAGCACCTTAACAACCAAATCATATTATTCGAGCTTTGTAGGCAGATCATTTAGGTGAACAATAGGCTCAGGAGTAGGAAGAAGAAGTTGATATCATTTCCTATCTCTCTCGGAGTATTCATGTGCAAGAGCTCAAATGATGCATCTCATTTGGAGGTCACCTTCACTCATTTGAATTTGCATTCCTACATTGTTAGGCCTAATTTTGACATCTAAGATGATCCCGAATCTTTCCACATCCCAGACTTGCAACATGAGCCACAAGTCAAGGATTATTGGGCCAATTCTGCTGATGAATTTGAAGTTCATGAAAAGGACCATATGAGGATGACAGTCAATGAAATGAAGAAATTCAAGTTCTCTTAGTACGAATATATTTTGCACGATGATGGGATAGAGATGTATGACCTTGAATATTCATCAATCAAAATGTCCCCGTTGCCTCAAGTCAACTAGTACATTCGTGAATCAGGGGATATAAAGGAGCGGACTGAGAAGGTGGTGAGGAGAATGAGAAATTGGTTTCAGAAGAAGAGAACCATGATCATCTAGTCACGAGGTATTCCTTCAAGCTAGAATTAAACCTCTCATCAGTCATCTTCAAAATTTGTAGAGGTGACTTCCAGTTCTAAACACTCTGAGCAAGTTCGAAAAGAAAGGACACTAAATGGAGACTTCTCCTCACAAAAAGTCACCAAAGAAATCCAAGGTATAAGAAGACTCATTTGTGTCACTATAAGAGGAATACTTGATCGTAAAAATGTAGGAAGAAGATCCAGTGGCAGAAGCACAAATGGAAGGAGAACACATGGTTTAAGACCCAGTCTTCAAACCACCATAGGAGGTCTCACCTCTTGTTAACACTCATACCTCCCTCATCTAAGATTTTCCTCCTCCTCTAGAATAGGGAACTAATGATGCACTGTCATAGAACCTGAGTTTGATGAGATGTTCCCTTGGATGCAAGAAACAATTTCCCCTGACACCCACATTGTTCAACAAGTGGCAGCCCCTGACCTATCAGCAATTATCTCATTAGCTAAAGAAAAGAAAAGGAAGTTCACCCACACGGCCTCACAATTTTATAGTGAGGAAACAAGTAATCAATACATTGAAGTAGCTCACCAAAGGAGATCAAGCCAAGTGGATAAGATGAAACCGATCGACTAAAAGATGAGCACGATCCAAATCATGAATGGTATTTACACATTTATCGCCAATATTTTGCTCGCATGGTGGCAAGGAATAAGGAATATAAGAAGAAAATTGATGAGTTGAAGGAATAGGTGAAAACTTTGTCGCCCCATGCGCAACATCTAGTTGAGCCAAATGCCACGACCATCCCCATTAAATAAGTTGCACCCATCAACAACTTCAATCCATAATCTATCAAGAGGATGCACAAGTTCACAATGCAGGGCAAGTGAATAACAAATGGATCAAATCTATTTTTGAAAAAGGGAAGTCAATGCTCCAAGAAACGGTCAAAATCTTCACTTACATGTGTACGATATCAAACATAATGCAGGAACTCAAGGAAGACTTGGAGAAATAAAGGGACTACTGGGATCCTTTGGGTCCAATAGTGAATGAAATGAGTAACACTCATCATCAAGAGTTGATCAACAAGAATATTTTTGAAACTCCTTTAGAATATTTGTCACGTGTATGGGTGAGGTATTTGGAAATCATATTTGAATCAGTCAATCAGGCCATCACTAAACTAGAGGAAAAAGAGGGACAAGTGTACAAGTTGCAGGATAATATAAATCATCAAATTCAGAAACTTGGAGTACCTACAATGGGAGAAGACACAACTTCCGATGAGCTAATTGGTCCATTCGAGGAACAGTCAATAAAAGGGAAAACAACTCGTTATCCAACACTAAGGACACCCTAGAGTTCCTCTCAAAGATTCAGGCTTCCATTGCACTTATTACAGAGAAACATCCATCATGGTTCGGGAAGTGCAAAGATATCAATAGTGTGTCTGATGGATGGACAAAGACCCTGAGTAGTATTCGTATTCCTCATGCTAACAAAGTGGAACCTACACAATGTACTCGTTTCAAGAAGGAATTTAGAGAGACATAGATTTTTTAGGAGCACGAAATGGAAACCAATCAGAGAAATAGATCAAATCCATCATAGAGGCTCTCTCTCTCTCTCTCTCTCTCTCTCTCTCTCTTCAATGTTATAATTTTGCATTGGGGTTTGCACTTTTTGATATATATTTAAGTGACTTTAGAAACATAATGTAAACTTTAAGTCACCTTGTTTTTATAAAAGGGACTTAAATATTTAATTGGAATATGAACAGTCTAAAGTCAAAATATGGTATTTGAAAAGTCACCAGGAAGATGAAGAGTTGCCTTCTCTTCTATAAATTGTAGCAAGCTCCTCATTTGAGGGTCTTCTTAGACTTCTTAGATTTTGGAGCTATTTTTTTGAATTCATGAGAGAGATATCCTTGTGAAGAGAACAAAGAGATAGAAAATTTCTTCCATTTTCCCTACTCTAAAATGTCTTCCATTCTTATGTTATGTACAATTTCTGCTTGAGCATCAATACAAGAAGAAGGAATTTTAGCCTTTTTGACTAAGGATTTTAGTGATACTTTGTGCTCATTAAATGTTATTTGGTCTTGTTTCTGTAATGTAGATTTGTTTTCTTCTGAGTTTTAGTGCATGTGATGTGATTTCTAACTATTGTATGCAAGTCTTTGATTTTCTACTTGCAGCACTAGTTTCCCTTGTCTAATATTCTCACTCCCTTTCCCACTCTCCTAGCAAATTCTTCCCTTACAGATAGTTGTAAGCTTTTTTCATAGGGTTAGTGGAGTGCCCCTGTTGGATCCCCGACCGAAAGGCCACCAAGATAAAACTCACTTTTTACTCACACATGCATATATGGTAGTTGCACTTGGTTAAGTAGAGGGACTTAGATTCCCATAGTGTTGGCAAGAATTCCATAAATTTGTCCTCGAAAAATTTTCTTGCCAACACACTCACAATAACTATATGGATTATGAGATGTAGTGTAGTGCTCGACCATAAGTTCACTCTCGGGGTGACCATCGGGTCAATCGACTCCCATTCTACATTTTCCTTTTTATGTTTGATTTGTTTTGTGGGCTTATGTAGGTGAAATTCTCTTTTTAGGTTACATGTACCTTTGGTGATCATAATGCAAACATCAAGAGATCAACAAGGAATAATTGTGAAACCTTTACGATACAACAAAAACTAGATCCGAGCTTTTACACAATCACGAACACCCAAATCCAGTCACCAATACCTGGCACCCCTACCCATCATTATTCATGAGTTTTATAATTTACAAAGGTTAGATACGATACTTCTTACATAGTGTTCAACACCTCTCCCTTTTCAAATCACTTCTAGGTTGTGTGTAAATCATCTAAGTCCTCTTATCTCATCTTCTTTTTTAAGGTTTCATATTTTAAATTTTAGTTTGCTTTTAGGACCTAGAAATGTACCCAAGTAGATGAGTTTATTTCTACACTTTTACAAAAGTAGTACCTCAACAGAGAAATAGAATGTTAGAGAGAGAACGTGTTATCAAACTAAGACGATCAAGGATGAAGTTTTGCTTTTCCTTGTTGTAGAGATAAACATTACAACCGAATAGGACCTTCTTCAACTACTTCTCGATAAGATCATGACTTTTTAAGACCAAGAAATGATGTTCCACACCTTATCCCTTGAGCATCTTTTTTATGTCTTGAAATATCTCTTTCAACACTTTACCTCTAAGAGCAATGGTAGGTTGCAGGATTCAACTCCTTGTCATAAACATGATCTCTTATCTCTCACATGAGAAAACAATCACCTTGCAATCATAACAAAGAAAACACCCATATCACGCATACCTTGGGACTTAGTAACCATGAGCTCTCTTGAATTTGACAATGTCGGAGATCCTTGAGAAACATTGGCAGAAATATGACAATCGTCTGCAACTGAAACACTTCCTATTCACAAGATGATACCAAACAACAGTTAAATGGACCATGTATTGCTATGTGCCTTGGGATATGATATTAAAATTTATATGGGTTTATGGAGATTCGACATGTGGCACACATCCCCCTTAGTTAGTTATATGTTTATAATATATGGGGTCACATAGAAGTTAGTTATATTGGGTAATGAATCGGCCTACATTGGGATTAGGTGTTACCCATCCATTAAGAGTAATGTATGTTTATATAAATGATATGAGTATCATTATGAGTTATGTCATGGATGTATGTGTTGAGTCCTCTACTTGGTAAATGCATATTGGAGGTGTCCCCCTTGAAGTGGATTCCCATCTTGGAAGATTGTGGAGTTACCCCTTCCATAATGAGCATCATGGTGTTTCCCTACCTTAAGGGTATTATTCTGCATATATTGAATATTTAGAAATATTTTCCCATTGATATATCTTGTGTTACATTAGCTTCGATAATACTCATATTATTAATTTATTATATGCAAAGATCTTATCAAGTGGTATCAGAACATTGATTTGGGTAATTTTTGGGATGAAACCCTAATTTTGGTGATTTTCCTATATGTTGAGATTGAATTTGAATTTTTAGAGATATTTTATGTGAAGTGAATAAATCATACAAAGAATATTCCCTCAAAAAATCATATTTTTGTAGTTATTTTACGAATGTTATGTCATGTTTAGTGTTGAAACCCTAATTTTCATGTTTCATCTATATCTTCTGGATTTTGGAGAGTTATTTATTGATTTTTTTAGATTTAGGTGAACATATTTATTTGTAAAACCCTAAAATTTTCATAAATTTTTTATCTGCTTTTTGTGAAATTTATAAAGATGATTATGATTTTTAACAAATTTTCTCCATATGCCAAAATATTAGGAATTTTTCCAAAAAAATAAATTTTTGAAAAGATCTCAAAACTATAATTGGGGTCTATGTTTTGTATTTTCTATTTTTTTTCCGACCTCTATCAAAAAGGGTTAGGAAAAGTTTTGATCAAAAGGGTTTATTCTTAAAATCCTAGTTTTTGTCAATCACGACATTACAAAAAAATTTGGTGATGGTGCAATTGATGCTAGAGAATGGTGGATACAATTTAAAGAGAAATATTTTTTAGATATATTTCCAGATCTT
This sequence comes from Taxus wallichiana var. yunnanensis, assembly GCA_018340775.1. Classification (NCBI taxonomy): domain Eukaryota; kingdom Viridiplantae; phylum Streptophyta; class Pinopsida; order Cupressales; family Taxaceae; genus Taxus; species Taxus wallichiana. Next base: position 626,804,666 of record CM031243.1, on the reverse strand, counting down.
TCTTTTCCAATTTGGTTTGGTGGTCTAACATTACATTAGCGATATCATCAAGTGAAATGAGAGATGTCGATTGGTCTTGGGAGGAAATGGAACAAGTTTTCTTAGATCGATGGGCCAAAAAAGATGAAGAAGAAGAGGATGTTGTAGATGAGGATGAAAAATAATATTCTAATGAATAATATTAAAAGAAGAAAAATTGATCATGAAGAAGTTATGCAGATTTAGAAGGAGAGACAACATATCAAGTTACAAGTTCAGATAGTGCATCTCCAAGGAAGGAAGCTTCAATATTTCAGTTTGAAGGGTGCATTCAAAGGAAAAAGGTAATTTTTTCCATAAACCCTAGCAACAAATATAACTTCATCAATATAGATGTAGCTCAACATATACATGTTTGAGCAAATAATATCAAGGAATCTCAAGTGAATGGTAAGAAGATTCAAGTTTTTGAAGATTTAAAGCTTTCTATGTATAAATATGTTTTACTTAGATTTTTATGCTTTAGGTATGGATGGTATGAATATTATTCTTAGATATACATGGTTAGAGACTTTTGGAATAATTAATATTAATGTGCAAAATAAATTCATGAAATTGTGGTACAAGAGAAAGAAAAATATATTGCAAGATATCACACTTAGAAAGGAAAAAATAATATCAAGACGGAGCATGAGTATGAATTTGATGATGGTGAAAAAGGGAATGAGGATGATTCATAAGGGAATAAATATGATTCATAAGGAGAACATGATGAAAAAGAATAAAATAATTCATCTACTCAAGATAAAAATAAATAAATAGAAAACAACAAGGTGGAAGAGGAAAAGAAAGATGAGGAAAAGGTTGATAAGGTTGAGGATACTAAGGTTACACCATATAGACACCCACATCATCATGAGAGGAAACAATCATAGAGACATGTTAGGACACATGAGGGCAGAAATATATATGGATATATAGGGAATTGGAGGAGAAATCATTATGGATATACATGGCATCAATGGAGCAATAATTATATGACATGGAATCACAGGAATAATTATTATGGATATGTATGGATGTCGAGGAGGAACAAATATGGACATGGATGGAATCAGAGGAGTGCAATGGAATATGGAATCATGTTTGGAGAAGTATCACCCACTAATATTTCATATGGGTGGTTAGATGATCGAGCATGGTGAACATGTGAAATGATTAAAACACACTCATTATATGGTTTCTTCTTATGTTTTGGGGACAAAACATGTCAATGAGGGAAGGAATGTTATGTACCTTGGGATTTGATATTAAAATTTATATAGGTTGATGGATACGCTGACATGTGGCACACGTCCCCCTTAGTTGGTTATATCTTTATAATATATGGGGTCACAAAGGAATTAGTTATATTAGGTAGTGATTCGGCATACATTAGGATTAGGTGTTACCCATCCATTAAGAGTAATGTATGTCTAAATAAAGGATATGAGTTATGTCATGGATGTATGAGTTAAGTATTCTAATTGATAGAGGTATATTGAGGTGTCCCCGATGAAGTGAATTCCCATCTTGGGATATTGTGGAGTTACTCCTTCCTTAAAGAGCATTGTATGGCGTTGTCCTACCTTACATGTATTATTCTACATATATTGAATATTTGGACATCTTGTCCCAAAAATATCTCTTATGATGTGTTATCTTCTACATAATATTTAGAGTATTCATTTATTATATGCAAATATCTTATTGGTCTCTCACATGATCAAGAAATCACCTTGCAATCATCACGAAGAAAACACCCATATCACGCATACCCCAAACTTGGTAACCATGAGCTCTATTGGATTTGACAATGTCGAGATCCTTGAGAAACCTTGGTAGAAACATGAAAATCCTCTAAAACAAAAACATGTCCTCTTCACAAGATGACACCAAGAAACAATTGAATGGACCATGTCTTCATGAAGAATATGATTTCATCATATCTTATCTCTTGAATGGAGGTTGGTGCAAAGATTGAGAATACACTAGTACAGTGATTCCTCTCATGAAATCCTTTAAATTATTCAATTAGATGTATCATGATTAATAATCCTCATGTGCAAGCTAACTTTGAGTACAAAATGATTTTTCCTTCTTATTCAAGCATCTTCAATTGTCTCCTTGTGTTTTATGTTGATGTCTCCATGATCCGTATTGAAATGGGCTCGTATTCAAAATAGTGGAACTTCATTGTGCATTTTTATAGTTTCACTGGCCTTAGAATGTTTCATGAATGCAATGGTGCAAAAGCAAAATCGATTTCGAGGTAGTTTCCAAAAATTCAAAAAAATGAATGGATTTGAATGGTACATGTAGCTAAATTTTTATTTTGGCCAAAATAGGATAAAATGAAATCCAAATTGGATGCAAATTGATTTTGTGGATATATATTCCCAAGACAAGGATACACTTCGAATTTGGTGGCAATCCTTCTTCGCAATCAACGGAAACGGAAAAATAATTTTTAACAGAGGGTAAAGCTTGAAAAATGGCAATTAATAGAGTCCTAACAAAAATTTAGTTCTTCATCTTGGGATCAATACTTTTTCAAATGGATTGGTTTTTTTTTTTGGAAATTTATTGAGGAGGGGAACCAATGCTCCAAATTTGGCGAAGATCTCTCATCTAAATCAATGGGAAAATGTAAAAGCCCATGAAGCGGGTAGAATACTAAGGAAAAATTAATCCTCCATATCTCAAAATATACTCCACCTTATCATGCAATAAATGTCTCAAATGAAAGGTGATTATATGAGGAAACATTTCTCCAAATTTAAGATAATTTGGAGTATAGAATCATCAGGAAAATGCAAAACAATTTTCAGTTGTTTTGGGAAAAATGGAGTTCTTGGCTAGAAAATTATTTCTTAAATAAAAAATAAACCATGTCATGATATCCCCAAGTGATATCTCAAGTGAAATCCATTCGGAGAGGAAGATGTGTGCAAAATTTCAACTTATTTTGACCACGGGATCGTTTCTGCAACGAGTAAAAGTGTGTTTTTGGAAGCTAGGGTATGGAGTTGGTTTAATGACTTCCGTGGAGTTTCCAACATGCACTTTTTCTATTTTTCAATTGAGGTGTTTTAAGGGGAAGAAAGAATTCAAAAAAATGACTTAAGTGGAGGTGGAGATTTGGCTTTGCAAATGCAAATTGAGTTTTCCACCAAGTTTGCAAACTCCACCTCAAAAATTCACCTACACTAAGCTTGGGTGGAACTTTGTGGTGAAATTGAAAATGGGATCAAAATGCACCTAGGTGGAGAAAGTGGGACCCACTTGCAAAAAACCCCTTCATTTGTTCTATTTCTCCATTGCTTTTTCTTTTTCCAATTCCACCAATGAGAGTGAGGTGCACTTTTAAAGGTGTAGATTTAAAGTGGAGAATACAAAGTGCATTGCACCTCTAAAAGGCCGCTAAGATCCTTAAGTGCGCGGACGCACTTGATGAGATCATCATGTTAATGCAAAATTAGATCACGATGTGCACTTTTCAGCCCAGTGGTCCAAATTTAACCAATTTGAGTCGTATAATATATAAGTTCACATGGAAATGGTCTAAAGAATCCAATGAACATGTTTAGAAACTATGAAAATGATTTCTTCATCAATTTTCTTGTATCTCCATTCTTTCCTAGGAATATGCACCAATGAGCTAAGTTGTCGAAGGTATTTGTAATAAGTATAAACAAAATCATCACTTAGGTCATGAATGGGGCTCAATTTTATTCCATCTCGACCTTTTTTTCCCAAACCCACACAAGGTGCCCAAAACCTTCAATGTAAATTCCTTGTCCAGAAAGGACACCATGCTTCAATGTCGAAAAGGTTTCATCTTGTTATGCTCCCAAAAAAATTCTTACCCATTCTGCCATAACATAGACTCCGTAATATTTCCAATTGATAGGATATGATCTCCCAACACCACCTATGGTTCCTAAAACCTTTCTCAGAAGTTGGATCTTCAATAATGCACACACTCTTCTTTTCCCGAAAAGTGCTTAGACATAAAGCTTTCCCAAGACCATTCCAAAGCCCACATAATCTCTTCTAAATCATATTATCACAAATAAAACTTTGATACCTTTCTATTGAATATAATTTGGGCTCCTAAAATGCTCGAGGCTCAAAAAACCTTTCCCAAATGTTGAACTTTTGAAAGAAGCAATTTTGGCAATTTGGACCGGTTTTGAAAATTTTGACTGAAAGAGGTAAAAATTTAATAGGGTTGTCCAATAAAATCCAAGGACATTTAACATGCCAAAAATGGATCTGACTTGGGACTTCTCTTGGGTTGGACAAAGTACAAAAAAGAAAGTAGGAACACCTAATCTCATGAACTTAAGTTGACTAGTGCCTTATCCATTGGGTGATAGAGTATCTTATGACACACTAAAGGGAAAAGTTTGACTTGTGTTAAGCTCTTGTATTGAACACCTACACACAACATGAAGGAAACACATAGGAAAGGAAAAACACACATGAAACTTGATAGGAAAGGGAAACAACAAAAATAGTAAACCTAAATCACCTATGGTACATATAGGGGACAACCCACTTTCATTGTATTACTTATTCTTCTTTGAATGTTACTCGTACAAGTAGAACCAAATGACATTTCTCTACAAACATATTGATTGGTTCATGAAGAACCTTTTCTCATCTCATTGGGAAAGAAAATTTCTACAAGAGATCTCCATATACCTAAGAAAGAGAAATTTTCATGTTTCTTCTTGAGAAAGTTTGTATGAATCCTCTTGTGAGTGGGTATCCACTTGGATAGCTCATTTTCTATATTTATCTGAAACTCCATTTCTAGATGCTCGTCCATTTTTAGATTCATCCCTACTTCGATTTCATAATTTTCATTTGTCCATTATTGCAAGATTGATTCTTGTTCATACTAGGCTTATTATCTCCAATGGGAATTTGTTCTTTGTTTTTCATGCTCCACATGACCATCATCTCTATGATTTGGTTCTCAATAGAGATTTTGAGATTTTCAAAACCATCATAAGATTTTTGATGCTACGTTTACCCTCTACTCCAAACAAGACTCCTTCACACACATAATTCATTATTGATATATTTTTGCTATAATGTGACTCACATGATGTTTCATCCTCTTTAAAATAGAATGAAAACAAGGCTGGGTAAAAATTCACCTAGGTGGAGAAAGTGGGACCCACTTGTAAATTACCCCTTCATTTTATCTATTTATCCATTTTTTTTCAAGTCCACCAATGAGAGTGAGGCACTTTTTGGACTTGGATATTTAAAGTAAAGAATACAAAGTGCATTACTGAACTCCAAAAGGCCGCCAAGCTCCTCATATGTGCAAAGCGCACTTAATGACATCATCACGTCAATGTAAAATTAGATCGCGGAGTGCAATTTTTGCCCCAGTGGTCCAAAATTAACCAATTTGGGTTGTATAATATACTATTTCACATGGAAACAGGACAAAGAATCCAATGAACATGTTTAGAAACTTTGAGAATGAGTTATTCATCAATTTTTTCTTATATCTAATTTTTTTCCTAGGAAGGTACGCTAGTGATCTAAGTTTCCGAGAGGAGTTTGTAACAAGTATGAACCAAACCATCACTTGGGTCATGAAGGGGGTTCAATGTGCTTTCATTTGACATTTTATTAGGAACCCAAATCTTCTTGAGGTGCCTGACACCTTTAGTGCAAATTCCTTATCCAAAATGGACACCGTGCTTCGATGTTAGAAATATTTCATCTTGTTATGCTCCCAAAACTTTGTCTTACCCATTCCATAATGAAGTAGACTTTGTAATATTTTCAATGAAAAGGATATGAGCTCCCAACACCACCTCGGGGTTCTTGAAACCTTTCTTAGAATTTGGATCTTCAATAATAAAGACATAACTCTTTTCCCCAAAATGCCTAGAGATAAATATTTCCCACGACCATTCCAAAGACCATGTAATCTATTCCAAATCATACTTTCACAAAGAAAACTTTGAGACCTTTCTGTTGAGTCTAATCAGGCTCCTAAAACCTATCCCATAAGTTGAACTTTTGAAAGAGGTGATTTTTGAAATTTGGACCAGTTTTGAAAAATTTGATTGAAAGAGGTAAAGTTTTTAATAGGGCTGTCCAATAAAATGTGGGGACATTTTACATGCCAAAACTACCCCATTTACTAAAGAAAATCTAAAAGGGGTAGTGGGAATATAAATCTACACTTTTACATATGGATTTTTACATATCATTAGGTTCAAATAGATAAAGAAGATTGCGTGAAAATAACCTTTGCTCCAAAATGGGATCGTTTGCTTACATTGTTATATAATTTAGACTAAAGAACGTGCCTACATATTCCTACAGATTGTTGTAGCCATATTTGAAGACTTCATACTTAAATTCTTACAAGTATACCGGATAATTGGACAATATATGGATTGGTAAAATATCATTATGAATGTTTGATTGTTGTAGGAAGTTGTAAATATTTTAAATCTAAAAATGTATGTTTACAAATCCTTTTGGTGTGTTGATGGGCCATGTCATTCGCAAATATGGATTACTTATTGGCCCAACCAAGATTGTAGTAATCCTACGCTTAGATACCTCATAAACACAAAGGGACATTTGATCACTCCTCGAGATAACATCGGTATTATTGAAAGTTCATACAAGGATATGCAAAAATATCCACACCCTTAGAAAATCTATTGAAGAAAAAGGGACCATTTGAATGGGGAACATAGCAACAAAATGCATTTGAACAGGTTAAAAGTGTGCCTCTCTAACATGTCAATATTAATATTCCCTAACTAAAATAGGTTGTTTCATGTACATGTAGACGCATCATGCACAATAGTAGGGGAAATACTTGCACAACCAAGAGAAGATAACATCGATCGTCCCCATTTTTCGCAAGCGTAAAAATTGATGCCCACGAACAAAATTATACCACAATAGAGATAGAAGTGCTTTTAATGGTTTATGCACTTTAGAAATTTAGGAAATAACTTCTAGTGATGTCATTTATCTTCTATACTAATCACATGGCTTTGAAACATTTAGTCAACAAAGCGATTGCATGGGCACATTTGTAGATGGATCATCTTGTTTCATAATTTCGAGTTCTTAGTAATAGTCATGCTAGTAAAAACAATGTGAGACCTAATCATATCTCTCGCATTATGAATATGAAAAGGAAGAAACAATAGAGGTTAGAATGCTTAACGCATACCAACTATAAATTATAAGTACCCCAGATGAACTAAGTGATATTGTGTTATTTCATGAAACATGGATCGTCTTTGGATAACCTGGAATACACAACCAAAAAACAATTAGTTGTTAAGGTCGTCCCTATCAAATAATCGGTGGTGCCTCATACAATATGGGGAGAGATGAAGTATTAAGGTAATGTGCAATGGAACATGAAAAAAAATACATGAAGCACATTAAGGGGTATCAGGAGGATATTATGCCAAGGACGTTACTACATGAAAAGTTTTAGTAAAAGGATTATGGTGGTTGAATTTATTTCACAACACGAAGGCATATGCACACAAATGTGATATTTTTCATCACTTCATAAATCCAAACAAGAGGTATACAATTACCTTATATCAAATAATTTCTCAAGAACCATTTGAAAAATGGGCTATAGACTTCGTGGGGCCAATCAATCCAACCACTCAATAGACTAGCACACATTATATTATCATAGAAATAGATTACTTAACAAGACGGATTGAAGTTGCTCCAACAAATGATTGTATGACAACAACATCCACTAGGTTTATACGGGAAAATATCATCGATATATGGATTTCCTTTAAGTGTAGACACCAATTTTTGGTACCCTTATCCCCCATCCCACGTTCGCTCCCCTTTGTTATCACCTTGCACATTCATACCTCCCCTACTATTCAAATTCTATTTCCCTCTTAAATACTTATTTCCCTCTTAAACCCCATTTACCCCTCTCAATTCCTATTATCATATCTTAATCCCATTTTGATCCCTATCATTATTTACCCACCTTTATTTATCCTTAATCCCATTTAATTACCCATTAACCCATCCATTATCCCTAATCACATCTCTAACCCCCATTTATTATCCCTAGAATTCCCTCTACCCTTATGTAATGTCCTCTTATCATCCCACTACCTTTTTTCTCCCCATGTAACATTAACTCTTCCCAAAATAGCTAAAACCCTAACTTTAGCCTATTTAAGGCCCTCATTTTTGAGATAAACATCACCTCCACTTTGCCCAAGTGGATTGTTTGTCATGATCATTGGCGACTTGTTCGGGTCGTTGTCGGCCCTATTAATATACCTTTACACCTCCTCTCGTAAGGTGGAAAGACATCTTGGGTGCTTCTCACATATCTTGCGAGCTTGTTGTGTTCTTTCTCTTCCCAGGAGCTATAGCCATCAACTTGGAGTTTTCATAGAATCTTTGCATGTTATCCATGAAGGTTTGAAGATCTGAAGTTTTCTTGGAGTCCTTCTTTCACTTCGTCACCTCTTTCTTAAAGGTCTATAGGTTGTCTTGGAGCTCTATCATTTCATTAGTCTTTCTCGATCCTCTTCATATCTCCTTTTCCCATCCTTTCAGCTCATCAAAATCCCAAATCATGCCTCGATCTGTTGGGGTTAAACCATAAACCAGATGTTGTACAAATCTATAATTAATTAAAGCATACCAACAATAAACACATAATTTAACCAGAAGACAAAATAAACAAGAGAAAGATAACACTAGATATAACATGGTTCACCTAGTGTGGGTTATGTCCACCAAGAAATAGTCAATCTTATTATTCAGTGCTTTATAGAGGAAATACAAATGAAGATCTATGATCTTCCACACCTCACAAGATGTACAATGCTTTCACCTCACTAGCTACTCTTTCTTTCTCTCCAAGGAAACTTACATTCAACAAAATGCAATTCACCACCTTCTAACCCTAATTCTCATGTCTTTATACATATAAAAACTTAGGACACCTTAGCTATGTGTTTACAATCATTAGATCAACTTTACAATAAATATTAGATCTAATTACTTTGATTTAAATATAAACATTCACACACATGCAATTGAAGTCGGTTACCCTAACCGATGTCGGATCCTCCTTGCCTTAACCGATATTGATCCCCAAGTGACCAACGTCGGTGATTGGCTGATGTCGGTTATTATGTATTTCAGCAAGTTAGTAAAGCATGCTAATGTGAAGCAATTAATCTCCACAACTCAATAATCTCCCACTTAGATATAAATTGTTGCACTGCAAGTACACCTCCATCCTTAAATCATTTTCCTTGGCTTGTTTTCCCTCTTCAAGTCTCAAACTTGAAGATCAAAAAAGTGGAGTGAATCTCAAACTTCTCCTTTGCCAATGGCTTCATTAGCATATCCATAGGGTTTTTATTTGTATGAATTTTCTCCAACTTCAGTTGCCCATCCTCCAACACTTGTCATATGAAGTGATATCTCAACTGAATGTGTTTTGTTATTGAATGAAACGTTGAGTTATTTGCCAGATGAATCACACTTTGACTATCATTGTACAATCTGCAATCCTCTTGCTCCTTTCCCAAATCTTCCATGAACCTACTCATCCATATCATCTCTTTGCTAGCCTTTGTAGTTGCAACATACTCGACCTCTATAGTAGACAAGGCCATAACCTTCTACAATCTAGAAATCCAACTAATTGTCATCCCACCTACTGTGAATACATATCCAATGGTGCTTCTCCTACCATCTAAATCTCCAGCCATATTTGAATCAACATAGCCACATAAATAAGTATTTGACCCTCCATAGCATAACTGCATGTTGAATGTCCCTCTCAAATACCCTAGAATCCATTGGACTACTTTCTAATGCTCTTTACTTGTATTGGCCATAAATCTGCTCACAACTCTCACTTTGTTTGTGCAATGTCTAGTTTGGTACAAACCATAACATACCTATGACATCCAACTACTGAAGTATATAGAACCTGTTCCATGTACTCGACCTCCTCATGTGATGTAGGACATTGATCTTTGTTCAATTTGAAGTGTCCAGCCATATGTTTACTTACAAGTTTTACATCCTGTATTTTAAATCTTTTCAACACCTTATTGATATAATCCTCATGAGAAAAATATAACTTCTTGTTCTTCCTATCTTTGTGAATTTGCATACCAAGGATTTTCTTTGCAACTCCCAAATCCTTCATTGCAAATGTGTGAGCTAACTTTTCCTTAAGCTCACCAATGTCCTGCTTACTAGATCTTGTAATAAGCATATCATCCACATACAGTAACAAAATAATATAGCTCCCATTTTCAAGCTTCTTGAAATAAACACAATGGTCAGATTCACATCTCATATAACCATACTCATGCATGAAACTATCAAACCTCATATACCATTTCCTTGGAGCTTGCTTGAGCCCATACAAACTCTTTTTCAACATGCACACAAGTTTCTCCTTACCCTTGACTTCATAACCAAGCGGTTGATTCATATAGATATCTTCCTCCAAATCACCATGAAGGAAATTCATCTTAACATCAAGCTATTCTAAATGCAAATCTTCATTGTAACTAAACTAAGAACAATACGGATGGAATTCATTTTAACAATAGGAGAAAATATTTCACCAAAGTCAATACCTACTTTCTATGTAAATCCTTTTACCACAAGCCTTGCTTTGTATCTCTTCTTTCCACCCTCTTCCTCCTTGATCTTGTAAACCCACTTGTTCTACAATGTCCTCTTACCTGTTGACAACTTGACTAAATCCCATGTTTGATTCTTTTCCAAGGAGTCCATCTCCTCATCCATGTCATGCTCCCACTGCACATGGGTATCCTGTTGCATTGCTTCTTCAAAACACTCGGGTTCACCATTATTAGTCAATAATAAATAAGATAATGAAGGAGTAAATATTTCTGGAGGTCTACTTACCCTTTATGACCTTCTCATTGAGATTTGGGGTGCCTGGGGCTCATTTTATGCAAGTTACATATCCATGTCAATCTCTGAAAGTGACCGACATTGGTCACATGTAACCGACATTGGTTCCTCTATAGCCGATGTCGGTTCACCCAACCGACGTTGGTCCTGTGTGGACAATGTCGGTTCACCCAACCGACGTTGGTCCTACTCTAACTGACACCGGTCACCCTGACCGATGCCAGTGTCTATGGATTTTGATTTTAAATATGAGAATGCATCTTTCTCAACAAACTCTTCACCTAGTTCATTCTTGGGTACCAAAACCTGATCCCTATACATTCTCTTTTCATTCCAATCAATGTTATGACTCCTAACAATCTTAGTATCTTCTAAATCCCAAAACTGGAATCCAAAATCACCGAACCATAACCAATGAAAGTGCATCTTTTGGATTTAGCATCCAATTTCTTCTTATTTTCCTTATCAACATGCACAAAAGCTTCTGAACCAAATACTCTAAGAAAAGAAAGATCTACCTCTTTTCCAGTCCATGCTTCTTCTAGTATTCCACCATCCAGTGCACTTGAAGGCCCATGGTTAATTAAATATACCGTTGTATCTACTGCTTCTGCCCAAAACTTTAAAGGCAAACCAACATGTAGTCTCATGCTTCTAGCACATTCCATGATTATTCTGTTCATTCTTTTAGCAACTCCATTCTCCTGTGGAGTTCTAGGAACCATTCTTTCTTTGTGTATTCCATTCACTAAACAATAATCATTGAAAACCTTGTTGTAGTACTCACCACCATTGTCAGATCTAAGGCACTTTAACTTTAAATTTGTTTCATTTTCCACAAGGGCTTTCCATCTTTTAAAAGTATTAAAAACATCATATTTCCGATTAATACAATAAACCCATACCTTTCTTGTGGCATCATCAATGAAAGTCACATAATATTGGGATCCTCCAAGAGAAGCAACCTAAGCTGGTCCCCATACATCTGAATGAACAAGCTCCAATTTTTGCTCCTTCTTTTTATTGCCCCAACCTTAAGAAATCTCACTTTCTTCTGCTTTCCAAATATACAATGCTCATAGAAATCAAGATCTACATGTTTCAAATCTGATAACTTACCCTTTGCCTTTAAGATTTGCATTCTTTTTTCACTCATATGGCCTAGCCGATAATGCCACATGCTTGCATCTCGAATCAAGGAGATAGCCCGAAAAATGAATCGGAACACAGGTAGACAAATACAATGTTCCTACCTTCTTACCTCTTGCTACAACAAGGGCTCCCTTGGAAACTTTCCAAGAATCAATTGTGAATGTAACCATGCATCCAGATTCTTCCCGATTACCCTACAAAAATATATTTCTCTTGAGGCTTGGCACATGCCTCACATTTTTCAATACCCATGTATTTCCATTATGTAATTTAAGATGAACATCACCTTTACCAAGTAATCATGCGTGGTTCATCATCCTAAATAAACATGTCCAAAATTACTTGTGAACATAATTTCGAAATAACCCTTATTAGGGGTAGCATGAAAAGAAGCTCCAGAATCTAAAACCCATGATTCTATTTCATTATCCAAGGAGAGAATGAGAGTATCTTGCATTACCTCACTTGCAATGTTTTCCTCTTTATAGGCCTCGCCTTCTCATCTAACAATAAATATAAATCTCCTAATAAAGAGAATCCTCCACCTGCATCTTCCATAATTAATAATTACACCATCAAATTTCTCTACTCTATATTTGTTATCTTATGTAATTGTTGTGATCCCACTCAATCGAGAAAACCCTTTGAGAGTAAATCTTGTCAATACATAAAACCTCCAAACAAAGATCTCGATACTGGTTGTTGAGGTTAAACCATAAACCAAAGATGTTGTACATATCTATAATCAATTGAAGCATACCAATAATAAACATGAAATTTAACCATAAAACAAAATAAACAAGAGAAAGATAACACCAGATATAATGTGGTTTATCCGGTATGGGCTATGTCAACAAAGAAATAGCCAGTCTTATTATTTAGTGCTTTACAAAGGAAATACAAATAAAGAGTTATGATCTTCCACACCTCATAGGATGTACAATGTTTTTACCTCACCAACTACTCTTTCTTACTCTCCAAGGAAACTTACATTCAAAAAAATGCAATTCACCACCTTCTAACCCTAATTCTCATGCCTTTATACATATACAAACTTAGGGAACCTTAGTTATGCATTTACAACCATTAGATCAACTTTACAAAAAGATTAGATCTAATTCCCATGAGTTAAATATAAACATTCACACATAGGCAACCGATGTCGGTTACCCTAACCGATGTCGGCTCCTCCTTACCTTGACTGATATCAGTCCCAGGTGATGACATCGGTCAGGCAACCAATCCTAGTTACTGTGTATTCCAACAAGTTAGTAAAGCATGCTAATGTGAAGCAATTAAGCTCCACACTCAACATGGTCGTCGTTGACCCAATCGAGTATCTCCATCGATCTTCCTTCTTTTACATCCTCTTTGTTCCCAAACCATCCCAACATCAAATTTAACATCCTAAAGCAAGTTACAAATATCTTTTCGCTTATCAGGTTGACCACTCTATAACGATTGTCATCGGCCGTATTTGTCGATCGTAGGTCACCGTCGACCCAACTAGGTTTGCTTATGTTTATCAATATTTACATTATCAAATATTTATTTCAGTATCTCTAGCATATCTTAGATCTATGTTATCTACATTGTTTTATCTATTATCATTTATCTATATCTATTATCAAAGTGGGTCGACATCCATCCTTGAGAAGTTATCACTTCCTAAGTAACCTTGTCGAGTGCAACTCACCATCTTATCTACTAATCATTTTCTTGTTTAGTTTCTCTTTGTTGTGCGGTCATTGAGCTCACCGTGGAGATGATCTTTTGCACTGTATCTTCATCATAGTCCAATCCTCGTCAAGAGGTAGCCTTAAACCCTCCCATAATTTTGAGTTTCTTGATTTCTTGTATCCCTTTCATTAACTTAAAACAGGAGTGGGAAATCTCGTCAAACATTCTAGCATGTCTGGTGGGACCCACCCTTCTTCTTTGGTGAGTCCTTTCTTGATTATCGTTATTTTTCATTTTCCTTTCTATCTTTCTCTTTCTACTAATTCTATAGGTAGCGCCTTCTTTCTTGCGTGTTTTGCAAATTCTTCTTCCTTAGATCAATAACGCGTGTGCTTAAATTTGAAAAATAAAAATAAAATAAGGAAAAAAATTTATCTAGGTAATCCTCATTTTGTTCCCTATTTTCTCCTTTTTGCATCTTTCTCCCTCCTTTGTTTGTGTGCTCTCATCAAACTTCACATTTTATTTTGGGATTTAAAAAGAATACCTTCATGCTTGCTTGCTCATATAGTCTAAGTAGGAGGTAATATTTTACATTCACTTCTTCCACACACATCCAAACTCACAAATCAAATTACACATCTAAACATCTTCTACTAGGTGGAATTATTGGGATTTCATCACCCAATAAGGAAGCCACCGTGGTGTTCTCACCGCATTATATTTTTTTACTATTATATATTGGCTAAGCGCGACACCCTTATTGTTGCGGTCTATGAAGTGCGGGGTAGGCCCTTATATCATCATGGTAGTCATCATAGATTTGTGCCTCACATACCTTTGGGTATATCAAGGATATCATCTTAAACAACTTGAAACCATCCTTAGATTGACCATTTCTTAGGTTCCCTTTGAGCCTTTCTTTTTCACACTTTATTAAATAAACAATATAATTAACACTTTGTTGTGTGACTTTGCTTGTCATAGTAATAATCAACATAAGATATTGTTGTTTGTTTCATGCCCGTTCTTACCCATTCTCAAGTCGAAAAATGGAACACACAACCTCATCCAACATTCCCATCTCCAACAACCTATCCCAACAAACATCCACTCTTGTCATCATTTATTCCACTTCTTTAATTACTTTCTCTTGATTAACCAACCTATCATTTATATGATGCCTTTTAGTGAGCCCCTATGGTCTAGACCCATCCTCATGTCAAAATCACTACTTTCATTTACCATCATTCTATCCCTTCTAGACTAGCTGCACCCCCATCTACCGCTTCCTTAGAGACCTTTGGGCCTCCTATTATCCCTCGTGGATGCTTAGAGTTTCAAGAACTCCTAGACGTTAATTTTGCTGCTCTTCATGATTATCTCATCCAAAATTTCACTAATCTTCCCATCAATGGACCTCCCCTTCAATAATTGTATGTTTATCACTCCCAACCTGAATCCACCCAAGTCCTCACTTCTCAACTCATTATTTTCTTCCTAGAGCCATGAACAACCTTACCATAGCCCAACATGAACACGGTTCCCATGACTCTTCCACCACAATTCCTTAAACCCGTCGATCCACTCAATTAGTGGTTCTATTCCACCCAATCTACCCCGCATTAACACTATTCCTACATCTTCTCTCCCCATCCCATCCTCATCTAATGTTGTCATCGATACCCCTATCTAAAATCCTTAAGAATCGTATTCACTTCCTTTGCCACTTGAGCAACCCATTTAAATCTCAATGCATATCCTTACATATCAAGTCCAAACCAATTTCATTACTTTGCAGCCCCACCCTTTATAGTCAATTCAAACTTATCAACCCCACTCCAAATCACCTTCCATCACATGTTCCCTCATTACCCTATCCAAACATCTCAACCACATCATCCTACAAATCCCCAATCTAATCCTATTATCATTCAACAACAACCTCATCTATCTCACCCACCTACCTACATCCCTCCTCAACAACCTATCTCGCAACCCATTTAATCGCAACCTCTCAATCATATCCCTCCTTATTAGCTACCCCCATAGACTCTTACTTATCCCCAACAATATAAATCATATCCACAATCCAACCCATCCACTTTTTAAAATCCACAACCCCATCCATTAACTTCTCGCCCTCATACCTCCAATGACCCCATACGATCCTTGATAAGCGGGTTGGTAAACTTGGAAGCCATTACTTTGGGTCCCAAGAGCTCATTCACTTACAAATAAATTTGTAATGAGCTCATCAATCCATCTCGTCCCGTCGAAACCTTATCTTCTACATTGGAAAATCCCTAATTTTTGTAAATTCCATAGTAAAAAGGACCCTTAATAACACCTTTGTGCCTTTAGGCACGCATACGACCTCATCACCCACAACCAATATCTCATGCTTTGCACTTTCCCTATGTCATTGGTTGGGCCCGATTTAGACTGGTATAATGGCATTCCTCGCCACTCCCTCTTTTCATTCACCCAACTCGCATAATTATTTTTAGAACACTTCTCCATTAATGTTGCACACAGATCACCATCACCGACCTTTGTGTCATCAAATAGTTTGAAGATGAATCAATCACATATTTTGTCGCTAGGTGGTGTGACATCATTAATAAGTTTTCCTTTTCTCTTCCCCAAACCGAACTCATTGAAATATTCTCTCGATCATGTGCAAAACACATCTCATCCACTCTTCAAATCCAATATTTTTAGAGCTTTGAGGAAGCCTTCACCATGGCTCACAAATTGGAATTATGTGCCCTTGAGCAAGGCCATGTCAAAATCTGCTCCAACAAACCCAAAACCGAGTTCACCAAGTCATCCTTCTCTCATAATGATAAATCCAAAAATGCAGCAAGTGTTATTGTCGTTAAATCTTCTTCCACATCCACATCCCATGTTGAGTCGTCATAAAGGGCTCCTAGACCAACTCCTAACTATACCCCCTCAGAGATTTTTGTAGTTCCATCTTTGATAAACTCATGGTTTTAAATCTTATTCAACTCCCCCCTATCTCGACCCATTGATAAATCATGTCCCAAACCCACACGGTATTGCAATGACCACTAGTATAAACATCATCAAGTCCACACCATGATATTGAAAAGTGTCGTACCTTCAAGGACCTAGTACAATGGTTTATCGATCGAGGGGACCTTCAGTGAACAATCCTAATGCCCCCAACTAACCATTATACATATTCAAACAACACTTCCCCAATCATTCATCGAATAATCAAGCTACTCCACTACATCCCAAGTTCCCGACACTGTCATAATCAATACCTTGAGTTAGGATTCTACATTAATCCTAACAAGTGATAGTGATAAAGGAACTCATTTCCTCAATGAGACAATTTTCATGCTAATTCAAAAATAAATTAAGTGACTCGCTTATCAAATTCCTAATTTTCAAATACTTATAAAAATACTCTCAATTTCCCATAAAATAATTAAAATTGGCTTGATAAATTTAAAACAGTATTAAAACCGATAAAACAACAAACAAATAAGGAAAATGCATAATAACAATTAAAATCAACATGATAGCGAAGTTCACCCGATGTGGTCCACGTCCTATGGATGCGGAAAATATCTTAAACCGATCAATTATCGATTTTAAAAATTTTGAATGCCATCTCAAAATATTAAAAACATGCATATTTCAAAAGTAAAAAATGAATGAGAGAGAATTTACTTATCTAGTTAAACTTTATATGAATTCCTTTCAACAATTTATCCTTGACCTCCTATACTCTTTTTCCTAAATTTCTACTGAATTTTCATGCATTCTAGAATTTTCCGGCCCTTTTACTAGTCACCCCATGACCTTGTAATATTTTTTTCCATGGCCATGCAATCTTCCCCGTAGACACAAAATCACGCACTTTGGGTAATTATATAGTCATGATTACATATTACTATTCATATGATTCCTAAGTAAGAAAAGTACTAATTAACCCATGTCTTTAGCCACCTTTCTTTGCTTTTTGTTACCACTTTTGGTCTTACACCCTTATCTCAATCTACCTTTTTATACCTCGACATTTACATCTTATGGACACCAACACCCGACCAAGACACCAACTTTAGGTGCCCTCATCCCCTCTAGCCGTCCCGACCTCAATATACTTTGTTGACATATTTTGGGTCCTTTTTAGCCGTTTGAGCATATTATCATTTTGGTAGTTGGAATTTTCAAGGTTAATTACGAAATTTAAGCAAGGAAATCATATAAATATAAAGTTATGTGATCATAATAAGGGAACAAGCACTAAGAATTAGCTATCGCCACCTAAGGTTGCATCCATCAAGCATTTAAGAACTCCATTGCATCCATCCAAAGCATCATCCAATGGACATAAGGGTTGGTTATTCTGCATACACTTCATATGAGGGAAGTTCATTCTATTTCTAGTGCACACATCTATTACATTTCTTTACATCTAGCTTACTTCCTCACCATCAAGTGTGACACGCACAAGAGCCACATAGGGAACAATTCCACACACACACACAAACTACATTAGGTATGAGATATAATGCAATGCTCAATCGTAAGTTCACCATTGTGACAGCTGAGGACAGTCTGACCCCTCATTTTGTATCTTTCTTTTTTAGGGTTTGATGGCTATTTGAGGGTTTTATAGGTCAATACTTCATTACAGGTTTCCAGAGACTTCGAAATCGTGTGTGACCTCATAGCGACCAACAATGAACAATAGCGAATACCTCGCGACCACTCAGAGGAGCTTTCCTTATAATTTCTGCCAGGACCCAGCGCCAAAAAACATGTCTAGGATGCCCACAAGCACCATTGTCCCTCTCTAAGTGCCCTAGTCCAGCTTATTCTTCCAGATTTGCATTTTTCTGAGATTTGGTGTGACAGTCAGTGCTTCGTATTTTCTAGTTTTCCAACTCTATACACGTCAGGATTTCTACAAATTAGCTAAGGATTCTTACCCTCTCTTTGCACTTAGGGTTTTTACTTTATTGCTTAGTTTTCTTGGGTTAATTTATGTACTTAATTTGCTGCATTTATTTATTACTACAATAGCATCAGATTAGGACTAATATTTCCATATTTAGCTTAATCATTTTGGTGAACCCAAACTCAATTTGAATGCTCTTAGGATCCTCATCCTTTCATTACTCCTATCTTTCTAGGGTCTCTTCATCATGAGTATCTCTATTAATGATTTCTTGCTCATCAATCCTAAATTAAGAGATAGAATCAAAACTCTCTTTGCTACCACTCACATTCCTGCTAATATGCATCCAGATACAATATATCAAACATTTTTCGATGCATTTTCTTAGCATATTGCTTTTCGTCTAATCCTAATGTTGATCTTACTATTTTTGACAATGACCCACCTTTGCACATCATGATTCACATTTACAATATGGGTGTCAAATACACTCTAATCGATAATGGATATGAACTTAATCTTTGTCCTATGTCATTCCTTGAAAAGATTGGTCTTTCTTACTGCTAATGTTAGTCCATCATGTCTTTCTCTTTATGCATATGATGGTTATGTTTGTCCATGCGTAGGTCACATTACTCTTTATCATTGTAGCGCTAAAACCCTTAACACAGTTTTCTTTGTCATTGACTTTCTGGTTTCGTATAATTATTTACTCGGTCAACCATGGCTTCATGCCATGCAAGCAATTCCTTCTACAATACATCATTGTGTCAAATTCATACATGAGGGCATAGAATATACAGTTCCTAGTGATCATGACCCATTCAAATATTGTGATCGTGATCCCAATACTACAATTCCTACTCCACACTCTGATACTACTAATGAACCACAACCCATGGATACTCCGGATCATTTACCACCACTTGAAGGTGTTATTTGCATGCTAGATATAGTCTCATCTATAACACCACCTCCTCCTCCTACTACTACTATTATG
This sequence comes from Taxus wallichiana var. yunnanensis, assembly GCA_018340775.1. Classification (NCBI taxonomy): domain Eukaryota; kingdom Viridiplantae; phylum Streptophyta; class Pinopsida; order Cupressales; family Taxaceae; genus Taxus; species Taxus wallichiana. The sequence goes on along the minus strand of CM031243.1, from coordinate 626,784,897 downwards.
ATTCTTTATCAGGGGCCTGTCCCACCATCGGACATCATTCCACCTACTACACCTTCTCATGTGTCATCTTCATTAGTACGACCTCCATTTACATGCACATTTTTCATGAATGATTCTTATTGGGAACACATTCCATTCGATCCTACTTGCTCGAATACTATATGCACACATGATGGGTTGACTCGGCTAGGCTTTACAATTGATGACATTTTTCCTCCACCTCATGATCATCATCTCTACCATGGGTTTGTTCGCATCACCACTACTTATGGTCTTTGAGTCTTTTATCTCACAGTTTTTCTTACCCGCATGCTCTCGATCTTCTCCACTCACACTTGGGAAATCTTGGTTGATTACATTGGGGCACGTTAGATCTTGATCATATTGATATATCATTTCCCATGTCATTTAGTTGTGTTTTCATTTGTAATGAATCATTCCTTGTCTATTCATTGAATCTTACTCATGGTATGCACATGGGTGTCCATTACCTCCTTTTACTGATGAGGAATATGCTATGGGCATGTATAATTTATGGCTTAATGGCTCCTTGCTCGATCAACCTAACACTATCACTTATCAAGTTTCGGATGCTTCACCATTCAATTTTTATCATGACAATGATGACCTCTTAGATGACATTACTTGATCAAACTCATCGCCATGTACTTGGGGGACATCACAATCATATCTTCCCCCTCCTTAACATCAATAAAGCATATTACCTTATCATCAATTCACATCTAGACTTTCACATATGACATACGCATCTCGACACACTCTAGTATTGTCATTACCCGATGACGCACTCTTGTGCTATTGTTCACACTTGACTGTTGAGGGAATCCTATACACATGAACCTCACACACACACACAACACATTAAATACTACATATTATGAATCACATTACACACTTTTCATCTCACATAATCATCTTCTTCTCGCACCATCAACTCTACACATTCACTATATATATTTTTCACATCTACTTTCACATGTTGTGCTCATTACCCTATGACACTCTCTAGTTCCATGGTCCATACTCGATTGTTGAGGGTCTACATCTCAAATGGACCTCATCGTACTTTCACATTTAATCACTCACTCACTCATTCACTCACACACTCTACACTTTGGACTTTATCGATCACATCTTTCTATCGCACACATTCATTGACCATTTCCAATGATCCACTCTTTACTGGTTCATTCTTAAGCTGTTGAGGGGGCATATAATAAATGAAACTCATTACATGCATACACATCCATTCGAGGGGCACATGGATCCTCATTCACATTGTATTCCATTCCGTACTCATCCACAACATACTGCATATCTTGGTTACATTTACTATTGTTTACTTATGCTTTTACATGTTCACTCTTTTACACATGCTAGATAGATATCTTGTATGTCATTATCTTTATCATACACACATGCACGTTCACTTGCCTTTCTAGTTGTGATCGCAAATTATACAGATCTATTACATGCAACATGGATGTTTGGCACAATACCTATTACCAATCCCACAGGGGGCATCCACTTTCATACACTACATGTGTTATTATTTCATTTCATATCATTACTTTATCGGATTATACACAATTTGACATACTTTTTATCTTTCTAACATGCTAACAGGTGCTTCATGTGTAGCGTTTATTTTGTAAGTATAATTGTTTCCATAGTTATTTGTTACATTTCTTATCATTGTTTTCTCTTTATATGCTCTTATCTACGGGCATTTCCTTTTGTCTTGTGTGCACACTTGTTTACTTTTGGCCTAGTTGGCCTTCATTATATTGCAACATCATGAGTGGTGTCCCATGTTTACAACCCACTTTTCACGATCTACATTGTCTTCTTGCATGTTTACATTATCTTTTTGTGTCTTAGCTTACATATTGCTTCTTAGCATACATTTTGTCTTCTACATGTGTGTTTGTATTTTCTTATACTAACACTTGTTTCCTAGCCACTTTGTTTATGTGTGTCGTAGTTTTTACCAAGCACATTCCCTCCCCCACAAGGCATAGTTTCAAAGACACAACGTGGTCGGTCCTCTTTTGGGAAACATACTTCTTTAGTGACGTCGCATGCACCCCAAATGAGGGGGCATCATTTGGGTGAATCAGTCACCCCATAAAACAGTCTACAATCATTACACAACACAACACAAGATATCGTTCTGAACACAATTTTTAGTTTGAGGGCTCAGAATTAGACTTGGGTCCTTATCACAGCCTAACCCTTCCTGGATGCCTATAACCAGGGGCCAGTTACACAACATTTTAGTAGTTCAACACAATCTACAGAACTCCACACAATAGCTTTTATAGGGCATATAGTCCTTATCACTTTCATTTTGGATCGAATTGTTCAAATTTTTCACACCATATGCAGTGGTGTCCTACATGGTGGGAAGCACTTCAAGACCAAACTTTTCTCCCTACACTTCTTCCATGACTTGGCATGAGATTTCCCCAAAAACTCACGGTCGAGTGTAACTGGCATGAGATCACCCAAAAAACTCATTCATCTACAACATCTTCAAGATCCTTTCTACACTCTTTTCTCATCACGGATCAGGTGCACATGTTCCTTTTTCACATTTTCATATTTTACATACTTTCCTTACACACTTTTTGCACATTTTGATCATATACATGTGTATTTTACTACTTGTTCGTTCTTCTCTTTTGCAGGTATGTTCGTATGGGAAGTGGTAGTCAACATCATTCAAACATCAACAACAATCAACATCGACATCAACAATAGATACATCGTGACATCTACACATACGTTTATGATTCAATAAAATCTAATTATTTTATTTAAATTTGAATGTAAAGATCCGATGTAAATGATGTACAATGAAATATAAATGCTAAGCAATTTATTTCATTTTAATTATGAAAGGAAATGAGAGGGGTAAGGTACTTATATTAATTTTGTTTATCCATAGTGAGTCTGGACTAGACAATGTGATGAAACAAAAGCAAAAATTATCACTGACGAACCACGAGAAAAATGTAACAGAGGTGGAAATGGCTGGATCAGCGTGCTGGATAGGACAGGGGCACCCATAGGTGCCTAGGAATTTTTCTAGGTGTCCGGGTCTACGAGAAAGGTTGGAGCCTAGTTTTGATATGGTCGCTACGGCTTTACACTTGTTCACCTTTGGTCACTTGTATGTCGCACTTGGATCATTGAGGTACCTGTAAACCTTGTACACAAATATCCTCATGCAAAACCCTAAAAAATACATCAAATCCTAAAAAGAAAGATGAAAAATGAGGGGTTAAAGTGTCCTTAGTTGTCATAATGGCGAACTTACGACTGAGCATTACACTACATCTCAGACCTAATGTAGTTTTATGTGCTTGTGTGTGCAATAGTGCTCCTAGGTTGCCCTCGTGCCAATGACGCCAAGATAACATGTGATAGCTAGATAAAATGAAAATGTGTAGATGGAATAGAATGAAATTCCCCTTCCTATACAAAGGTGTGTATGCAGAATAATGTGCCCAAATGCAGTCCCTTGCTCTATGTAGATAGTTAGCCCTTGATAAGAATTGTTTGCCCATATAATGGTATGTATGTTGTGTTTATATAGGGATCTCTTGGTCAAATTTTAACACTAAGGGCCTGATATGCCGACTATTATCTCGGGATATGAGAGTGGAAATAAAAAGACCAACCTCAAATGACAAAAATAAGATCAAACTTAAAGAGGACATGGGCACCCAGGATGGACATGAGCATCGGAGCTAATGTCTAGTCCTCACGGGTGTTCTTGTCCAGAGACAAGTGATGACAAATGAGTGAGGAATGATAGTCAGGGATCCCTGTGACCTAACCAAAATTATGTGTATGAGTGACAAGTGTGAAAGATAAAAAACAATATAGACCAATAAGACAAGTGGATGGACTATGGAATGGGTCATTAGTGAATACTTTTCTTCTACACAAGATCCATATATAAAACAACATACTTGGCGGTATAGTAAATAGTAGTAAGTGCATTATTTTATGTTTACGGTTTCCCCTAGGTTCATTTTCATCACCACTTTTTACACTTTCTGCTCCTTAGCATCCAAGCTTCACACTTTTATCACTCCACACTTTGTCTTGTCCCTCGGCACACTATCTCTACATCAATCTACATGGTTATCAGGTACGCATCTCTATCTACTTTATGTTACCAAGCTTTCCACTCACCAACATAAAGTGGGGGCAAATGTAGACACAAAATCACGCACTTTGGGTAATTATCTAGACTTGATTATATATTGTTATTCATATGATTCCTAAGTAAAAAAGTACTAATTAACCCATGTCTTTGGCCACCTTTCTTTTCTTTATGTTTCCACTTTTGGTCTTACACCCTTACTTTCTCAGTCTTCCTTTTATACCTTGACATTTATCATCTTAGACACCAGCGCCTAGCCAGGACATCAGAGCCAGGCGCCCTCATCCCATTTGGGTGCTCCTGACCTCAATATTTTATTGACATATTTTGGGTCCTTTCTAGACATTTGAGCATCTTATATTTTTGGTAGTTGGCCTTTTGAGGTTAATTAGGAAATTCAAACAAGGGAATCATATAAATATAAAGTTATGTGATCATAATAAGGGACTAAGCACTAAGCATTAGCTATCACCACCTAAGGTTGCATCCATCAAGCATATAAGAACTCCATTGCATCCATATAACACCATCCAAGGGACACAAGGGTTGGTTATTCTACATACACTTTATAGGAGGGAAGTTCATTATATTCCATGCACACATCTATTACATTTCTTTACATTTAGCTTACTTGCTTTACTATCAAGTGCGACACGCACAAGAGCCACCTAGGGAATAATTTTGCACACACACATGAAAAACTACATTTGGTCCGAGATTTAGTGTAGAAATCAGTCATAAGTTCACCATTTTGACAACCGAGGACAGTCGACCCCTCATTTTCAGATCTTTCTTTTTAGGATTTGATGGTTATTTGAGGGTTTGCGGCCAATACTTCATTGTAGGTTTACAACAACAAATGACGATCACTTGCGACCTCGTAGCGACCAAAGGTGACCAACAATGAATACCTCATGACCACTCATAGGAGGTTTCCTAAGCATTTTTAGCAGACTTAGGCACCTAGAAATAGGTCTAGGGAACCCGCAGGTGCCCCTGTCCCTCTCTAGGTGCCCTAGTCCAGCTAATTCTTCCAAATCTAAATTTTTCCGAGCTTCGAGTGTGACAGTTCGTGCTTCATATTTTCCATTGTTCTAGGTCTATACAACTTCAATATTTATGTGAATTAGCTAAGCCTTCTTACCCTCTCTTTCGCACCTATGTTTTTAATTTATTTATTAGTTTGCTTGGGTTAATTTATGTACTTAATTTGCTACATTTATTTACTGTATAATAACATAAGATTAGGCTTATATATTTCCATATTTAGCTTAATCACTTCCATGTCACTTGTTTTATTTTTCTTCTTTAACTATCCCCCTTATCTCCTTCCACCTACCTTCTCTTTTTCCATCTTGTGTCAATGTATAATGTGGTAACATAAAGAATGGCACGAATGTCCCCACCCCCTTTTTTAAATGTAGGGACTATGGAGGGGAAAATGTGATACAAAATGATGCTATTTACACCACTTTTGTACCATATATCATGTCATAATTACATTGACATTTCCATCAAAAATGGAAAAAAATTAAATGGGGAATGCCACGAATTCAACTCAAATTGTGACATTTTTTTGCACTATATGTAGTAGTGCTTGCTCATTCTAAGACATGGATCTAAGACTTTTTCATTCTTGGATATGAAGGAAGCTAAACTCTTTGACATGGTTGATGATTCGGATGTATAATAGGTGTTTCTCTCATTGATGTGTAACTAATTTTGGAAGATCCTGGAGAACCTTAAGTGCTTTTGGAATGATATTTACAATATTAGCTTGTAAGAGTGTTAGGTGAATGTTTTACACCCTTATTAGATTATAATAGATTAGTGAATTAAATACACTAAAATAATGTAAAGGGGAGCTACATGAGGTTATTCGATTAATTAACTTTAAACATTGATTATGCAATATTAGAACAATAAATTAATTCTTACAACTAATGTACACAATATGATATGAACTTAAAAACACAAGAGGATTGATTGCAGATGGAACTAGAAAGTTCTAGGTGTACAAAGTCTTTGGAATTGGGAGATCTCGAATTTGAGAATGCTTCAACACTAGAACTACAACTTGAAATTGACTCAATACATGATCGTAAAAAATGTCGATTGTGTAGACACTCAAATTTGGTAATTATACTCTTTGAAACTGCTAGTATTAACATTGCTCTCTTTCTCAAACAAGTGCAATTTTACCCATTCTCATCTAGTACATCTCCAGGTCTCTTGTCTAGTTTAATTGATCATGCATACTCATTTGTCAATATAAAAATCCATTAAAAAAATTTGTTGATTAGCTTCCAAACTTCACACTTTAAATTATCTCTCTAGGGCCAAAAACGTACAATGGGGGAAAAGTGTCCATATGTTTATGACCCTAGTGTATGGTTTTACCTTTCTCACTTTTATCCCAAACTTTCAGTTTCACATTATTCTTTGGGTCATTTACTCCTCACCGGCCTTTCGCAACTTAAATCACCTTTGTAAGTATATATAAGCAAGTGAAACTCACCTCATTTAGAACTATCACTCTTATGGAATCCTATTGTAAAATCTAGCACAAAAGACACCTAAATCTAGCTACACTTTGCAAATACCTCTGCACATTCATTAAGGCAAAGCACCATCTACAAGTCTAAAGCTTCCCACTAGGTATAGGGGACTTCTTCCCACATTTACAAGCACTCAAGTCACTCACTCAAGTAGATTTACAAGAGAAAAACTCAAGTCAAGCTTTGTCAAAGGAAAGATGTCAAATATGATTGCACTATAACTAGATATCACATGATAGGTGGAGAACGACATGCGGTTTGAGGCCTCTTTGGAGTAGTTTCAAGGTTGGCGGTGCACTGAGTGCCCACAACCCAACTAATGTTTGTTTTATAAGACTTCTCATACAAGATTAGGGATTGAAAGGTTAAGAAGAGCATTCGAGAGGCCCCACAAAGTGTGACCAAAAGTGACTAACCATTAACGATGAAGATATTTAGACAAGTGAAAAACCTAGAAAGTTACATATCATAGTTCTAAATAGGGTCAAGACCTTCTGAGGATAGGTCAAGACTGTATGGACATTCTTACCCTTGTAGACACAAAATCACACACTTTGGGTAATTATCTAATCTTGGTTGCATATAACTATTCATGTGATTCCTAAGCGACAAAAGTACTAATTAACCCATGTCTTTGGTCACATTTCTTTACTTTTTATTACTTCTTTTAGTTTTGCACTCTTACTTGCTCAGTCTTCCTTTTTACACTTCAACTTATGTCATCCTGGACACCACCGCTTGAGCTGAACGCTAAAGCACTAGGTGCTCTCATCCCCTCTGGGTGCCCATGTCCTCTTTGTACTTTACTTACACTTTTTGGGTCCTTTCTAGCCATTTGAGCATATTATATTTTTGGTAGTATACCTTTTCAAGGTTAATTACGAAATTCAAGCAAAGGAATCATATAAATATAAAGTTATGTGATCATAATAAAGGACCAAGCACTAAACATTAGTTATCACCACCTAAGATTGCATCCATTAAGGCATCTAAGAGCTCCTGTTAGGTTATGGAGCTTGCTTTCAGGTGTGGAAGTGTTAAAGACTGTACACTAAAAGTACTGTACACTTTCCATAGTTGTCTCGTCAGGGTTCAAGGTATAGGCCCCGGGTTTTTTTGGGCTTCAAAAAACATGCTCGATATTTCAGGAAATATGCTCTTCTCATATGGGCGGGATTTTTGACCCATAGGTTTATGGGTTGGTTTTGGCCCATGGTTTTGGTACCCACAATATTGTAAAACTGCTTAAGCAGTTGCCTATTTATGTGGTTTTGTGCATATGGTAGGGTTGATGTAACATTGCAGATGTGTGTGAATTCGGGTGTGAATTCTATAGAGTTTGTTGAGCATAGCTCCAAACAGATCTGGGTATTGTATTAAGAGAAGAGGTGGCTTGTAATAAAATATAAGCAAGTGATTCTTGGTGGACGTAGCCCAAATTGGGTGAACCACATTAAATATTATCTCTTTGTGTTGTGTTCTTTTTATTCTGCACTTTTATTTTAGATCTGTAATAATTTTTGCATATTAGTTTTTCTACTGTTGCGATTCTGTGAGGGATTGTTCCACATATTTTATCCCTTATTCCCTAACAACTCCATTGCATCCATCTAACACCATCACAAGGGACATAAGGGTTGGTTATTCTGCATACACTTCATAGGAGGGAAGTTCATTCTATTCCATGCACACATTTACTACATTTCCTTACATCTAGCTATTTGCTCGCTATCAAGTGTGACATGCACAAGAGCCATCTAGGGCACGATTCGCACACACACATATAACTATATTGGGTCTAAGATGTAGTGTAGTGCTCAATCATAAGTTCACCATTGTGACATTTGAGGACAGTCAACCCCTCATTTTGCATCTTTCTTTTTAGGATTTGATGTCTATTTGAGGGTTTTGTAAGTTCATATTTCATTGCAGGTTTCTAATGACCTCGGTGATCTTGGTGTGAACTCGTAGGGACTAAAGGAGACTAACAAAAAACACCTTGTGACCACTAAAAGGAGGGTTTTGAGATTTTTGCAAACCCAGATGCCCGAGAAACAAGCCTAGGGCGCCCCTGTCCCTCTCCAGATGCCCTAGTCCAGCCTATTTCTCCAGATCTACATTTTTCTCGGGTCTCGTGCAACGCTCATCCTTCGCTTTGTTCACCTAGTCAGGACACTTCGGTACACTTCAAAATTAATTGTGAATCATCTAAGTACCTTCTTCTCCTCCTTACAATTAGGGTTTCATAATTTATTGCTTAGTTCTTGGGTGTAATTTCTATACTTAATTACATATTTATTTTATTGCTACAATAACATCAAATTAGGCTCTTATTTCACATTCTAGCTTAGTCAACCCCAACCGTATGCGGTCCTACCCATGAGAATCTTCGAGTCACAAATTCAATATCGAGGCACTCTTAGGTCTACATCTCCATGTCCCACCATTTACATTACCTAGATCGGTCCCGAATCATTTGTAATTAACTAAGTGCATTCAATCCCTTGTGTTTGTGAACTTGTATTATATTGTGTACATTTGTTGCAAGTATTAATGTGTTATTTTGATATTGAATCGGTTAATGTTGGAAGTTAATTAATCGAATAACTCCTCTGCGTATTCTATTTCGTTCATTTTTGGTTATGTGTAAATCTTAACTAAATTTAAAAGGGTGAAAACAAATTGTCCATATGGGTTTGCACTTTTGCAGTTTGGACCTACTTTGAGTATGACTTTATAACTTTTAGGGAGTGTCACCTGCTGAAACATCTCATCACGGTCAACCGTAGTTTTTAGTCACGTTGTGAAGCCCTCTAAACATTCTAAGTAAGGTCTCAAACCCTAACCATAGGTGGGAGACCCTAAAAACAAACATTAGTTGGGTTGAAGTGTAATCCTTACACCGCTAACATTGACACTACTCTAAAGAGGCCTCAAACCACACATCATTCTCCACCTAGCATGTGATATTTGAATGAATGCAACTAGATTTGAAAATTGAGAACTCCTTGAAAATGCTTGAGTTGAGTTTGTCTCTTGTTAATACTTGAAATGAGGATGTTTGTGTACATCTAGATTTGGATCACCTGCAAGATGTGTTAGTCGATATAAAAATATCCAAATCAATGTTACTTAAATAAAAGAGCTTACGCTGCCATGGGTTCTTTCAATGAATAAAGTGGGTAAACTTCCTTATCTAAATCTATAACCTACACACAAACACACTTAGAAAAATGTTAGTTATTTTTGGTGGTTAGGGGACCTACCTCGGTTAGATCCCTAACCATTTAAGGAGATAAAAGACATTTTATTGTAGAAAAATGACAAAATAATGCATAAAAATGAATGGTATACCTGATTTAGTCACAAACTAGTCGCGATTGTGATTTGCTTAAAATCACAAGGAGGTTGAGCAGTGCGAGCATGACTAGCACTTGTGTTGAAATATCACCAAAACAATGATGTCACGAGTTTCACATGTCCTTTGTGATCCGCCTTCACCTCTCTAAAACTTGCAATCTTTTGAAATGTGTGAGCAAAGAAGTAAAAACTCAAGTATGGGCTCAAGTGCATAAGGAGTCAAGGGGTTGGAATGATGGGGGTGAGTGGTGTTTTATAGTTTTTGAGTGCATAGAATATTGTGACACATATGGGTGCAATGTGCATAGATGGGTGAGATGATAAGGGTCCATAGTGCATTGGGCATGCAAATGGGTAGGTGGGATGGACAAAATTAAATGTGAGTGGGTGAGGGTTAGTAAATGAATGATGATGTGTCTTTTATCACCTTTTTGTGGGGTTTTATATTTTTTATTTACTTTTGTGGGATTATTGTGTTTTATAATGTTTTTGGTATTTTTGAATAGGAGACCTTATGCACAATGATATGCGTTTTCTAGTGTCTATAGTTTGAGTGCTTGTAAATGAGGGAACGTGTTTCTTTCCCGATATGATGCTTCACCTACAATGATTATTGCCTTAATGAATGTGTGTGAGCTTTGACAATATTTAGGGAGCCTTGGGTGACTTTTACGAGTGTTGCGAGAGTATGTCAATGTAGTGCCATGTGACTTATAGGTTCCTAAATGAGGTGAGTTTAAATTGCTTATACGGGGTTCCAAAAGTGAATTATCATGGAAAGGATGACCCGAGGGAAATAAATGATCCAATGAAGAATATTAATTTGAAAGCAAAGATGGATGATATGTCGGCTCAAAACTCTCTGATTCGGCCATGATCGGATATTACAAGTTGACCAAACTAGGCGTTTTTGCGTAGTGACGAGAAACATAAAAAGCGAAGTTTGTATCTGTCAGTAGAGTTTGTCTATGGATTTAATGCATTTAACTCTTAGAATTTGCCAAAATATCGGTGTGTATGACTACGAAAGCTAGACAAGAAACCTCAAGATGTAATAAGCGGAGATAGAAAGAGTGGTTTATCTTAACAAGAGTGCATTTCCAAAACCAATAGTGTCAAAGAGTAAATTACCAAATTTAAGTGTCTACAATGAGTTATAAAGTGATATCAAATTTCTTATATAGCCTTCTCAGTAGGTGAAATATTCTAATAAGATTGACTATAGGAAAGTGAAATGGCGCAATAAATTTATTCAAATTGAAAACAGAGTCAAAGGATAACAAAACTTATGACCTTACATGTTGGCAAGACTAAGTTTCACATCCCGACCAAATTATGCAAAATGTGCGGGACAAAGAGAGATGTAATGAAAAATAAAAAGTTCTAGCATGATGTACAATGATAATTTATTGTTTTGATTAATTATGATTTCCTAGATTTATGACAAAGCGAGTATAAAGATGAGCAAGTCACAAAAGAGCTAGAAAGATATATTGATTGGACTTTGAATGTGAACATTTATCTTAATAGTGGAACATAGCCAAACTTGTCATTGCAAAAGGACAAGTTACCAAATTTTAGTTTCGACACCTTGTTTTAAATCTTCATTCACTTCACCTCTTCTTCCTTGACTCCCTCAAGATTCCATCATTTGCATAGGAGGGACTACGAGAAGAAGCTCTACACAACTCAACCCCAACTTCAACTGTAGTTACATCAATCTCTAGTCTTCTCCATTTTGCATTAACTTAGAAAGTTCAAGTCCGAGAAAACAACAATGAATTGTGCACCACTATTTGCATTATGAATATGAATATTGAGGCAAAATGAAGTTTGTTGTCACAAATCCATAATTCTCTCTTTGGTGTCGTCTTCTTTAGTTCTCTCCTCATGCATTAATGGAATTTACTCCTTCCCAATCTTAAAATTCAATGTTTACAAAACACTAGAGAAATACAAACATTAACATGAAAGTGGATTAATTCCTTAGGTGGAGCGACTACTCTAAAAAATGTATCAGGTTGTTAATAATTATTAAAGATTTTAAGTCTCTACTTTTATCAGCCTTTACATTTGCTTAAACCTCCTTTGGCGACACTAAAAAGTAATCTATTATGGTTTTTTTATTTTCCATTTTTTTAACTTTTTAGAAGATAGTTTGGGATCTTATTAAGACTCGAAGAAGCACTTCCACCATATGTAAATGCCACCATGCATTTTAAAGTATAGGTAGATGTTGAGTCTTAATAATGAGAAAAACGTCTTGTTTTAAATCTCCCACTTTGATAGAGGTTGAGAGGATGTTGCCAAAGGTTGTGGAGTCGGATTTACACCTACTTTGCTTGCATTTTCTGAAAGTTTCCAAGGTCTTTTAACAAACCCATTTTTACATATCATGTAATTATTATAGACCACATATCTTACATGCATATTTTTTGAATAGTTCACATGCTTCCACATTTGTAGATATATTTGCCGGGGCACTTCGAACTTAAGCATCTCTTTGAAAGTCCCTTCCTTAGGATGCTTTTGTGGATGTCCACGCCCGTGTCAAAGCACCATTCTCGGCACAATCGGCAACATGCTATGAAATGGGAACCAAATAGATAGGACACATGTGGGATGTATTTGGTGAAACATTGTTAATGCTCAGTGCGGTGACCTAAAGAACAACTAGTAATGTCGGGGCCCACACTTGCATCTGCCAAATTCAAATGGCCAATCTTGCCACTTGAAGGGCTACGAGTCATGTCGTGCATCGATGACCAATAGAATTTGGACCTTTCATTTTGGTGGCACGTGTTAGGCGAAATGCTCCTTAATCCCATTTAATAATGCCATTGACATAAAAATATACTATTTCTATCCCTCATTACACATTATAATTGTATTACATATTATAATGGATACTTGATGAACTTTTGTAGTTATACACCGTAAATAAGGGTCACTTTAGTTCGATACATATCTGAGTCAGTACTAACTACTCATCAAACTATACACTTTAAATGTACCCATCTAAAGGGACCATAGCTAGTTTATTTGCATTTGAAGTAGCACAAAGTGGCACCATCCTATTCGCCATGGGTTAATCTCCTTTTAACTCAATCTTTGGATTACTGGTAACCTGGTTGCTCTTTATGGTTGCGAAGTATGGGGAAGTAGTATGTCAAATCATGGATGGAGACAATTATAAAGAATTCAGAAACATCTAATCACAAGCACTCTTAAAGTCAAGTCAACGGTTCCTTATGAGATCCTGTTAGCAGAAGCAGGTACTTTCCCAATGGAAGCATCAGCAATAACTCGGTTGTTAAGTTATCTGAAAAAGATTGAAAGCATGGATAATCATTGCCATCGGCCTAAAATGGTTGCATGAGGAAAAATTAGAGTGTAGAAAGAAAACTTGGATGAAGCAAAACAACAAATGGATGAACAAATGGGGCATCAACTTTCAGGAATGTCCTAACAACAACAAGGAAATAAAACAATATGTGATAGAAAAATTTAGGACTACCATGTGGACAAGGCAGATTGGTCGTAAGAAAGCTTATTACATCAAAGAATTTAACCCCACTTGGGAGCATGATGAAAAAGCTTATCTTGGAGCAACTATCAAGGGTAAAGCAAGGATTTTAATAGCTTAATTGAGGACCGGATCGCATCACCTTCGATGTGGCGGTAGATGGACTATACCCAAGGAGGATTGGGAAAGTAGAACTGTCTTTTCCGCAACAAAGGGGTGGTTGAGATGGAATGGCACTTCATCATAGAGTGTTCAACTTATGATGATATTCGTGTTTGGTACGAAAATGACTTGAAGGTGGACAAATTAAATGAGTTATTCGAAGAAACAAGACTTGAAAAGATTGCGGTATTTGTGCTCAAGATTCACAGTAGAAAATCTAATATTGAAAAGAATCTGGACTCATCTTAAAGTCTCAACTTTTGGTCCCTTAGACTCCTCGAGTCTTGTGGACGTAATTAAAATCTTTCATTCTTTCATTCATTCATACCAAAAACAAATATCAAAACAACTAAGAGATCACCATCATCACATAAAAAGCCTCTAAATCTTACATAGTAATATTGAAATGTTGGTTCATCGATCTAGGTAAGTATAGGGTATTTTAACAAGATTTTCCACCAGTCCGTGGGGCTCATTTGCCGCCTCACACTTTTAATCTACAAATCTCTTATCCATGTTAGCAAACTTTCCAAACATGGCAGCCTACACGCACACAACTTCTTGCCGTTGGCATATTACACTAATCTGGGATTCAGGACCATACCCAATTCACACTTCTTCTCAGAGCCAGCCCATTCTGGACTAGCTCAACTACCTCAGTGGTGATAACTCCTCAGAATCCCCTTATTGCTAGACAATTATTCTCGCAACGACTCTTCTAACATTCTTTAGCTCTTTTATCCACCACAGGCTCAATGCTTCTCCCTGCAATCTAGTAAGCGGAATTTCTTCTCCATTCTCCCCTTTTTTCAGCTGGGTCCTCATAACTTTTTCAGTTTACATTAAAACATTGCAGTTTTTAGATTTAGAAGGGTACATGTATATACAATTTTATTCTAATACGAATAATTGTTCTTTTGTTGTGGCCTATCAGTCATGAATTTTCTGCCATCAGTTAAACACTTTAATTTGTTCAGTTTTCTTTCCTCTCTCTCAGGTTTGATTAAGGAGGAGATGCTTGTTTTGGGTACCCGTGCATTTTATTTTCTTGGTATCCAAGAAAACACGAAGTGCATTTCCTTTAAACCTGCCCACCATTAAGCACAATTACTGCTATTTGCAGTCATAACATGGTACTTGAAATCTTAAATCAGGACCACCAAACAAAGCCTGCAGAGTTTGTTAAATACTAGGCACTCGTAGAAATAACCTTCTAAACAAATAAACACGATTTGATAGGTCCCAAGACCATTTTGGCCAAAGGATGTTTAAAGTCTATCTCATCTTATCTTTATTTGGACAGAAACCATTCAGATTATTACATGATAATGTTTCTTCTCAGATCAATTTGATACTTTTTTTTAATTTCTATGTTTTCGATTTACATTTAAAAAAATTGAGTATTCATACACTTCCTTGATGGTGTTGCCCTAGGTTTTCTATTCTACAGCATAAAACAATTTTAGCCATTTTGTCTATATATGGTATTCCGATTGATTTTTTTTCTTAGGTTTCCCATTCTGCAGCATAAAACAAATTTGAGCATTTTGTCTCTATATGTTATTCTGATTGAATTCTTATTCTTTTTCGGGGTTTTCAATTTTTATAAGATTAGGGTCTTGGGAAAATCCTAAATTTGTTCTCAATTTTGTAGAATTTTGACATGCAATCATAGATTTCCCGTTCAAAATATATTGCTGCTACTAGTATGTATTTGCTTCCGCATTGGATTTGATGTTGTTTTGGGTTTTCATGAATTAGGTTAGTTAGGTTTTATGAAATCCAATAATTTATCCTCAAGTTATTGTTCATTTCTACTCGGTTGGTGCCACCAAGTGTGAAATTGAATTACATTATTAGGTCATTATAAAGTTTCAGAGTAATAGAGGGTAGGAGAAGCATTCAGAAAACTAGACACTAACAGCAATTTGGCCTGGTTTTTGACAGGTATATTTATACATTTTCTTCTTGAAATTGTAGCATTTTGGAAAAAAAAATTTACAGTGCAAGGATGGCAGCTCAAAAGGTTGCAGGAGCCTTCTTGAGAGGGGAGCATGGAGTCGCATCCTGCGCTTCACAGCAGATTCACATCCAAAGTGCTTCTGCTGGCTCTTGCTCAACTTCTGCACTTCCATCCTTGTTGGGTTCCTCTCCTCCATCATTCCATTACCATGGCTTCTGTTCTCATTCACATTTGCAAGGGGAGTTGGGCAGCTCCTTTTCAAACAGAAGTGGCAGGATGTGGACCTGGCAGGGTGGAACTGCTCCTTCCAGGGGCTACAGGGATGTTAAAGCAACTGCTGTGGCATCCTTAGGGGCCTCCTTGATGGGCTGTTTAAAGGAAATGACATGGCTGAGGCAACCAGACGGCAGTATGCTGGTGCTGTGGCTGCTGTGAATAGTTTGGAAGTCAAAATATCCCAGTTATCTGATGATGAATTGAGGGAAAAACTGCAGAGTTCAAGGAACGAATAGCCAATGGAGAGTATTTGGACTCACTTCTACCGGTATGCACATATTACAAGATTTCTCTCCACTGTATATTGTCATGATTTATGCACAATAATGTTAAATAGAAGCCTTGAGTTTAACAAGGCGATACAAGCTCAGATTCATGCTAAAGTTTGACACACATATTATTATATCCAACTTTGGTGTCATTTCTGTTTTTATTTGTGCAAGTAAAACAACTTCTATGTGAGTTGATTTCGCCATACTGAATTTTACCTATTGTCTAGAGTCTAGAGTCTAGACCAAAAAGATCTTCTTGTTTGTCTATGTTTAAGGTTACAGCGGTGCATGATTGAAACCTTAATTAAGGGCCTGTCTAATGTGTAAATTTCAATTTGCAAATTTGATAAGCTTGAACCATTATGAGCAAATTTGAGTAGCGGTACCAGATTGAAGGGTTTTGTGCCAGTAGGGCTTCTGCATATGTGATTGGGCTTCTGATTGGAGCTGCCAGCACTTTCATCCCCTTCGACTTCTGTTTTCTCCATCTCTCCTTGACCTCATGAAGGCGGGGTTGTTCTTGGATGTTTTCCTCTGGGTTCATTCCAGTGTCCCTTCGATGAGAGTTTGGCCCAGGTTTCGCATCTGGAAGAGAGCAGTGCAGTCATTCATTCATTTGTTTTGCTCCACTCTTGATCTTGCCTGGAGCCTTTGCAACAGGCCACAGGTCAACAGTTTGGGTGTGTGTAACATGCATATGGATCTCATATTACTTTAATCATGCCTTATGGGCATGTTTTGAAAAATGATGGATCTATAGGTTCATCTACACAAGTTCCTTCATGATACAGAGCCAATGGAGTTTTAAGAGACAATAAGGAAGACAGTCTAATCCTCTTGCTTCATAAGAAGAAGGAAGAAAGCCAAACCCTGAGCATGTTTGGACTCGTGTAACAAGAGATAGAAACAAAGAATCTGTAATGATTATCAATGAACTCTCAAGTTTGGACTGATAGACAGATTGAAAAATTTATGGTTGCCCAGAGAAGACCTTTATACACGGATCTCTTATGAATGCCATTTCTTTCAGCAGGATTTGCAGTTCCTCCTTTGTGCCAGGGGTTTCTCTATTGTAATTTTTAGGTTAGAGGAGGAGAAGGTAAAGGTGTTGTTAGCAGGCCCTCATTTCGAGGGAAACATGCCCTGTACATGAAGCCCTAGCATTTAGGATTCCATACTGCAATGAAAGAGTTCAAGATACATTTGGTGGGAGTAGGACTTCCTAACCTTCTGGAAAATTTGTGATTAGAGGACACCCCAGAAGTGGGATAAGCTCTTGCGCTCGGCCTACGTAGAAATCTTACGGAGGGTTTAGAATAGGAGCTGAAAGTTTTTGCCAGAAACAATCACTGGACTGCAAAATTTTATACTTCGCCAATGCCAAAATTACTAGTCATACAGGCATGTAGCAACAGGGTATTCTCAGAATATTAAGATTTATGAATCCATTGATGAAGGATCTCAATAGCAAGAAAAGGGAAACAAAAAGAAAGAAAATCCTTGGAAAAGAAAGGCTGATTTAATTGTTAAGGAACTTGGCACTTCTGAAGGCAGTGAAAGATGGAAAATGGGGATTACGATCAAGATAAGGCAGAAGAAGAATCTGAACCAGAACCTCAGATCTCAGGGAAGGTCTCCCCTGCCAAGTATGCATCTGCATGTAATTCTTAATGGGAGAATACTAAAGGGAATCAAATTTTATCGAGTAGATATTCAAGGAGATCAAATCGATTGAGAAAATTACTTTTATAGACAGTCATCCTAGGGATAATACATTAATAGTGCCTCAAAAGATGGAAACAATGAATGGGATGACCAGATGGATGATTCCAATGTGTTGGAATATCCTGCAAAAATAACAATCTGAAAGTTTCCAGTATTTTTAAAATATTAAGGACAAGAGATAGAAGGAAAAGTACTCAGTCAAGCCTAATGGATGATGTTAAAGCTGTATCAATGTTGTACAGTTTCCATGTCTCTGATTTTATCTTCTTGTTACTATGTCTCGTGGTTAGTTAGTAGGACTCTCCCTAGTTGACAAACTTCGATTGATGGTGGTATCCCTTATAGGGTATGTAATTCTGGTTTCCTGGTTTGCCTTTCCCAGCCTTTTATAAGTTTCCTTACCAATAAAGAAAAAAACTATGAGCAAATTCATAAAATGGGCTGCAACTGTCAACCCTGGACTGAACAACTTTTCCTCTGTCTGAAATTAATGAGTACTCGTGCATGCTTAAGTGGCAGGATACTTCCCATATGGTCATATGCATCGGGCATCCTCCAAGAATGCTAATCCACGGACATTCATTGAACATATACACCAACTGTATCACAGTGTCACATGACTCAGATTTATTCCGTCTATATCCAATATTCAGTATCCTTGCAATAGTTACGTCAGTTGCATGAACCCCTGATTTACAAATTCATAGTAAACCATGACAACCTCCTAGAGAAGGCATGGATAATTGTTCTATTTAGTTTTATTTTAGTATTGTATCTTATTACATAGGTTTGGCAAAATTCTACTATTAAAATTTTGTTTAAAACGTGTTTGGCAATTATTTTGGTAAAAAATTGAGTCCAAATTGGAGCATACAGTGGAACTTGATGATTATTGGCTGTGGTTTCCTTCATAAAGAGATTAGTACCGGAATCAGGAAATTGTATAACCTTGCTGCTGTGTACAGACTCAAGAAACATTATTAGAAAACCACTTTCGTCAAGACTTATAGTTTCATGAAAATGTGAACATCTATATTAGAAAGGAAACAATAAAGCCTGTGGGCCTATGAAATAGAGTTTTGTTGTACAATTTTGGTGCCCCTTGCTTCCCCCACAGATGCTGGCTTAACAGTGCTTCTAATTTGTGGAATCCTGATTTGAAATGGAAGAGATAAGCAGAGGAAAACATGGGCACTCATTGAAAAAATATCTTTAGAAACTGTCTCTTTCCCCTCCAAAAGAGAGATCTTGAAAACACCTAGCCTGGTTTTTAATCTCAAACATATCGAGCAGCCCTCTCCATTAATTACTGGGGAAACATAAATATCAATGGGATGCCTAAATTTGTATGATGTGACTCAGTTTGATAATCCTCAAATGAAGACTCATCCACTCTAGTACTGGGTCCTGTCTAATGATGACAACTTTAGTCTTTCTGCTCTAAACACCATTCCCGAGGTTTTACTAAAGATATCCAAGCTCTGCTTTGTGCATTCCAATAACTCTGGAGTGAATTCTAGGGTGAGAGCAAAGTCAGTAGTTAAGTGTATTTTGAGAAGTTGTTGGCCCTATGGAAGATAATTTTCTTTGATGCGCCTCTGTATATTTGCAGTTTCTGAAATATATGCAAGAGAATAAGCATTGAGAACACTGAACACATAAACAAGGTGCTAAAGGACACCTTTGGCGAATAAATTGTTCATCTGAATTGGTTCTGAAGAGCTGCCATAACACACACTTTAGCTGAATCCTAAGAGAAAGGAGTGGCTACTGCCTTGGTAAAGAGCTACCCAAACCGCAACTAGTGGAGCATGTACAAGATGAAATCCCATTCTATTCCATCTTCAGAAACAGTGCCTTCTTCCATGATGCCCAGGTTCATTCTATATCATTTCATGCTTTTATATGATTTCTAATGACGAGCTTAACTTGATTCACTTAGTAAGAACCTTAACCACAATTTTAGATGGCACATTAAGGAGGGTTTTCAGCCTCCATCTTCCTACCATTTCATTCCTAAAGCCTCTAAGAATGAGCTTAATTAGGTCAGAATTGATCAAATCAAAGAACTGACAGCTCCAACGAGTTTCTTGGTAGTTTTTTTAATAAGTCTTCCCCAATTGGCCATCCACCTAGGCCGAAGCTTCATATGTAATTCTATCGGCAGTCCATCTAGGCTGGGAGACATCATTTTCCATATCATTTATAACCACCTCTAGTTTATGAAGCTCTAGTTCCCTAGAGAGGAAGTCCTCTCAATCTGTTGCTCTTTCTTAGGGACCATGGGCTGAAGAAGTGCTTTAACAGCAGCCCTGCTATCATCACATTCAGAGGATAGCAAACTACATTAGAAGTGATTTGGGAAGATTATCATGATGTGTTTTGGAAGGTTGTTTATCTTTCAGAAAAAGCTCATTTCTTTTTCATATTTTTGGCTGGCTTCATTTCAATGAGAAACATCTGTACTGCCAGTCAAAGCATTGATTGCAAGGAGGAAAACTAGCATTTACTAACTAACAAAGTCGAGTTTTATTAATGCTTTTAGGCTCATAGCAGTCTGAGCCTTTTTATTCCTTTCCCTGTATTCTTTCTATAAATTTGTTTCATATTTCGCATTTTTTGGGTCATTTTTTGATAAGCAAAAACTGTTACACTACATCTTCTGTTAGTATGGCAGCTGGGAAGGAGATCCCAATGCAGAACAGCATAATTGTGTTCATCCGTTAGGTTCCCCATATTGAAGTCAACATACCAACATAGAAAATACAGACAGCTGCCATATGTCAACACAAGAACAAAATTAAAAATGCCCATCAGGAATATCCCTCTAAAAACTTCTACTGTACTATAATTAGTATCCTAACATACCATACATGGCCAGGAACTTAAAAATGTCTCTCCCAATAACCATGCAAAAGAAGTATCACAAAAACACAGAACTATTTAGGAAAGGCCTTTTTTCTCTGTATCTATCCAGTTGACATTGGTTAGGTTGAGGGTGCTGTTTACAATGAGTGTGGATGTCAGCACTTGTTTCTACACAATCCATAAATGCAAGTGCCTCTTGTCCTCCACATATTCCTTCCTTGATTTTGAAACTGTTGGTGATTGAAGTTTTTGAAGCCATATCCATTTGGTAGATAAAAATATAAGATGTTTTTGTTGTCTTTTGTCCTTTGAGGATTTGCTTGTAGGATGGAGTGTTAATTCTTCTATAAGGATTTTTATACAAACATCTACGATGGACAGCTTCAAAGATTCTACATACGGATGACCTTATTATGTTACTAAATACAATCTGTATTGCTTTTGTTTTGGAACTAGCAATCTCCAACATTTGTTCAAGTGGGATGTCAAATGCATGTGCAACGAGCTGTAGCATGTTCTTTGATTTTTCTAAACATAAAAGCTTGTTTGACTTACAATTTTACTTGAGCATAAATGTGGCTACATTAATAACAGGAAGCATTTGCAGTGGTTCGGGAAGCTTCTAAAGAGTGCTGGGTCTTCGACCGTTTGATGTGCAGCTGATAGGTACATTGTTCTGTTTCTGAAATATGCCTTAATTTTCATATTATAGGAATTTAACTGAGAGAAAAATTACCAAAAATATTGCAAAAAGGTTTAGATTCTAGCTTTTACCATAAAATTGGGATGAGAATAGTGATAACATGTTTATGTCTGCATTTCTGCTGGAGTGATTCTGTAACATTTGTTTGATATTAATATCATTTTGAGGTTTCTGGCAAAAAAACCTAAAGCTGATATCTCAGCGTTCTATGATTTATTTTTATTAAACCTAGAGTTGCACAGCCCGAATAGCCTAATGGTCAAGGCTTGTGTACTCCATAGAGGAGGCACAAGTACAAAGCCGGCATGAGGTAGGAAACATATTCCTAGTAAGAACAATATATAAGGTAAAAGAAAAAATTCCGTGTGGGCTTCCACAAGGGGGTCTCATACACATAATTGGTTTCTCATTCAGCAGCGACCTAAAAACATGCCGTAATATATCCCTTTATATTTGTATGATCTCTCTCTTTCATGAAGCTGCTTGCTATTTAGGCCAGAGAGCCATTTGCTTTGATCCATTTTAGAGACAACTTAGGCGCATGGCATGTGCATGCATTCCGCCCCTATCCAAAACTTAGCAGTTCTAGCAACCTTAATAGGAGAACAACTTTTGCCATTAGAGGAATTCTGATTCAAGTTTGCTTTTCAGTCAACCTTCAGCTTTATTGACTGCTTTTCCACATTGGTCTAATAATAAAGAAGTTTCACTATAATTACTAGAGTTGTGGAGGGTAAATAACTCAAGAAATGTCTATTTGTAAACTGTAATGAAATTAATCCACAACTATTGATGGTTACATTTTGGTGGGATAAGAATGTCTTTGGATTTTTCCAACGTTATATGTTGAGCTTCATTGTGAGGCCTGGGCTAGGTTTAGCTTTAATTGCCTTCTTGTGAGCATGAACCCTAATTGGGTACAAATACGCAATATCTGATTGGGTATTGCTTATGGGTTGAAGGTTTCATCTTAACTTATTCACTAAGCAATAGTTGCAAGATTGCTCTTACTCCCAAGCTTGAGCTGTGATTTCCAAGTTTCGTGAAAAATGACTCTTATGTTTGAGTTTGGCCTACGCATTCTTTCGTGGGGCATGTGGGCACTTCAATGACCATTTATGTCAATAATAATAATAATGCATGAAGCATGGGGCACAAAGCTCTCACTAAGCATTGTAGGTATATATGGTAAAACAAAATTTATTAGCTAACAATATATATACAACAACAAAAACTATTTACGACAATCTATGCAAAGTCATCATCATGTTATAGAAGAACACAAAATTGTGAAATGGACTGTGTAATGCTCATTTCTTCCTCCCTAAATCTTGATGATTGCAATTCAGCTTCCAATGCAGAATTTCTGCACCCTTAGAGGACAAGTACCCCTAAGAATGACCTCGAGATAAAGTTGTCCCCTTGCACGAAACCCTTTTAAGCCCCTTTGTGGCAGGCCTTGGCATGAGATAACCCTTAGTTTGGTCGCATGTTTTGTCAAAAATACACTTTTAGGCCGCAACTTTTCATAAATTGTCCGTTTTTTGAGCGGT
The DNA here is from genome assembly GCA_018340775.1 of Taxus wallichiana var. yunnanensis. Taxonomy (NCBI): domain Eukaryota; kingdom Viridiplantae; phylum Streptophyta; class Pinopsida; order Cupressales; family Taxaceae; genus Taxus; species Taxus wallichiana. The sequence continues at coordinate 626,761,733 of CM031243.1, read as the reverse complement.
TGAGCTAAAAAATGGTCATAAGGGACTCTTTTTGCCTTGGTGTTTGCTTGGGTTCTTTATAAGGGGATTTTAAGGCCCTCCCATGTTAGTGTAGGTTTTTATTCCATTTGCATGGTCTTTATTCCATTGCATGGTTTTTCCTACACATGTATTTAGCTTGCTTAGGTGTCGGTGGGATAGATGGGAGTTACACTTCTCCACCTTTTTAGGTGGCGGTTACACTTCCCCACTTCCTATTTATACACCTCTTGTAAAGCTATTTTCGTATGCATTCTAAATGCAAGCAATCTTTTTGGCTTATGTTTGGTTCCTCTCTCTCGCAACATTACTCTCTTTGTGTGTTCGTATTTTATTAGTGCTCGATCTTGGCCCACATTCTCACATGGTATCAAAGTTGTTTTGGTAATCAAACACCATTGTTTTGTTGTGTTTATTTTGTTGGAATCTGTAATATCCCCTTTCTCGGAAGTAGCTGATCAAAGACCCTTAGCCCATTCTTGGTTTCCCGACAGCTGAGGAGGAATAAAAGGGAAACTTAGTCATAATAAATTAATCATAAAGTGCATCTTAAAATATTATTATAAGCACTTTATTAATTTATTAATGACAAAGTGAAAAAGAAAAGAAAAAAAGATAAAGTGATAAAATAAAATTAGAAAAAGTCACTTTATTTTATTTTATTTTATTTTCCCTAAGGAAAATGCGACCCATGTGGAGGGGGAAAAAGGTAAAGGAAAATATTAAATGCAAGCAAAGAAATCTGATTGGTGGTTGTGGGTGGTAGAAGGCCAAGATTTGTTATAAAAGCAAGTCAACTGCAAAGGAAAGGCATCTCTTTTGTTTATGATAATTTTCAGATTTGTGGTGTAAGCTTGCATGCTTTCCATAAAAACTCCAAAGGACGAAAACCCTTTGAAGTTGGCTTTAGAGGACGAAAACCCTCTTTAAGCTTAGAGAGAAGAACGAAAACTCTTCTTTCTTTTGAGAGGGAGCTCCATTCAAGGGTTTCCATTGAATTTCAAGGTTCTATTTGTGTTTTCTAGCAGTATTGAAGGCTGATTTGCAGATTTGGCAGATTTGGGCTAGGGTTTGAAGGAGGATAATTGTTGCTGTGACCCCCTTTATTTTCCAGCTTGTTCATGGTGGAGCGACCCATATAGAGAGTTGTTTGGAGTGATATAGAGCTGTTTATGATCAGATCTGAGTTGCTGTTCATAAATTAGATTTTTGGATACTAGATCAGCCACTTTGTGTAATTTTTGGGCCAAGGAATTTGTATTTTTCAGTTGTGTCTGAGGACTATCATCTACAGATTTTTATTAAATAAATTCCAGCCTTCAATTGACCGAATCTGGTATTTTTCTCATTGATCTTGCATATTAAAAATTGCTGATTTGTTTGGTTGAAGAATTCAAGTGGTTTTACTTCAGTTTTGAATGGTTTTCATTCTTATACCAAGTCGCATTTTCCTATATAAAATTCAGATCTGCATTTTATTATTTTTATATATCTTCTACAACTTGCTATTTTGGTTGGGATTTACGAATAATCCGTTTGGGGTTAAAAAAATCTCCATTGAGGACATTACAAAATCTTGAGTTTTTCAAGCTTGTTATTATAAATCTTTGATCTCTGAGTATGCTCTTCTCTTGCGTCTTTGGATGATCTGGAGAATCATAAAAGAGTGAAGGAAATAGGTAGTTTTGCGGACAATCTTCATTTTGTACATTCTTTGGAGAAACGAACTACTCCATTGAGTTTGGATTGTGCCAAAACCCTACGATTGACAATAAAAGTTTGCGTTTTAGGGGTTTTCTAGAAAATTTGTGGGTGTTTTTCAGTTTGAAAGATTTGGTGGTCGTATTCATTATTGAGGCTAGTCGTTGTATCGCCCAAGTGTGTCCGTTGATTATTGTACTGTCTTAACAACCGTACTCGAGCCCTTATTTTTCCACAATTTTGTGGTTGTTGGTTGTACCGTGTGATAGACCTATTCTTTGGGTATTGGGCGTCGTAACTATTGGTGAGTGTTCTACTGTTGTTTGATCGATTGTTTGGTTGTACATGTGCGGAGACACTTTGCTTATATTTAGCGCGGTTGTACCTTTTTGCTCACATTGTTGTTGGACACGATTGTGCACTGCGATTGCTTTGTTGCTTTGGCGGCGGGTGTACTTGTTCAGCTACATAGTTGCTTGCCCCACCACTTTTCCTAGCCTTAGCCCTTGGTCACAACTAGCCCAAGGGGGTTTAACTCGAGAGAGGAAAACTTTATTTTCAAGGTGGGCAAGCAATTTGTTATTGAAAGGCTTACGAACAAGTATTAAATTTGAAATTAAAACAAACTTGTAAAAATCATAACTATATGTTGTTACCTCCTTTTGATGCTACTGCTTTTTTTAAAGTGTGTTTTTTCGAGCTCTTTGCATTGGTCTTACTTTAATTTTCTTGTTTGGCCTCTATACGACACTTTTAAGTGTTGGAAAATTGTGTTTGCACTACATTATAAAGTGCCATATCTTGGGGTAATGTAATATCAAACTAAAGATAAAGTTCCATTTTGGGGGTTTCATCATGGTTTTTGGTATTAACTTCAATCGTTTTGTTGTCCGGCTAAATTCAAAGAACTATTTGTCCTAGAAACAAGGGATACATGATCACTGCATATTGCATGATATAATTCCCTATCTTCTTGGACTCGTTCTTGAGCCTAATGACTATAAGCAAAGATGAAGTGGTTGAACAAAAATGACATGGTCTATGGACTAATATGTCTCACTTTGTTCTTGAGGATATTCAACATTAACTTGCGTACGTTGAGTACCCTTCGTTTCTTGGACATTCATCCGAAACGGTTGTATGGAGACCACAATTCTCCATCCAAAAGTGATGCTTCTTCGAAAACCATTCGTGTGAGGATGATATTGAGACTATGCTACCAACCTACGCACTTTTGACACCCCATCTACAATTGAGGACATTTTTGTTGTACTTGTTGCTACTTTAGAGTTCAGAGTCTCTTCTTCGAGAGCTTTCAGTGATTCTTTCCAGCATGATCATGACATTCTTCTTGTATCTATTGCTACTTTAGAATTTAGAGTTGCTTCTTCAAGAGCTTCCGACAATTCTTTACAAAGGGATCATGGCATTCACCCTACACCCGCTGCTAATTCGAGTCGAGAGTCATTTCTTTGAGGGCTTCCACTAATTCTTTGCAACATGATCATATATGTCTTTTGGATTCACCTCATTAGGACACATACCTACTAGACATTGCTTCTTTGTTTATAGAGTCCCACATTTCAGATCTAGATGAAACCATTGAGGACATTGCTCTCCTATTTTAGGACATTCCTCCACCTATTGTTTCATCAGAGTTCAAAGTTGCTTCCTTGAGGGCTTTCAATGATTCTCTACAACAGGCATTCCTCCATCACTTGTTTCATCAGAGTCCAGAGTTGCTTCCTTGAGGGCTTCTAATGATTCTCTATAGTAGGACATTCCTCCACCACCTATTGTCTCGTCAGAGTTGCTTCCTTGAGGGCTTCCAGTGATTCTCTAAAGCAGACATTCCTCCATCACCTGTTGCTCCATCGAATCTCGAGTTTCCTTCTTAAGGGCTTCTAGTGATTCTCTACAATAGGGTTCTCCATGTCTTCATGGATCCTCTTCATTGGGAGGTCTACTTACTAGACATTTCATATTTGTTTGTGGACTCACCTTTCAGATCTTGATGACACTATTGAGGATATTTGTCCTCTCTTTGATGACAACTTTGATAGAGTTGCTTCTACTTTGGATGTATTTTCTCTACCACTACATGCTTACATGGTGACACCACTTGCACTTCTTGAATCCTATGATTCACCTCCGTCATCATTCATGCTGACACCTTTTGTAGGAGTATTTGATTCTTGGGCCAATTCTCATATCCATGTTGGGAACCATGCTAAGTCCTATTTGGTACTGATTTTATTCATCAACACTTGTCATAGTTGAGCATTGGCTTTATTGAGTAGTATTTAGAGATATTCTTCATTGCCTCTACCTTCGATCCACAGTTTTTCAAAGGTGCAACATCGGGCATTCCTTATTGGTTTCAATGCAACATCGGGCATTCCTTATTGGGACACAATTTTCACTGACTCCTTTACTAACAATAAACTTATTCATCTGCGGGATCTATTGGGAGTTCATGAGGCTTCATCTTCTAGGGGGGGTTGGCTAGTCCTCTCTTCTTCTCTTCTTTCTCTCTTTATTTTTGGGAGGCTTCTCTATGTTCTTCTAGGGGGCTTATCTACTAAGGGAGATTTTCTATGCACTTCTCTTTTATCTCTTTTGGGGAGGATTTTTTCCTCGGTTTTCTCCCTTTCTCCACTTTATGAGGATTTGCTATGTTATTGGGTACCTCATCAGGGAGGCCTTGTTGTTGGGACCCATTTCTTTTACCCACCTAAGCTACGCTTAAGGGGGTGTTAGTGTAGTTTTTATTCCATTGCATGGTTTTTCTTACACATGTATTTAGCTTGCTTAGGTGTCGATGGGATAGATGGGAGTTACACTTCTCCACCTTTTTAGGTGGCGGTTACACTTCCCCACTTCCTATTTATACACCTCTTGTAAAACTATTTTCTGAATACAAGCAATCTTTTTGGCTCATGTTTGGTTCCTCTTTCTTGCAACAATACTATGTCTGTGCATTCATATTTTATCAATGCTCAATCTTGGCCCACATTCTCACATCGTTTCATAACTTCTTTTTGATATCTTACTCTCTTGATCATTCTCACATGATATTAAGACTCTTTTGCTCTTTTCTCTCTTAACTCTCTATAAGCTTTCAGCTTGTTCACTCATTGCTATTAGATCTGAGGCTTCTATTGATCATTTACAGATCTAGATTGCTTCGGGTTCTACTATGATTATTGTGTTTGCCTTGTCCTTTCTGTTGATCGGTTTGGACCCCTTTGCTGCCCATTGTGACACCATTGGCGTTATCCTCTTGGATCCACAACCATCCTCCTCCTGTTCATGCTATCACAATTCTTCTCTCATGGACATTCCACTCACTAAAAGGAAGGACATCGCAAGGAACCTGTTGACATCTGTTTCAAATCATGGATCTTTTGTCCTTCCTTCTCTCAGCCAAGATTGCTTGGAATCAGGTTGGCAGAACCTACATATTTCATTAGAGCTAGATATGATGAGGGCACTTTGATTGCAAAGTGAATGTTATTGCTTTTTCTGTATGCTGCTAGGTCATATTCTTGTATGTTTTGGTTGCACTTCCATTCAGAAGTGCATTTCATTTCAGCATATTAATCTTAGTTATTGTTTCTAGTCTTTATTAGTTTTGCAATAAACTGTCAAGTAAACTATTTGTTTCTCTCTCTATAGTAGTTGCTTTGTTTCTTGCCTTCAACTAATGCAAGCCAACAAACTAGATAGCTAGCTGCCTTAGGCTAAGTCACAAGGTTCGTGGTTGAGTTCGAGTTCGGCGAAGATAAAATTCATATCAAATTGGCAATGATAAAATTTGGAAAAAAAATCGTGATTAAATTTGACTGCTATAATTTACAATTTTTTAATATAAGATATAAATCCACAAAATTGTCAAAATAGGTAAAACATTGCTAAATAAACTTGAAATCTATATAAAAAGATGTCACTATCACATTTATAAACCATGCTTATCAAAGTTAAAGTATACGAAATATACAAAATCATCAAAAAGTTACAATTAGGATTCAAGACTCAAACTTCAAAAATGTTCCAAGTCATCAAGAGCACTTGGTTGAGTTGATGCAATATCATCATCACTAGATGCACCACTCAACTCATCATAAAAAAAGTCAGGCTATTTGTATCCGCCGTGTCTTTTGGAATTTGTTGTTGTAAAGAAGAGGTGGAGTCTTTTGTTGCTTTGTTCATACACAATTGTAAATTGCTGCGAATATAAACAAGATCTCCCAACTTTCCAGACAACTTGTTCCTCTTTTTAGAATGGATGTCAGTTCCTCTCACAAGCTGATGAACTTGCTCCTTGACTCAATATTCGAATGGCAAAGCGCTGCAATTCAAGTGTTTGTGCTCCATAGACCTCCACCATTTGTACCCAAGCATGTCAACTTGTGACATGTCATATTTGGTTGTTGACATTCCAAACATCCCTTCTCTGCCTTGTATTTCCAACACTGATCTCTAATTAGACTTGCAGTTGTTGGATTTGGTTCAAACCTCTTAGTGGCTTCATAAAGCCCCGCCATAACTTCACAATCACTCTATCTATCTATCTGAAATAGCTTAGGGTCCAAATAACATGCTGTTGCATGTAAAGGTGTGTGCATCGTTTTCCATATGAAATCAATCGTATTCGGTATCTCCATGTAGTCTCCCTCCACATTATTCAAGTACTTTTTAATTGCTTTCTTGCAATGGTCCATGCTCTCATAAAGCATGTCGAGACAAGGGGTGTCACCATCAACCATGTGAAGCACATCAACAATTGGTCCACACACATTTAGAACCTTTGTTGCACTTTCCCAAAAATTGTTGTTTAAAATAATTTGCTCTATGTTCTTCCCCTTGGGACCTTTAGAAAGCACAGAATTTTCCCACTCGTTGGAACAAATTACAAACCTTAGAGCTGCTTTCTCTTCAACCACTCTTTTCAAAGTGATATAAAATGAAGCAAACCTTGTTTCACATGGCCTCAACAACTCCCTTATTGCATGCATGTTGCTTGTAAAGATTCAATGTGAGACAATGATTTCTTATGAAGTTTGCAATTGCTTTCCCTCTAGTGAATTGCTTCATGTATCCATGGGAATTTGGCCAAGTCATGAAGCAACAAATCTAGACAATGTGTTGCACATGGGCTCTAATATATTTGTGGGTACTTCTCTACAATAAGCTTCCCATCTTTGACACGATTTGTGGCACTATCAGTAACCACTCGAACCACGTTCTCTACACCTACTTCAACAATGGCTTCCTCAAATATTTGAAAAATATACTTCGAAGTTTTTTATTGGTTTATGGTGTCAATCACCTTCAAGAACACAACACCTTGAGGGCAAGCCACCAAAACATTAATTAGTGGCCTCTGACATATATCTGATCATCCATCGCTCAATATAGTGCAACCTGTTGCACTCCAAGAGGCCTTGACCTCAGCTAAACTATTAGTCACCCTCTCTTTTGACCTCTATAAAAGACTTGTTCTGAAAACTTCTGAAGAATGTGGTGTGTAGTCTTTGCCAAACTTTGCAACTTTCTGAATTACATTTAAAAATGTGGATTCCTGGCTACCTTAAATGGAATGGTAGTTGAGTAAGATAGATCAACTAATGCAATGTCCACATGTTGTTTTTTCTATTGGTTTCCACAAGTTGTTCAATGTTCCACTCCTTGTCAATCCACTTATCGTGGTCTTGGGCATATTGGAAGAGGAAGACACAAAAGATGTCATGAACTTAGACATATCCTCTTGGATTCTTTGTTTCTTTTGTGTCGATTTCATCTTTCCAACAATTGAAGAGGATTGTTCTTTCTCTAGAGCAATTCTAATCTCTAGAGTCACTGATCCACATGGAGCAACACCCCCTCCCCGACCCCTTGAAATGCCAAGTGGTCCATCACCCTTGTCAAACTCAAGCTAAAACGACATTTAATGTTGTTACCGTCGTGGGTCACATGTTTCCATCCCTCAACACTTGATTTTTGGGGAGCCATTGAATTAGATGCAATATTATATTTGTGGCGTGTGTGGTCACTTTGATGCAATATTATATTTGTTTGGAGTGAAGCGAACCACTTGGTGATATATATTTGGTATGTGTGATATGCATTTGGCAAATATGGAATTACTAGCTTGTCTTTCATAATTTATAAGGCCAATATCTTACGCTTCATGAATTTTGGAGCTTCCAATGTTGAGTTGTGAGTTTTTAAAGTAATGATGTAGACAAGGGTTTCGTGAAATTCATATCTCCATATCTAGGTTATTAAAAATCACATTTCTTGCATTTTATGATTGTTGAGGATATATCATAATTTTAGAGTCTCAATTGAAGTTGATTGGAAGGGTTTTGAAGGCACGAAGGAGGGGTTGAAACTCCAAAACAGGTCGCTGCCCTAGAAAAGGGTTTAATTTTCAGGTTTACAACAACTCTATAATTTGATTTGTGAGCTTTTGGTCATTTCCCCGAGCCCCCTAAAAGGGACACTACAACAATGCTACGAAACTTCGCTCAAACTCGCGAGTCATATGAACTTAACATGACAAAATGTTGTTTATAAAGACTTTGAGCACGACTTGTGGGGTTGTTTTGCAACTTTTAGGTTTATTTTCCAACTTATATAGTTTATTTTCCCCATCGAATATTAACAAACATTCACGAATTTTAAACTCCTGCTTTGAAATTCGCTAGGTTTTGAACTCTTCCTTGAAATCCAACAAACCCTATGACTTAGAGCATGTAGTGAACCCTATATATGCTTGATGGTTTGCTTCCCCGTTTGCCAAACCTTGTGCTTGTATTTGTTCTCTTCCATCTATAGAATGTCTTCATGGATAGATTCGATCATGATGTATATAGTTTCCAAGTGCAGGCCTAACTCATGAAAGATATGGCAATAAAAATGCGATGGAGATTTTGAAACCACCCAAGACAAGAAGAAAACCCATTTTTAGAAACAATTGTGTAAGAAGTTTCTTACACAATTAGTTCCAATTTTTTTCTGTTGTTATTGTGGACTGTGAAAACCTGATATCTAACTCAAGAAACTAGTTAATATAGGAAATACAAAGGGTAGGTGCAATGATTGGTCATAATGATCGAAGTGTTGGCTACCCTCATTACTCAAAATTAACCATGGTTAAGTATATCACACTATATGAAGGTTATGCCACTTCTTTATCAATCTACTTGTCTTATTTTGGCATATACAATGATGCATTACATCTATCCCCCTCTAAATTTGTGCCCCTTGACAATTCTAATATGTGGACGTCTAGGGATCAGATTATGGAGTCGACCCAGCACGGTGGACGAAGCACAACATTTGAAGGCATTGCAGGGGATATTATGTGAAGTAGAGGTAGAAGGTGATCCCAAAGAATAAATTCTGCTCTTTCTTTTCTCCTTAGCTTTCTCATACAGCTTTAGTGCATTCACAACCTGTTCAATTCTTTTTCTAAACATCTTCATGGATTACATTGTTCGCTGATGCACTCTTCTCTTCATTTGACTTCACATTTCTCATATCCTTATCCCCCATTGAATTCAAGATACTTTGGCTCTCTTGCACTATTCTCACCCATAACTTCTTATGTGGAGATGAGTTTTCCTCATCATCAATAACAACAATGATTTATTTCTACATGGCATTTGTCTTAAAAGTTTGAGGCGAGATGCTCCTTCTTGGATGTTTTCATTTGAATACTAAAGGCTTGCCATGTAGGGAAGGTGATAAGACAATGTCTTCATCTTTTGGAGGCTTCACTCCTTTAATGCCTCTCGATATCATCAATAATGTCCTTTATAGCTTTTTGACAAGAATGTCTTATTTTTCATCAATAGGAACCATGCCCAATTACATGCCATACCATCCACTAACCCTCCAAAAGTGTACATGCCATATAGGCAAGTTAAATCCCCTCGACTCACCGTAATGTCCCATTTTCTAAATTAAAAATAATTAATAATATTTTAAGTTGGGCCTGGCCAATTCTTCATTTTGGACAACTTAATAATATTATTATTAAAATAAAAGTATTTTTAAATACTAAAGTAGAAAAAAGACCCTTATCCTATTTTCATTATTTTCAGGCAGCTAAAAGGGAGAGGTCGAGGGAAAAGCAAATGTTAAAAAAGTAATAAAGAGGCCTTCATGGAGCGCTCCACAAAGAAAGGAAAGAAAAGGCTATAAAAGCAAATGTTGGGGCTCATTGCGATCATCATCTTGTGAATTGGAGCATTGAGCTCTCATTTTCACCCTTTGAGGACGAAAACCCTCATTGGATCCTATTGGGGACGAAAACCCTCAATAGTCACAACACTTGGGGACGGAAACCCTCATTTGTTGCATTGGTGACTTCATCCGGGAGTCACATTGGAGCTTCAAAATTCAGAATTTTAGAACGACAAGGGTTTCTATCAGTGTTAGGGCACACATTCCAGCTAGGGCATGCTTTTTTGGGGCTGCCACATTCATTTCCAGCTTGATCTACCCATTTGGAGATTTCGGGATCACTTTTCAGTGGGTTTTCGTGGTTGGAAAAATCTGATTCTAATTTTATTGGATAGCTGATATTTTTGTGGTCAATTTGAGCTATCATTTGCATTTTATCTCCAAGTATTTATGAAGATATGGAATTTTGAAGTTTCAGTTGTTTTTGAGCAATAATTAATTCCAACAGTCTGTAATTTATTGTTGAAGCATTTATTTTGCATGAATTCATCAAGTGTTTCATGTTGTTGATGTATTTTTGAAGATTTGTGTGTGGGAAAGGCTAAAATCTGAATTCTACCTAGGTTGCTTAGGGTTTGGTGGACCTAAAACAGGTCGCTGCCCTAGTTCTTGCATAAAATTCAGTTTACTATCAATTGGGGTTTGTGCTATTTCCTTGTTTTTCAGTTTCAGCCCAAAAAGGGATATTACACTCACCCACCAACCTACCAAGCAAAAAAACTTGTACAAACTGCAACATTGAATTGTGCATGTACAAAATGTTGAAACCCTTGGTATTGCACTAGATTAAATGATCTTTAACTTGAAATGAAATAGTGAGATCACAATATTTGTCGACAAACTTTAATTTTTTGTTTTGTAGTGAATTTTAGCATCTCTATCTTTGTTCCCTGCATTGGATATAATCCCATTACTCTATATATGTTGTTCAACCCATAAGAGACCTTATGCCTCGATTGTTGGTCTTTGTGATTGATGTCTTGGTCTTAGAGTCATAACTCTTGAACACCTCAATCAAATGTTGCTTATGGTCGTTCTTTAAAAAAACCAATATGATTACTTGTGCATTGACCAATGGATAATGTTAATGGCTGAATTTGTCCAATCTGCTTGCACCCAAAATCTAGCACAACATAGAATCTATGCTTAGTGTGGGATTGCTCTCAGCAGAGAACCTCCAAAGACAGTCGATTTTGTTTCCTACCTAGTGCTAACCTACCTAATCCTAGATGCAGGAAAATGGATCTAATCTACCCTAACCCATTTGAAGAAAGGGAAATTTTGACAGAGGATAAGGAAGGGAAGAAATAAAAGAAATTGGAGATGATGTACCAAGAGGAAAAGTGGCTGAAGACTGTAACCACTTATCTCATGAGACTAAATCGATTGAATGCATGCAATGAGATCATCTAACACTCTCCACAAAACAAATACAAGAAGGTGAGCTCCATCCTGTAGAGTAGCAGGATGGGATCATAAGGGTTAAATCCTCAATCAACCCTATTAAAACTGCACTGTCAAGTCACTCAGCCTATATTAGCCTCACTTGAAATGCCAAGTTCAAATATATGCATACAATGTGGTAGAAACTCTCTATGCAAAACGTATTACTAAATCAGCAACCCATTGCAATGGAGCTCAATTCTTTAATAGAATGAAGAGGAATAGAATAAAAACGAAGAGGGAAATTAATGCGTCTGATTGCAATTTTGAATGCTACCCATTGTCCAGCTACTGTAGGTTTTGAGTGGGTAGAGATATTTCAATTAGCTGACTTTTATCTGTTTGTCTCTATCCATGTTGCTCGTAGCTTGCCCTTCACTTCAGCTTTTTTTTTTTTTTATTACAAGCTTTAAGCTTTGGGTTTAACCAATACATATTTGTAAAAGCTACGGTTGTGGATGAGGTGTTGTTTTCAAACTCATCCTTCAGCCACTTTTCCTGTTGGTACATCATAGCTATTTTCTTTTATTTCTTCTCTCCCTTATCCTCTATCAAAGTATCCCTTTCTACACTTAGATTAGGGTAGATTAGATCCTTTCCTGCATCTAGGATTAGGTAGGTTAGCACTAGGTAGGAAACAAAACCGGCTGTCTCGAGAGGTTCTCTGTTGAGGGCAATCCCACACTGAGCAGAGATCCCATGTTGTGCTGGACAAGCAGATCAGAAAAATCCAGACATTAACAGATAACAAAGTGGATGAGTCTTGTTACTTTGCCACGATTGCCCTGTCCATACCCCCATTGCCACCAACCAAGGAATCTCCTCTAAAGGGGTTTTCACTGAAGTTTGCTTCTCCTTTTGTGGCGGACCATTTCTGCAAGCCACTCACATACCATTCAAGTCCTCGTTCTTCACAATATTAGGCCTGAATATTCCAATTGTATCTCTAAAACCTAGTCCTGAACAATAACAAGAGTTATAATTGCTTTGGAATAATGAGCTTTGGCACAAAGACAATGCCTTGAATGAAAAAGAAGAAGAAATGAAACTGTAGGCTTACACTTTCTGAACCCCTTTCACCAACTGCTGATATAGTTGTTCAGATAGAAGAGAGTCTATTTGCATGCTTCGACAATAAAAAATTTCCCTTGAACAACTCATACAACATATTGGTGCATTGTAATGGCTTCAACCTGACTAATCGCTTCAATGTCCTAGATCGATTTACGCATTTGGAGTACATGCTTTGTGTGATGAAGGTTCTAGATGGCTAGGTGACATCCTTAGTCACCTCGTATTTGGACAATGATCAAGATTCAAGACAACCTTGTGCAGCCACCAGACAACCTGAATGCGCAGTTTAGGTGCCTAGCTGACCTGATCAACTGGCAAGTGTTATAGACGGCCTCTATGGTTGAATTCTTTTCCTAGACAACCTCTTTGGTGAAGCCTGCTTCTTAGATGGTTTAGATGGCACGTCCCATACACAAAACTGTTGGCTACCTACTACAAATGACCTCGGCAGTTTGATCTTTCACTCAAAGATCATAACTTGATGTGCGAATGGTTGGGAGTCTGGGACTAATATAGGTGGACCTCAAGCTGCTATTTGTGGTGTCAAATCGGCATGTCTTTCCATGACAAACAATCTTTGCTTGTTGTTTGGAAAAATAATATTACTTAGTTGATTGTACTTAGGTGGCCAATGCTTTAGCTTGATCCCTAGACTCAAATTTTCTGCTTAATCTCTGTCCACTTATTTGGAAATCCATGGTGCCTTGGACCGATAAAATGTTGATCTGCTCCTCTCTGTGCTCAAAGTCACTAATTGGATAATAAGGGAGTGAAACCCTAGAGGTTGGTTTTCTCCATATTCTTTGTCATGCCCTCTTTATTTTTCCAATGTGATTAATCTTAATTGTAACTGTATAGTTTGACAAGTATCCAATAATAACTGCACATAAGGTCTACTTTTTCTATTTTTGTTTCCCTTCTTGGCACTCTAATATGTCCCTTATGTTGACAAAAAGCACAATGTTCTTGAGACATGCTAAATGGACTTGGTAGGTTCTTATCTTCCTTGTTGATGAATAACACATTAATAAGTGAATTTTTAAACCTATGTTTTGAAAGATGAGTTTGAAAACAACGCCTCACCCACATCCATACGTCATCAAATGGCTGAACTGAGGTATAGATATTTGTGTTAGTCAACAATTTCTTCTACCATATGCAATTGAGCCAATCAAAGGTGAGGTGTTGTGTGATGTGGCACCCTTGGAAACTCGTGTCAGTTGGCTTGGGCGTCCATACGTGGAAATGATATGGAATCTATCAATTCAAGACCCACTGTGTCATCATCATGTTGAGAAGTCAATCCTGCAGAATCCTTGAGGTCCCTTCTAAGAAGACAGCGGCTTGATTAGTGCAAAGTAGTGTAGGCATGTGATTTGTTACATTGGAAAGTTTGTACTAATTTTTATTAGGTCAGAGATCACTTGGCAGGTCATTGTAACCATGTAGGCTACTATATAGATTCAAGCTATACAACAAGAGGTGAAGCACGTCTTAACAGAGTATGTAGATGTCAGATGAGATGCCAAATCTCGAACCGAAAAGAATGGGGATCTCTAGCCTATGAACTTGATCCATCTCCTGCATACTGGTCTTCCATAAAAGAAATCCAAAACCTCATTCCTCAGGAGGATCTGTTTAGTTTAAACTTGGAGGTGAAAGGTCCCATTTGGCGAGATTGAAGATGGAACTATGGACATCTCATATCTCAATATGACACTCAATGGCTTCATCATTTGTTACATCAAAATGCACTCTTGCACTTGCTCTCAATGCTAGATGGATTGCCTTTGACGTAGAAGCCTTGTGGGTCTGTAGACTAAATAGTGTGTGGACAATGAAGGTTTCATACAAGCGTCAGGTTTTTTCTTGGCTTGTCATATATGAGGGGCTTCCAACAAAAGCTTGTTTATCCAAGAGTGGTCATATTGATGGTTTATGTCTCTATTGTTCTAAGTTAGAAACTGTTAAACATCTTTTGTGGGATTGTAAGATCTTGTTGGAAGCTTGTTTAGGTTAGTTTGACAGCCATTTTTAGGGCCATCTTCATTGGCGGGCAACTTTGTTGGGTGATTCCAATACTCTTATCTGTGGTCCATTTAGGAGTATTTGGAATTGTGTGCAGGTTTCTGCCTTGTTTGTCATCTGGAAACTTAGATGCAATTATGTCTTCAGGAATGAGGTATGCAATTTGGATGATTTTTGTCACACTTGGAAAAGTGAAGTTTGCTTGCAATTGTTTGCAATTGCTTGCAAATGAGAATATTTTGCTAAAGGAAGCCAAAAATCTTGAACCTGGAGATTATTCAGACTTCATTGCTGTCCTAGTTGCTTTAAGGACAAAATTGTAATCTTCTTTGTATATATCGCTGTACTGTTTCTTTATTCTTTTGTACAACTCTTTGTTGTAAATATTGTTTTTTGTTAATATATGAAGCATCTATTCAAAATTAAAAATAGAGTATGCAGATGTTTTCACTACACTTATTAGTGTGCTCCTATTATGCCAAGTGACACATCCCATCGACTTGCTCCTTGGGACACCCTTACCAAATGGATCGGCATACAGGCGCTCAATATTAGAAAATAAAGATATTAAACAACAAATCAAGGATATAATCTAGAGAGGCCATAATTGGCCCAACACAAGACCTTATGGCAACCTAACTGTGCTATCTTGAAAGACTAGGGTACCATCAAGTACCCATCAAGCCATCTAACGTTTGGAAGACAGTGTTAATGTCCAAAGAAGGTCTTTTTGAATGATAAATTTGCCCTTCGATTTTGATCAATGCATTTGCATTATTTATGCGGATGATGAAATATGTCTTATGACCATTCATTGAGTCCTTTGTGATTGTTTACTTGGATGACATCCTTATTTTCAGTAAAACACTAAGCAGCTGATTCGTTTTGGGTACGTGCAGTATGAAGTATCAGATATGCGGGTATGGAAAATTGTTTTTGCCTCAAATACGTTTTTGGATACAACTGTACAAATATATATATATATATATATATATATATATATATATATATAGCAAAATTAACCACATATTATGCATAAGTAAACAAAATATTTGAAAATAAGTTAAATAACCACAAAACATACTGATAATTCAATGCCAAATGTCATGATATTCAGTGGTCAAACTTAGATTAGTCTTAGAACAAGTACATAGTGCAAAATTCAAATGTTACAATGAATACACAAAAATCAAGACAAATCAGCATATTCATTATATTCATATTCCACTTCAATGTCTTCATCGACATTATCATGTGGTTCATTAGAACCACAGGCAGTAGCAGTGCCACTCCCACTAGCTTTGCTATACTGGTTGTGTGAAGAACTTGCTAGACTTGTGTCAAGCAAATAAGGCTAGCAATGGAAGCATCCGAGTCAAGAGTTTTTAGGTCGATGTCCCAACACATTATTGTCCCTTGCTTGTACTTATCTTTCCTGCGTGTTAGAAGGTGTATGTTGGAATGCACGCAGACCAAATCCTCTGCCTTTTTCGCTGCTAGATTGTTTTGTTTAACTGAGTGGATGAAGGTGTACATACCCCAATTCCACTCAGCTGATGAGGATCTTGCGACCTATTTTGGCAAGCTGAAAAGTCAATTAAAATTTATAAACATTAAAAGTTAAAAAAAAACATTGAAAAGAAAGGTAGAGAAAATAAAAATAAAAATCACACTTGTGATTGAGTTTTTATTGCAAATGGCTGGAGGTGGGGGTTGCGTGCCGCTGGAGGCACCACCGCATATGAGTGTCCTTGTATTTGTCACGAGCAGCAAGTAAGGGAATGACCGGGAGGCCACAAAAATCCATACTCTCCCATAAGATAAGATAAATATATTAATGTCCAACAAATGACCAAAAAAGTAGGTCAAAGGGACTGCAGAAAACAACAAGCACCGATACAAGGCGGGAAAACCAAAGAGTTCCCGAGCAAAAAGAAATACAAAGGCTAGAAGAAGTGGCCAACCGGAAGAAAGAAATCACACCACCCAAAATGGGGGTGGAAAAACAAGATGGAGGAAGAGAGGGGGAAAGACGATCCCAAAAGAGAAAGGAGGAAAGCCCATCAGGGGATGGAAGAACCAACTCTCCTAACATCCGAGGTCGACTGGAAGAAGCTGAGAATAGAATGTTGACCAGTCGAAGTGAGAGCCTTCCTGACATGACTCTTCCTTGAAACAGTAATATCCCTTTGGTGCCTGGATCTCGTCTGTCTCCTGAGGCCAGGCCTAGTACGTGCATGCCTGTGATGACTCGAGAGAACCATGGAGGGTATCCCTAGGCCAAACCAATCTAGAGGAGGAAGCGGGGGTGGTCTCACCGGGCGCTGGACGCCTCTCTCTCGCCGGTAACACTGTGAAGAAGGAAGTGATCCGTTGGGTGGAGTCTGGTCTAGGATGCGGCTGAAGAGTGTGCTCCCGAAGCTTCAAAGCTTCCTGTAAATATAAAGCCAGACACCTTTGATCCTCGAACCTGAAAAATTCAGAAAGACCCCTGCATCCTCCTAAATAAACAGTGAAACCTCCCTCTTGATCTCATAGTAGATGGGGCACCAGAAGATAAAGTGCGTTTTCGTCTCGGTCTCTTGAAGGTTACACAATTGGCAGGTCCTTTTTGAATGGTCGAGGTGGTGATCCGTCTCACAACAAAGTCTATGAGATCCAACTTTGAACTGACCAAGGGGGATGCGAAGGGCATGCATCTAGTGTTGAAGGGTGTACTGAGGACGGGTAATGAGACCGTCCCTCAGCTCTAAAAAATGCTCAACGTAAAAGGCCATCTTGGGACATAAACCCCCCTGAGGATTTACCCAAGTGGTATGGATGTATTGTCTGTAGATATCCTCTCTAATGATCTTGTTCATCTCTTGTTTCGTAGGCAAAAGGTGGCTTGGAGAGTCCAAGGAATACCGAAAGGGTGGAAGATGGTCCATCTAGAATACCAATTGCCCCCAAGAGTTCGGAGACCTCCTTATACCAACATCGGCCTTGGCTAGGGGAGTCAAAAAGAGCAATAGCCTCAGAGGAACAATAAGCCAAATATGGGTACCTATCCCGCCCCTTGGTTGTGTCCGCGAAGCCCCTAATGCGGTGTAAGAAAGAAACCAAGTCAAAAATGGTCTCTAGTTTGAAAGGATGGGCTCCAAACTCCGCCAAAATAATGTGTTGAGGTACAGATTGCTTACACTTGATGAAGCAGTGAAGGAGAAGAGTCTGGACTCTCTCAATGGAAGCCCAATCAGTACTCAACAAAGAGGGTCCCCAAGCAATAGAGCCGTAGAGAACCGTGGGTTTGATGAGGGAGTCCATGAGAGACATTTTGGAGGAGATGTCCTGAAAGTGATGGCGAAACACTTGTCTCTTGAGAAGAGCTAAGGACCCATAGCCCTTGTTAACTCGAGGCTGGAGAGCCTACCTCAAACTGAAACGGGGGCCAAAGAATAGAATCCCCAAATATGTATAGGAGCTGGTAATCTCGATCTCCTCACCTCTGAAGAAGAAGTGGAGATGCGAGGTCTTCAAACCATTGAAGACCATAACCTTGGTTTTACCCAAGTTAAGCTCAAAATCGGTTGTCGAAGATCATAGAACATGGCTAGGCATCGAAATTTGTCTCTGCAAGCCCTTTGAAGAAGAAGCGAGGAGAACCATATCATCCGTAAAAGAAGAATGAATATCGGAACACAGTGCGGGAGGGACTGTCACTTTCTGAATATGCTTATGGAGAAAAGACTCGAGCTCGTCAATGTAGATCCCAAACAGAGTTGGGGATAAGAGGCACCCTTGCTTTACCTTGATGGTACTCCTAATAAACTCTGACTCACCCTAAGAGGTGTGGAGGCGGCCTAAGACAATCTCGTATAGACGCATGATGGCTGTGAGGAGGGTCTCAGAAATGCCAATATCATAGAGCAGTTGAAAAGTGCCTCGTGTGGAACCGAGTCAAAGGATTTATGAAAGTCCACAAAGCAACAATAGACATTTGAAGAGCGATGACGAGCCTCCTCAATGTTGGTCCGAAGAGTGAAGATTTGGTTGGTAGTTTGGCGATCAGCCGAAGCTAACTTTCCCCTTGGCTCTAATGTTTCTTCTCTCGAGCTCTTCGGATAACTGCATATGTAACACTTTGTAGCATAAAGCTTGGAGAATGTATGACCCACCATAATGGTCTTGTAGTTATTGGGGTCAGAGCTGGAACTGATTTGTGAATCGGGTGAATGATATGGCATGCCCAAGATGGCGGAAAGCCCGAGCAAACCACATGATTGAAGAGGTCGGTCAAATAACTACAAAGAACCCCTTGACCAAGTTTGAAGAACTCTGCTTGGAACCCCTCCTCATCCGGCCCGCTATAGTTCATCATCCTGATTGCCTCTCTAACTTTAGTGTAGGTGAAAAGGTGGCACAAGGAAGGTGGGTTGTTCACCTGGATAATAGGCTATCCGGGGATGTCATAAAGCCTAGAGGTGTGAGAAAACAAGGAATTGGGGTTAAGCTCGAGGGGAAGGGATGAGTGGTGGGGAAAAATGGTGCGCCAAAAATGTTTAGGAGAGTGCCGAAGGGACTCACACAAAGTTTGTCTACGTTGGGAAATGAAGAGGCGTTTTTTACGGCGAAGGAGACAACGGTAGGAGGCTTTCAAGGTATGATAGGAGGGAAGGGCCTGGTTAAAAGCATACCGTAACTATCTGTGAAAGTTTTTGCACTCGTCATCATACCATTTGTTCATGGGGCAAGTATTTTGTTGATGGGAGACAGATGAAGGCCGGGTGGAACTAGGGAAGGACATGAGGGGGCCTCCCAGATGATGGAGGAGAGAAGGGTGTATTTGGCAGCCACATTTCCTATTGAAGAAAATTGGGACACAGGGGGAGAAGTTGCTGAAGATTGAAGAAAAGGAGTTAGGATCCCCATCGGAGAAACGGAAGATGGTGCGGGGGCCATGAAGGGGGAGCAGTGGCGGGAGGGGGAAATGTCGACACGGAGGGTCATAGAGAGAAGGGCATGATCGGCAAGGGGAATGGAAGAAATGGAAAAGTGACTGATCATTGGCAAGGAGCTCTGGCTGGAGAGGACATAATCCACCACACTCGCACCACCACCATGCGGTCGACATGTGAAGAGATGTGAATCAGGAAAGTAGGTAACCCCATTGAGGATAAGTAGCTCATGCGATTCTCCAAGCTGTAGGAGGTGTCGGCCATAAGCAGTGAGAGGCCCTGAATCATCCTTAGAGGTCCTGTGTAAGCCCACTGTCTCTGGATCAACTGTCTGAGTGCAAACATATCCTCTGCTCGGTCATGGATAGGAACCTAGAGTGCTCTGGTGCGGGCATTGAAATCACCCATAAGGATGACTTCCCCGATCACTGAATCTTTGGGAAATCTTTGTCATATAAGTTGGAAAAGGGATCACCATCGGGACCATTATGAATGGCATAGGGGGAGGAAGCTGGAGGGAAGTAACATATTGCGATGTAGATATCTCTACATAGGGGCCCACACCTTGAATCCGAACCCATAAGAACTTGGCAAGCTCATCTCTGGCAACCAAAGAGATCTGTGTTGGAGCAAATCTCTATATAAGCAAGCTACCCCTCTAGAACCTCTGATGCCTCCCGAGTTCCTAGTTTCACTGCTGTGTGTAGAGTACCAAAGGTAACTCGTGATATCAGGAAGAGGCCTCACCGAACTCTCATGAGTCTCAGTGATAAAGAGGATGTCATGGAGCTAAGAGCATCAAGTAAAAGACCAGGTGAGGACCAAAAGGAGCCATTACCATTCCAACATCTAATAGTCATGCTCTGTCTCGTTGCATCCCCTTCGTAGCCCGCTATTTGGAAGTTCCGAGGCCGAGACTCCCATCCACCTTCTAGTTTTGGATCTAGAAAGAGTCTAGAGAGTGTTGTCTTAAACCCCAACTAACCTCAATATCCTTGTATGGTAGGACCCTCCTAGGCAAAGAAAGGATCCCCACACTTAAAGTAAGAAGATGCAATGGGGTGGTCATTTTGTTCCACCTATCAATGAGTTTTGAGTGCACTTGAATTTTTTTACGTAGGATCTTGTTATTTGACATTTATGATGGATTTAATCTTCTCAATCATTGAGTTGATTCCATCATATACATCTTTCCCATACATGGATTATCCATATCAACAAATCTCAGCATACTCAATATGGGCTCGATAAAACTGAGCAAATACTCCACATGATTCCACCACCCATCATCTAGGATCAACCCTTTCACCTTTGTGCCTCTCTCAGTATTTTATTGCCTCCATACACTCCAATAGTGGTTGATAACCATGCTACTCAATGCCTCATGCACCTTGACAAGTCGTCTCAAGACGAGTGTGTGTACAAGTGAGACAAACCTAGTCTTAGCAACCTAAAAATTAAAAAATTAAAATTCTACAAATTACAAACTTACAAAATCAAAAATATTCACGATTTACGAATGAGTAAAGAAAAGTTAAAAATATAGTTACCTTAACAATCTGTAACTTCGAGAAAGACATGAAGATGCCTTGGGACATGTGATGGTTGGTTATGAACATTTGGATCTCGCTCACCTCCTCATAGACTTGTTTGATCCAATCAATTTTGGTGCCCAATTTTTGCAACATAAGGTTGAGGGAATGAACGACACAAGGTGTCTAAAATATGTGTACATACCTTGCCTCAACTAGCATGCCCTGCACGTTTGCAATTTTTGCATTGGACGTTTTATCTTGGATAACATTTAGCGATCACACCACCTCAATGGACTTTATTAGGATGCCCACAATGAATTGTGCATCCTTCACTTGCCCCCCACAATCAATGGCTCTTAGAAACATTGCCTCTGTAAGGCACATGGTGACCACATTAATCAATAGCCTATTTGCCGTATCTTTTCATCCATCAGAAACAATGGTCGCTTCTATTTTGACCCATGAATCCTTGATGGGCTGCAATGAATCTTCAACACGTTTCTTTCTTTTATCAATAATGTGGTCCGCACCTTTTTATACTACGAGCCAGTGAACCAGTCAATAATGTTGGTCTTTCATCAACATCATTGGTCACAATCTCCACACCTTGATTTCCTAGGATTAGAGCAGGACTTGCAGCCCCTTCCTCTAAGTTGTCACTTGATTTTGTTCCTTCGTCAACTTCACTCATTCCTTCAATTTTATAGACTTTTTGTGACCGATTTCCCTCTCATTGTTTTCTATCATGAGATCCTCCAATGATTTGTTCTCTACAAGAGTCAAGTTTTTCTACAATTGGTCTTCTCCTTCCACCACCTCAACCACAAGCTGTTCTTCACTGCGTGTGTTATCCCGTACTCTTACCACTTTCTCCTATGGGCCCTTTTCTGACGACAAATACTCTTCTCCTTCCACCACCTCAACCACAAGCTGTTCTTCAATGCACGTGATCTCCCATACTCTTCTTCCTTTCTTTTCTTCCAATCTCTTAGATCTTCTGACCATCATAGTCTTCTTTGGACTTTTTTCATAATCAGTACAATACTATTCTTACAAGCTCTGGGAGCAAGTCGTAAACTCTTTGTCATCACTTTCGCTCTTTCTCCGCCTCTTGCTCCTTCCTCATGTGGTCCTCATAGCATTTCCTCACAAGTTGATGGTTTTCATAGCATTTCCTCACAAGTTGATGGTTTTCTTCTTGTTCTTGCTCCTTTGAAATTCTGTAAGTCAATAGAATGGTTGTCTTGCACTCTTACATTGTTGATATTTTAGTGCACTTTCCATAAAAAGATGGTGAAGGAATTTTACGAACCTAGTCGCAGAAAGTTGTCAATGTCCATTTATGAAATGTAGCAAGGGAAAAGGCAGTTGAGGTATGGGACAGCAACTACCTGATGAAAAATGACTTGGAAGATGTTTACAGGAATCGAGAGGCTATACAGTGAGAGTAATTGTCCTGGCAAATGGAGGATATATGTAGGAAAAAAGTAAAGAAATGATTATTTTCAGAGAAATCATGGAGGCATTAACAAAATATTTTTATTTTGGGGTTAGGATTGTAATAAGTTTTTATGTTGGGCCTTTCACTAGAGCTGGGCAGCTCATAAGATATGAAAAATATGAATATTAAATGCCAAAGTCTACTGCTTATATGTGGTAACCATAGACAAGTTAGATATGGTCATTAATAAGCAAACTCATAAGAATCAGTTTCCATAAGAACCTTCAGCAGTATTTATTTTCTAGTTTGCATTATAGGGGCATAGAATTGCCTTGGAGATGGCGAATGACCCTTGCGGCTGCAATACAAAATACTGGAATTAAAATGAAACAAATTTGATTTTCAAAATTCAGAGCTCATCATCCTCAGTAGTGTGCTAATCCGTCTGTCCATCCATGTTGGACCTTTTTACTCAAATTTAAATATCAATCATAACCTATTTATGGTTTACCACTTAGGGAGGTACAGCTTGTGTAATTGATTGTCCTCAGCAAGGTCAATTGTAAGAGATTGTTTACAAATTTCCAATAAGCACTCTCAGTTCCACATATGATTCTGTACAAAGAAAATTGTTTTGAGTAGCGATTTCACCCTGATTAGTTACAGAAAGATCACAGGATGTATGGAAGTGGACAATGGGCAGGGAATGATATCATTGATTGTTTTAAACTTCTGTGACACGCATTATAATGATTTGTAAGCTTTTGGGATCACGGTGTTCAAGTTTAAAATGACATCATTCTTTTTTGTTCACTGATATTTGGGATTTCATGGTTTTATCTTGCAGGGGGTTTGATGTTAATTTTGTAAGAGCATAGTCATCTGCTTGTATGTTTCCCCAATTACATTGTTGCAAATACTGTGTATGCTTTACAACTTGGAAGTTGTCATATTTCAATTTTTAACTTGGAAGTTATCACGTTTCAATTTTTTTACTTCACTCTATTCTATGTTTCAAATTTTATTATTTTCACGCTCTTAGATAAATCTGGGTCTACATTGGGATCTAAATGAGGTCTAAAAGATCCGCTAATGTGATGCAACTTCTTGAAGCTTTCTTTTGAGCCCAAGCATTACAATAATCACTTATTTTGTTTACTCATATAATTTGGAACATTTTATCCACTGCATAAAGAGGAAAATAAATCTAGTTTGTGTACAGTGTTATGCTTGGTGTCTTCACGGAGCTTTCTTTTGATTCCCAAAATGATATTTAATATAATGATGCACTGTGGAAACGTCAAATGCATTTTAAAAAAATTAGTTTGTTGTATAGTGTTCTGCTTGTCGTATTCATTTCTTAACAAGCACAATCTAAGTCAAGTGCTTTGAAAATTGAACCTATACATCAAATAAGTTTAATAGGATATTTTTGCAATCAGGAAAATTATTTTGGTTGACTTTGGTTGTTCCTGGACATCAATATAATTCCTTTCTTTGTGTGATGGCGATCTGGAGTCTAGACTTGCTGATAATGTATGAGCTTCTTGATTGGTATCTTAAAACAAGATTTGGAGGTAAAGAGTGTTTGGACTGGATTTTAATTTTTGATGTGCTGAGTGTAGGAGGCATGGTTCTTCACAAGGGAGAAATTGCAGAAATGAGGACAGGAGAAGGCAAAACGCTGGTGGCAGTTTTACCTGCTTACTTGAATGCATTGGCTGGAAAAGGAGTGCATCTTGTTACTGTGAATGATTATCTTGCTCGCCGGGATTGTGAATGGGTTGGTCAAGTGCCTCGCTTCTTGGGACTTCAGGTTGGCCTTATTCAACGTAAGTATGCAACCATATTCTAGATTGTAGGCCTTTAAATATTTGATTGTGCTTCTCTAAATTTTTATTTTACTATATATTTCCAACAGCTGTATTTTGGACATGTAGATATTAGCCAATTTCTATTGTGCCAAATATGCCCGGATGCCCATAATTACACAAACTATAAATCGTTATATTATATACACATATAAATCTCACAACCTCCTTTGGGTTTTACTTGGTTTCCCAGGGAAATTTGTATTTAATTATTTTGAGCCCAAGATTTGAGGCAAATTGTGCTCGGTTTAACCTGTTGTGGTCTTACATGTCAATATTCCCATATACCCATTGTAGGGTTTTAACCAGGAATGAATCATGGGCTTTATTTGTGACTTATGGCAATGTTTTGTGTTTTTGGTGTTTTCCGTTTTGTTTTTGTGAAATTTCTCTAGGTCAATTCCTTTGCGGTTTGGTCGATTCCTTGCACGGAGTATTTGGAGATCACTATGGACGTTATGCGAAAGGAATTTGCCACGGGAGTCAGTTCTCTCTAAAAAGACGAAGTCATGCACGAAAAAACTTCTTACAGGCGAGTCACATTTTTGGGGAAAGGAAGGTTTTAAGCTCTGATAGGATTTTTGGTAGCGGCGGATAGGTGGGAATTTTGTACTTGCTGCAGGTACTTTTTCCCATGGAAAGCAACGCCACTTAAGTCACATATGGAAAATTAGAGGCGGCGGGCGGCGGGAATTTCTTACCTGCCTTGCGGGATGAAAATTCCCATTGTGAAATAAAAGAAAATCACTTAAGGCATTGATGGGATTTTCTTACCTGCCTTGCAGGGTAAATAATCCCATTATGAAAGTCAAACAACTTAAGTGGATCATGGGATTTTTGGAGCTGCGGTGCAGGGTGAATAATCCCATTGAAAATTAGCTTTTAAAAATAGAAATGGGCTATGTCAAAAAGTGCGACCCCTTTTGGAATAGAGGGACAACTTTAATGGCATTAATTAATTAATTCTTTTTCTAAATTTGGCGCCCAAGCATGAGGAAAAGTCAACAAAGAAGAAGAAGATAAAGGGATTTAGAAATAGAATTCTAAAATTAAATAAATATAATTTATTTAATGCAGCCCCTTCATGTCAAAAAGTGTGACCCATATTGAGGAGGAATAATACTTTTTAAAGTATTAATTGATATAATTAATTCCTATTTTTAGTGGATGAGGTCAAAGCACACTGTGAAGCTTAAGTGGATTGGAAGTAGAGAGCTAAAATTAAATAAATTTAATTTATTTAATGGCAGCCATGAGCATGCACAAAATAGGCGCCCAAATTGAAGAGAAAAACATGTTAATTAATTAATTAATTGCCAGGAATAGGAGAGGCAATTATTAATTATAGAATGGTGAATGTTATATAAGCATGGGCTGCCATAAGGATGAATTAATTAATTCTTTAGCAAGGAAGTGCAGCCCAGGCAAATTTGGCACCCATTTAAGGAGGAATTTTGCACAGAAGAAGGTGTTTTCACTGCTGGAAGCTTCAAAGTTTGGCGCCTAGGTTTGAAGGAGCTTGATTTGTGTCTGATTAATTGTCTGCATAGTGGTACAGGTGCTCAGGTGAAGTTGATAAAATTCATGCTTGCTTTGCATGCAAACAAAACATCAAATTTTGGGGCAGCAGGCTTGATATATGCAGATTTTTATAATTAAAATCAAGTGTTCATGTTCGGTTGCCATCTTTATGCGAATTAATTGCGAGAATTCATTACAGTGCTTTTATAAGAGAAAGGGAGCTTAAATCAATGTCGATACATTGAACATATCCTCGAATCGAAGAAATCTCCGAGATCTGCACGGTTGTAAAGAATTCCGGCCGAATAAAGAGAAAAAGAATTGCTCAGACAAAGACAGATTCGGCCATGGCAAAGCGGGATGAAAAAGAAAGCACAACAGAGTCATGCATCACTTCTAAGTTTGCTGACATTGGAGATACAGATCTAGGTCTAGAACCTCTTTCCGAATTGATTGACAGATCCAGAGCTGGAAAGACTTCCCTCATGCGTGCAGTCAAAAGCAGTGGAATCATTCGAGCTGACATT
The DNA here is from genome assembly GCA_018340775.1 of Taxus wallichiana var. yunnanensis. NCBI lineage: Eukaryota > Viridiplantae > Streptophyta > Pinopsida > Cupressales > Taxaceae > Taxus > Taxus wallichiana. The sequence continues at coordinate 626,735,381 of CM031243.1, read as the reverse complement.
TCCATTCACAACCCAGTTGCCAGAATTCGTCATGGAGTGTGCTAGGTCTTACCATCCATTATCCAGATCAGTCTGAGATCTGCGGGGAAGACAATAATTCGGTTGGACGCACAGTTCATCAATTATTGTCTGAAGATTCTAGCACGAAAGGTGGTGACTACTATTAGCATACAGGATGCCGGCAACAGATGGGAAAAACATAAAGTTGACTGTGTGGGCATAATGAACAACAGATACATGAAGAAGCCCAGATCTCCTTCCAAGTTCCCGAGAACTCTTCCGATCTAATCTGGTACAAGAGGTGGATGATATTGCCAAATTGTTATGCAGGATAAATGGCGAAGCGAACGCTCACAACTTCCGCGCATGGATGTATGCTTTCATCAGGACCATTGAAATCAACAAAGCAGATTCAATAATCAATTGGTCGGAAATCATTAGTGACAACATTGGTGAGCAGCTCCGGAATGTGAGGCGTACTTACAACTTCAAAATGACTTCGTATTTGGTTTATGCAACAGCTTCACAGGGTGTCTTCTCCAAGCTAGATAGATGTGGTGTTCTTTCCAAGGACCCTATTTTTGAGTGCTACCCACAACTTATTGTACCTGCGTGCAATAAAGATTACAAGGTGGTCAACGATGGATTCTTCTACGGATTCATTTGCAGGCTGGACGACGATCTAAAGGCCAACAGGGTGAGCAAGGAAGCGTGGGAAGTTGTGTCCAGGATTGGCAGTATCTTCATCCAGTTTGCGGATTTTACATACCTCAGGGTCACCGGCTTTTAGGAGAACCAATTAAGTTGCCCAGATACCCGAGTGATAGATTGGTCATCATGGAGTTGAGCAGACAACTCGTGGAGATGCATGACCTACAGTCGAAACGACACAAGTCTACAGGCTTCTTCCCGATCACTGTGGGCCATTATAGCTGCCAGAGCATTCATAAGGCCCGAGGAATTGAAGCGGAGATGTTCTCTGAGTACGAGCAAGAGTTCTTCCCAGCACGGCTGAACTTCGATCCATTTGGAGTGGCAAGGAAGACAATCTCCCAGGAGTATGCGCATGTGCCTTCATTGGAAGATTTTTGGATGAAGTGCAAAAGCGAGTACGAGTTAGAAAGAAAGATTTCAGCAGGTTATCAGCGCGGCAAGTGTTTGACTTTGGATTAGCACGGATACCTGCGGATCTTAAAGATGATGGGCCTGTGTTACTTGACACATACCATCGGATGGGAGGAGATAGAGTGTACTTCAGGAGAGCGTAGGTGGCTGCCATACGATCGAGGAAAGGTCTGCCGCCAGTTCTGGTCAATACTTCAAATTGGTTGCTGACGAAGGGATATTGCCTTGATGAAGCATTGATGAATCAAATCACGGGCAACTTCGGCACAGGAGATTCCCTCAAGAGGAAGCACGAAGGAGAAAGCAGCAAAAGGCCTGAAAAGATTAAAGTGCACAGAAGGTCTCATTCGAAGGAGAAGATCACTTCTACTGCTATGGTGTTAGTTCCGACTTCTCCAGCATCAAGTACTTCACCGACTGTTGCACCTCAGCAGGATACTGCCATTCCTCCGTTGAATCCGGCAACATTCATCTTTTCTCCTCAGCCACTCCGTTCAGCGCCTCTTCCTGAAGAAACGTTGAAGCTGCAGATGGCAAAATTTGAAAGAGCTTTGTCTTTGGATGATTCAGAGGATGGCAGCCACAACACTGTAGCGGTTTCAGATGGAGAGGAATCAGAGCGCGAGATAGTGGTACACTCGGCAACTTCTCATTCTCCGAGAAGTAATTTCTCAGAATGGTTGGCTTCGTAGTTGGTTCCAGAGGCTAGAGAGGAAATCAACTTGGAGGAACACGACTTGCAGTTGCTCCTGAATCTAGGCGGAAAAGACAGAAAACCTAAAGTTGCTAAGGTAACTTCAAGGTTGATCATTGAGGAGTCGGGGCAGAAGTTTGCTGAGATGTCAGTTCCGGCAGAAGGGAAGGAGGATGAGCTCACGGCAGAAGATATAACAGTAACCAGAGTACCCATAGGTCAAGCCACCACAAAAGGATTGAAGCAGGACACACAGACATTGATAGATGCTCTATTCCTTAGGCTTGACAAAGAAAAGGCGGAGAAAGTTGAACTTCAGAAGCAGGTATCTCAGTTGTGCGAGATCATTGCCAAGGTTGCTAAATCTTCCACTCAGCCAATTTCAGCACAAAAGCAGGTGAGTGATCATCTGATGCAGGAAGTGGAAGATGCAAGTAACCAGGTTAAAGCTATCGATGAATGGAAAAGTCTGATCATTCGTCAAGCTTCTGTACAACTCGGAGAGGTGCCAGCCCGCCTAAAGGTTATGAAAGATGCATCGAGATCAGCTAAAGCAATTGTAGTGAAGCAAGCGATAGATATGAACACGATTCTTGAGAGTAACTTGAGTACTTTGGCCGAAATAAATAAGTTGCTTGAGAGAGGTGTTGATTGCGGAGCGGATTGTGCCCAGACGGATCGGTTGAGAAGGGAAGCGAGCTTGAGTTTGCGGTATCTTTCCGTTTGGAGATCTGCGAAATTATCTTTGAAAAGGATGCGAGGCACTTGAGAGTATGGCATCATCTTTACCAGACAATGTCATTGCTTTCACTAATGAGGAAGTGGTCGGGAACGTTACTTCATACACAAGGACCATTCCTAGCAAAGTGCCTAATTCCCTGGAAGGATCTCTTCTGATGGTGCAAGGGAGAATTGATGGAGTTGTTAGGCCTTTCACGATGAATTCCATCAATAAAGCTGGTGGCACTTTGTAGTCAGATATTGAGAAGTTCGGGCCTAGCTTGGAGGATGTGGAAGCATGTATCAGGGTATTGAACGAAGGCTTGCTGCAATTCAGGACAGAAAAAGGAAGTTGTGGCTAAGACAGATGGGAAGATGTTGAATTACATGTTCGACAAGTATATTCAGTATCAAAACAAAAAGAAGATGTAGATGTTACAGCTTGGCGTGTCTTTCTTCTTCTACTCTTTCTTCTTCTATTTTCACGTTCCCGGATGTAATTGTAAAACTTTAAAGTTATTGGTTTTGAAACCATTACTTTAAGTTATGTGGAACGATTCTATTAGTTAAGTGACAAATGTGTATAAGTTTGAATATGGACCGGATGCATGTCACTTGAAGAGGAATTAGAGGGATGATTGCCAGATGTTATCTTTACTTTTTGTTTATGTTCTAGTTCAGTTGAGTTTCCCATTTGTATTTTCCCTTCTACATTCTATAAGTAGAAGAAGAACCTTCGGGTTAATGATCAAAATTTGTAAGCAACATTCTTGTATTCCAGACTTTGTGCTGAAATCCCTGATAGCTATTTGAAGCAAAGGAATAGAAAGGAGTAGATTTCCGGAGAACTTTGTGTCACGGTGCATTTTGTTTCTAACTTTTTTATCTCAGATCTACTTATAAACTTTGGGTTATTTTAGATCTAGATCTGAAGTTGCCTTTGCTTATAATTTTGTGTGTTGATATCTATTGGTTAAATCATGTGGTTATCTATTGATTGGGTTGCATGTGCATGCTGAAAACTCAACTATGGTTCATGACTGCATGGTTAATCTATTGATTGGGTTGCACATCTTCCCTTTTCATTTCTTCTAAATAAGTGTGTGTTTTTTTATTATTTCTTCTTCTTTATAATATTTCCTTTCTTTATGTTGATTTGCAATTAAATGCACTTGTCTTTACTTAGTGAATCTATGACGTCTTAAAAAATCTATACACTATGGTTCATGAGGTGCATGGTTAAAAATAAAACCCCTAAATATTATACTAGCTTTATTATTTTATTGACAAAAGCTACATTGCAGATGACCCCAACTTGGCATTAACTCGACCTTGTAAGTTGCATTGGCGTCAAATTGGCAAGCTGCATTGACCAGGACTTCTAGCTAGCTCGACTCGACTCAAGATCGACTTAGATTGGATGAACACCCTAGCGAGATCTCTCCCAACCTGGCATCCCACCTTGTCGACTCCTCTCAAGCAAGCTTCTCTTGGCATTGGCAATCGAGACCACTCAAAAGCAAACCCCTTCTCGAACTCGGCGGATTGCACTCTGCATCCTCTGTCGAGCTACCCAATTTGGCCTAGCTATGAGCTCCTTACCTTGCCTCACCGAGCAAAGGCATCCCCGAGTTCCTTTGGCGAGTTCAACATAAATTTGGCTCGAGATCTTCAACTTGGCGATCATGGCTCCACAACATTGGAGGCAAGTTGCATTGGTCCAACAACTTCCACCCAGCTCGAATTACATCCAACTGAGTTATAGACATTGCTTCTAACCCCCATCAATTTGGATTGTTAAGTGGATTTGCATAGACATGAGCACCTTGCCTAGCTCGGACTCTACTCAATCGAGCTTTGCATTCCCTCCTCGACTTGCAAGAAATGACGACGAAATCACATTGTGGAGACTCAAATGGTGGAGGGAGGCATTGTTGGAAACATTGGATCTAAAGCAGCTCGAAAACCCTAACTCGCAAAACCTGCTCTCGAATACCCACTCCTCGGCATCCAAGCTAGGGAAAATACAAAAAAACATTGCCGCATTTTTACATGTTAAAACTATATATTCTCTAATATATTGCTAGCGGGCTACATAGCTTGATTGGTAGCTAACCTTTTGTAGGGTGCTTGGGACATGAGAGGTGAAGGGGTCGACCTTCCCTCCAACCCCTATAACATATTTTTGACTAAAATTTTCTTTTAGGGGAAATTATTATTTGCAAAAGGGAATTTCATTTTTTCAAAAAGAAAATTTATCAAAACAAAGGAGAAACTTAAAAAAAAACCATTTGGATCCCCACCCCACAACCCCGGGGTAATATGCTGAACTTTGGCTGATATATGTCGACATCCGGCCATATTTTGGTTTTTTTCAAGCAAAAAGAGGGGGTTATTGTTTGAAAAAGATCAATTTGAGTAGTATCTTTTTTCCTAATAGTTTTTTTCCAAATTGTACATTGTACTTCGACATTTGCCTTTGTAAAATTGTGCCTTTGTAAAGCTGTAAAATTACAAAATTTTGAAAATAAAACATGTGATTTTAAATCATAAACACAATGTTTGATATATACGGTGCCATTGGTTCACGCTTACGGGTCATGTTGTTGTGCTTGAACTACCACATCTAACACCTAATAGAGCTGCAACAACGATATTTGTAGCATCGTCCCTATAAATTGTTGTGGACAAATAAGGTCAAATTTCAGAATTTCACCGAACCATCCTTCGTCATCCATTCGCCACAATCGTTAGGCATAAATCTTGATGTGTGCTTTATCCACTAAGTAGGTGCCATTGATCGACAAATCATGTACTATCTTGATACCATGTACCACTCTGCTCTCATGCATGTTAACATCTCTTTCATGTACTTGCCGAGTATATCAAAAGGATGAGCTTCTTCCAATGGGTATATAAGATGGGCACATATATAATGAGGTTTGGTATATCAGATTAACGATATATAAAGAAGGAAACCTTTTTGGGGTGGTAAGGAACCAATCCATCCTTATAGTTTTTGCAATGGTTGCCACTAGAGGAAAGTGTTTTTGCCAAATACACAACTTTTTCGAGGTGACTACTCTGCATGGAAAACCAAGGTGAAAACCCGCTTGGAATTTGAGGAGATATGCTTGTTGTTGATGGCTCATATGCTTGACATGCTGTTGACGTTGACTAGCCGTGGAAGCTTGACCAAGCCAACCAAAAGGAAAAATTGATAATCTTGTTTGGGGTACCGGATGCTATAAATTGACATATCTGTGAAGCTAAAAAATCTAAGCTTGGGATAAGCTCAACACAATATATGAGACCAAGAATCAAAATACAATTCTCCATTGACAAAGCCAACTACACTGTCTCAAACTGAAGGTAGGTGAAAAAGTTGAAGCTGTTTTAAGGCGTGTTGCAATTGTAAGGACCTCACTCCAAAATTGGAAGTGGAAGTGACAAATAACTCTCGTACCCATTGTCTTGAGAGCACTACCTCCCTCTAATAAGATCTTTGTGACCACTTTGAATGTCATAGGACAAAGACCAACCTTTGAGAAACTGGTTAATATGTTGCAGCAGGAAGAATCCATGCACACTGTAGAGAAAGATGAACGTGCTCTTGCTTCAAATCAGTAGGGTAAAAAGCCAACTAAGTCTTCCAAACAATCCCAAAAGAACAAACAACAAAAAGTCTACCTAATTTGTGGTCAGAAAGGCCATGAAGTGAAAGATTGTTAGTACAATGTATTCCAGCAGGGCTCTTCAAGCAACAAGAAACAACAATCATCATAGGAACAACAAAACAAGTCACGAAGATAGAAAAGGGGAACTAGAAAAAGAAAGTGCAACCACAGGGCAACATTGTCTAACAATAAGACAAACTCCTAGACTAGGATCCCTTATATGTTGCACTGCAAATAGACATGTAAGATCGATTCTGCCATGAATAATACTAATCTTTCCCATTTTAAACAAATTTTGAAATCAATAAATGACGACTCTCTTTTGTAATCCTGTGTTTATTGTGCCAAAGAACTTCATAAAATCATTTTGCATTTGATTGTGTGATTGGGAATTGAAGGATTGTTGCATTGTAGTGTTACTTTGCACCATTTGTTTCAGTTGTAAATCTCCTTTCTGCAATCTTTGTGAATGTACATCTGTCTGCCTTGGGGTGTCCTTTGGCATTAGAAGTTTGGTATGGTGAGTGCATGAGGCTTCATTCTCAGGTGTTTGTGCTGAGGTCTCAAGGGTTAATCTGTATTGTTTGCCTTGCTTGGGTGTCCATGAGGGCAAGCAACCTTTGGAGAGTGATTTTCCTTTGATTTCAGGTGTGAATGCATGAAGAATTATCAAGACAACATGGTTAATGCATCTACTTCCTCTCACTAGCCCTTTTCCCCCATTTCCATCCACCTTCACTTTCATTTACACTATCCTTTTGTCCTACCCCTGTAGATTTCATCTCCCTTTGCATATCCAACATGATATCTTCTTGCAAATCACATTTACCTTGCATATTTTGAGTGTATTTGCCATGAATTGTGAAGATTAGCATCTCAAGTATCATTTCATTCAAGGTTGTCAACAAATTCTTTCAGAATGATGCTTGTGATCACATCCAATCTATCTTCAGTGGCTTGTGTCTGATGTATCAAGTGTTTACAATGCTTGTGTGACCATTCTTTTGAATGAGCATTGCATTCTATGGTTGCATTTGATCTTAGATTGAGGTTCCAACAAGTTTGAGGGTTTGAAACATAATATCTCCCTCTCTCTTTCAAGCCACCCTCAAGTCCTCTCACCTTGGTTTAAGCAAAGCCATAAAGTAGCAGATTAACAACCACATTCTTAGTAAAGTGCCTCCCTGTCATCCCTACAAGGCTTGATCATGAGGAAGAGATAGACCCATCCCCGACTGCAAATGACAAACTAACAGGTCTATCATTCTCCCTTGTTCCCTCTTCATGCAAATCTGCATTCCAGCCTTGTTTTGAGGGTGTTAGATTGGGAACCAACATAATCTATATCAGGCCCTGCACAAGAAGAATGTGCTGATCCAAATGCTACTTGTCTAAGCACCAACACCACTACCACCGATACTTAGAAGAAATGAGAATGCCTCTTCCACACTAGTTGTTGGGTCAAGTTTCAACCCGTTCATGTCATCATTGATGATGGTAGCCAAAAAAACATCCTTGCTCAAGATGGACATCCTCAACCATATTCTCTGAGATGGCTACAACAAGGTAAAGATATCCAAGTTCATTGACAATGCACTTCGAGTTTGAAGTCAAGCCTATGGAGGACACAAGAACTAACTTGTGATGTTGTGTTAGTTGAAGTTTGTGACAGATCTACTTGGAATATCGTATGTGTTTGAATGTGATTGTAAATATCAAGCTAAGGCACAACCATAGGCCATCCATGTTAAAGAATGCATCTTCAACATTCTTGAGTCACTGCCGAAAGAGCAAATTCACTTTGGTCTCTCCCAAACAATGTCGCAAGTTCATATATCATATAGAGAAGTTTGTGCTACTCATGGTCCATCCCAAGAGACCAACACAATCAAGCAAGCGAGCATTGGTAGTGCACCATGCCAAGCAATTGTTGCGACAACATCAGCTCGATAAGTTATTGCAACAATACAAAGATGTCTATAAAGAGTCAAAGGGAATTCCCACACATTTCATGGGCATTAGATTGATTTGGTTTTGGATACCTTCTTTTGATAGTCCACTTTGCACCGCAAGTCCATTTGGGAGAACGATGAAGTCTAGTGCCAACTCAAAGAGCTTCTTGATTAGGGTAACATCGGATCAAGCTCTTTTCCTTGTGGCAACTAGATAGTCCTTGCGTCAAAGAAAGATAACAATGAAGAATGTAATGTCCCTTTCTAGGACTGTAACTGAAAAACAAGGAAATAACACAAACCCTAATCTGTTTTAAATCTGATTCTTGGGCCAGCAAATTGAAAATTAAATCAGTATGGTACAACAGTCTGATTTTTGGAACAACTTGAAAAACACAAGATTTCACCCAAATATCACCCTAAAACTCATCCACAATATTTATGAACCTTTTAGGAATACTTTAGAACAATTTTCACCATGAAAACTGATCTCAAATACAGCTGGCAATACATTTATCAACAACAGTACAACTAGGAGAAATAATCAAAATGGAGGTTTCCAAACCCCAACAATAACCAAATATGAATGATTTCAGCCTTATAAATTATGATAAATCTAAATATCGAAGAATAATGAAGTTTTGTGTCCTGGAAGGTACCCAATTGATTTTCTACCCTAGGCGCTCCCTAGGAGAGGGGCTCCAAACAATGCCAAAATCTCTTTGTAGGTCGTCTTCTTGATGCCCTAGATATAAACCAGCAAGAGGACCTTCAATATCTTCCTTCACACCACCCAATTTGGAGAGTTTTCATTCTCCAAATGCCACAAGGAAGGTTGCTGTCCTTGGATGCCACACTATGGATTTTCGCCCTTAGTGGAGTTAGAAATAGGGCAATCAGCCTTAGAGTCCAAATGGATAAAGTATATATGCCAAAAGTGATGTGCAAATGAGCCCCTAAAACTCCTCTTATACCCTTTGGTTGGCAAGCTACAGTCATAAGAGTGTAGACCAACCTCTTAAGCTTACTAATCTTCTATTTCCATGTTGGAAACTCGCCAACCCTGCCGACCTCTTAAGGAGCTTGTTTTATCTTTTAATTTCATGTTGGGAGCATTATGACCCAACCGACCTGCCTTAGGGTAAAACACCAAAAAAGCATTAATAACAATAAAGAGAATTAAACCGAAACCCAAGGACTTCCCTTGTGCGATAACTTCTTGGCCACATGAAGAGAAATGGCAAGAAGTCTTCATTGGTGCTAGTTTGAAAAAGGGGACATTACAAAGCATTAGTATCCATTGCCGCACATTGACAATCTCTTGGATCAGCTCCAAGGTGCACAATACTTTAGAAAGATCTACTTGAAGTCGATTACCATTAGGTATCAATCCATCCTAAAGACGCTTGGAAGATATCATTCGAAAAATGAAGGATTGTATGAATGGCTGGTTATGGCTTTTGGCTTGACCAATGTGCAATCAACATTCATGTGCCTAATGAACGACATACTTAAGCCCTTCATCAACTCCATCAACTCCTTCATCATTGTCTACTTGAATGACATCCTTATCTTTAGCAAGACTTGGGAAGAGCATGTTGAACACGTCTTGTGCGTCCTAAACACATTGCGGAAACAAGAAGTTACAAGTAACTTACCCAACCGTACATTTGACACCTTGTAGGCATCCATGTAGATTCCTAGAAGATCAAGGTAATCCAAGATTGGCCAAATCTACGTAATCTCACCAAGTCACGGAGTTTGCTTGGACTTGCTAACTTTACCGCAAGTTACTCCTTGAATTTTTGCACATATTATGGCCTTTTGCCTAGATCATGAGCCGCAAAGATGCATTCCACTACAACATGCATTCAAGGAGCTCAAGTTGTACCTTTGTGCAACACCTATTATGGAAATGCCTAACATTGTCTATCCCTTTGAGAGTATGGACATTTGGCCGACCAACTATCACTCGAGACATTCAATGACACAAACCCAATTTAACTCCACCAATGAAAAAGATTTGTATGCCATCATTCAAACACTTAAACAATGACACCACTACATCTTGGCTAAGAAGATAGTTATTCACTTTGATCATAAGCCACTTCAGTTCCTACATACACAAAGTAAGCTAGAGAACACACACCATATGAAGTGGATGACATAATTGTGGCAATTCTATCTAGTGCTTAAGCACAAGAAGGAAAAGAAAGCAAGGCAACGAATTGCCTCAACTATCCTCCAATTCAGAACTCATCATAGTGCTTAACATGAGCAGCCACATATTTTGTAACTTGGCATCTCCTAATCAGCAAACCATGAATTTACACAAGCCTATAATGTCGTTGCACAAGGTGAATAGGTTCACGATTTCCACATTTTCGACAAGCTTGGACATCTCTATGTTTTGATGGTGCACCTCGCCAACGATTCATTCAGAGGTGCACTACACTAAAATAGTGGGTCACTTCGCGTTCAAAACATTGGAAAAACTGTACTAGCATTTCTATTGGCCACACATGCATGTAGACATTGAACATTACATCAAGTCCTGCATTCCTTGTTGCATTGCCAAGTCTATGAACATAAAGATGGTACTTTAAACACCTTTTCTGGTTCCATCCAAGCCTTGTGAATCTATCAACACGGATTTCATGACTGGATTAACTATGATGAAGCACCAAAATGAATGTGTTTGTTGTAGTGGATAAGTTTTTAAAGATGGCTATCAATATGACATACCTTTCAAAATAAATAAAAAGATGGCTATCATGGTTGCTTGCAAAAGCACATGAACACATAGGAGATCACGTGCTCATTCTTCAATCAATTTTGGATTCATTTGAGACTACTAACATCTATTGTGTTTGATTGTGACCTGTAGTTTGTTAGTCACTTTTAGCGGAGACATTGTGGGAAATGATGGATACATGATTATACTTGGTCTATAACATTTCGTCCTCAAATAGGTGGACAAACAAAAGTTCTCAATCGAGTGCTTGTCCATTTGATGCACATGTACAGTAGTGCACATTTAAGATGACAATTTGCTATATATTCAAGATGCCTACAATAGTGCTCTTCACAATTCTACAGGGCATAGTTTGTTTTAGACATGTCTTGGGTTTCAACCAATGACACCTCTAGACATATCCTATTGCGCACAATCCGGCATAGAGTCTCGTACACAAAAAGGAAGTGGGCAAAGCATAACAGTTTCTACAACGTATCTAGCATGTTCACCAGTAGGTTCAACAAATACTCTCTTGCCAACAATAAAAATACAAAGAGTTCCATGATGCACAAAACACGCCTCATGAATTTAGAGTGGATGATAAGCTTTGGTTGCATCTTTTGCGGGAGCGCTTCATGAGTCCTCATAGGAAGATCAAGTATTTGAGCTATGGGCCTAATACCATATTGTGGGCGGCTAGAGATCAACACATTTGTTCTTAATCTACAATAATATTTGAGTCTTGATCAAATACTCAATTTGAATCTCCTGAAGCCATACTTTCCACCTTTGTTTGAGCCAACTTAAACTCAACATTCTTTAGACTTGGATATTGAACACTTGTAAGTTGTATCTACAAAGCCAAAGGATCATATTGTCAAAGTCACAAGAATGCACACACCGCCAAGGAGGTACACATAAGTTTAACGTGATCAAAGAATGGTAATATACGACTAGGCTAAGTGGTACAACCTTTAACAACTTTAGGTTCAGTTTTAGTAGTTGACCAAAGACATGTTGGGGCTACTGTCGCTCCTCATGATAGGAAGAATGATCCAACCACAACCATGTCGGTAAGTGCTCTTCTCCTCTAAGGGAACTTGGTGCTTTGTGCACGTCGGTGTGTCCCGCAACTTGCAAACAACATCTCGTAACACACGCACACCTCTATAGCATTGCATGCTTGCACAGTGCCATGGGGCATATTGCATAACATTCAGTCTCTATGTAACATCTCTAGAACCCAAGGGGCCACATCGCGCGATGCCAAGTGGCACTTCAAGAGCTTGCACCATGTTAGAGCACTTGTCAAACGTACCACACGTAAGAAGTCTAATTGTTACACTGCAAGAAGGCAAACCATCACTTGGTACTAAAGATGTTTCGTTTAAAGAATCTGTCCCCTTTTATAACTGCTTTCTTGTAATAAAATATTTTGTAATTTGGTTGATCCTAAGTGGGATATCATGAATTTTAGCATGCCTTGAGTATCTAGCATTGAACGGTCATTTGTAAACACATTCTAGTCTAGGAAAATAGGTTAGGAAGTGTCACCCCTTTTGATCACGGGAATCTTTATTCTCAAAATTGCTACACTTTGTATGCCTATGTAACACACCCTATTATTTCACATTGAATAGAAGTTGTGTTATCTTGCAAATATTTCTCATTCAAATGTGATATTTGTAGCTTGCAAGCCAAGTTAGAAGGTTTTTGTCCGAACCACCATTTTGGGTTTCGTGTTTTAGATCACCCTATCTTAAATTCATACAAATGCAACCCTTCAAAGAATCCACATGATGTTTTATATTCTGGACCTTATCTACTAACAAGTGTCGAAAAATATGATGGTGTCTCCCAAAGGCAATCGTTGCAAATTTATACCTTTAATCAATTCTCTTATTCTAGGTTTGAAGAAATTTCATGTAATTATCCTATGATTTATTTTTCCTTTTGAGACAATAACTTAGTGTAGTTAGATTTTGATATCTGTCCATTACCATCTCATGCTCCCCAAGATATGGGGTTGATATTGGGATGGAAAGTGGGGATTATGAATTTCTTCCTTTTGGTTTCTTGAATTGCTAGTCATCAAATTTTTTTTTGGAGGGCTTGCTTAAAAAGTAATTGTGAACTAGTGGTGGTGTTGCCTTGACAAATTTCTCATTTGAGTATGCTATTTTGTGACATGTTAATTGTTTGGAACTTGAGGCTAACTTTCATCTTCTATTGAGGCCTTAGTGGGGTTTCGTTTTGCTTTTGTCATGGGTGTTTCATTACTAGGAAATCTCATATGGTTATGTCTTGGCACCTATAACAAGCACCAAGTGGTTCATATGTGCAACCTTCTGTAAACCGTGATACGAATGACCTTCATGGTGCAGTGAAGTATATGGAAAATATGTGGAACCATATTGATTATTTAGTAGGAACTTAAGATACTTGAAAAGAGTTATTGTCTTTGTGCATTCAGTCAATTGTATATGTCAGCATTTCTAGGGACCTATGTTTCTTATATCATTAAACAATTAAATGAAATGAATATGCATTTTGCTTGTTGCCATTACGACATTAAAAAGAAATGATTATTATTCCTTCTCTTTTCTTAGAAACACTCTCATGCATAAATGTAATATCCCACTTCTGGGATCAATGGGAAAAAGACAATCAACCAGCTCTTCAACAACCCAATCAAATGGAAATAGCACAACTCAGAAAATCAGATTTCTTTGATTGAATAACCACCAATGAGCTCATGCAATCATCCTCAAAATTCAGCCCTCACAGATATGCAACTATATCAGCCACAAGAGATATGTAATCAAACTATAACCTCAAACAAATGGCACAACTTAGTACTCCCAGCAAATCAGATTCAAAATGCATAAAAACCAGGCCCAAAATTATGCATACAACCCCAAACATGACTCAGCTGCAATGAAACATGTAGGACTTGCAAAACACATGCCAAAACCCAATCGATATGCTCTACCAATGCTCAGAATTATATGATGAACATATCACATGAAGGAGAAATAGATATTGCCCTTGAACTCAAATCCAGTCCTTCTACACAAGTCCTTGATAAGTATATCTAAATCTGATCCACAAAACGGTAATTCATTCTAACCAACAGGAGAACTTGCAATACCAGAGTGTTATGCCATGTTTAGTTACACAACAAGTCAAATTGCTGCCCACATGAGGGACTCAACCCTGCATTACATTAATTAATACTTCCTCCGACTGAGTCGCTGCCAGGAAGAAGAATCAGCGGTTTATTTCATTCCAAATCAGACCATACATATCAAAAAGCAGTCCCAAGCATGCCCAGGCTGGTCGCTGCAAATAAGAGACTAAAAACAATGCACAAGTTTAGTCGATCCACTTCAATTAATACTCCAGATCAGTCCACATTTAAAAATAGAAGTCGTCACTGCCCATGAGAGTTATTAAGCACCGAATACCATGCAAACATCCAACGAAATTACCTCAACCAGACGTCAGCCAACATGCAAATTTATAGAGGGTTATTTGATGAAATAAAGACCTTGGAGTAAGTTGCTATAACCAAAGAATATGCACTACACAATTCGCTGGCCCTTTTGACTTCCACATACATTAAAGTATCTAATTTTCACCCAGACTGAAGTCGTTGATTAAGAAAGAAAAGGCAGCTTTAAATATTTCAAAAACCAAACCATTTGCGCATCAAAACTAACACCAATTTGCCTCAAATGAGGTTGCAGTCAAGAGGGCAATAATATCATGCACAGGCTGATCTATTCACACCCAAATAATGCATTCAAAACAGTCCACACATTTCCAAGAGATGTCGCCAATGTCCAGGAAGGGATAGCAGGTTTGTATGAATGAAAATCAAGCAATAATCATGTGAGGAAATTACCAATCTTATTCTACACAAGTCGCTGCAAAACATCACACTAAATAATCAGTCGATCCACCTTGAAACATCACAACCATATATCACTTTAGCAAGCAGTATAACCAGCCAATCGACTTATACTAAAAATATATTCAACTCAGCCCATAGACATCCTTAGACAAGTCGCCAAAGCTGGAATGAATCAAATCGATTTGCAAGCACATAAGAATACTTCAATTAATATCCAAAAGGAACTGGCTACAAGATCTTTTCAAATGGATGAAATAACAAGCATCAATGAGCATGCATCCCAACTCCAAGCATGGAGTATCAAATAAATCTCATCATAACATAAGTCTCACAATGATCCTAGCACTCCTTTTATAAGCAAGGAGGCACAAAATTCGAGAGTGAAATCATTAAATAAAAGCAGTTTATTTTCCCTAGGTGTGGCGTCCCCTTTCTAAGGGTGATTTTAACAATAAAAGCCACCTAAATATTTATTTAATTAATTCCCCATTTAATTTTACATTTTGGGAGTTAAATTAAATAATTATTGCTTTTTAATGTCAAATGATAAAAATTACTCTCCAGACAATAATATGTAATTATTTAATATAATTTTCCCTTTGCAACATCCCAAAGCCCACGGGGAAAAGTAGGCTAAGGGTCTTCAGAAAATGGGGACATTACAATATATTATAACTAGCATTTTTTCGTTCGATTATGACAGTATATATGTGGAAAACATTATCTTAGTACAGTGTTGCTGACATATGACATAATTAAATGCCATCTTTTGGATGCCAATGGCACTTATTGCATATTCTTTAGCACATTCTTAAGTTTTAAGTGATTTTGAATATGATGGTCAGGTTGATTTGCACCTTTGAATCAGTGCTTTTTTGAAATATTTCTAGCTGAAACTGATCTTAATGCATTTCAATGGCAGAGAACATGTCAAGCGAACAGAGGAGAACAAATTATTCGTATGATATGACCTACGTTACAAATAGTGAACTTGGGTTTGACTACCTGAGAGATAATCTTGCCACGGAAAGTAAAACTCATACAATTCTTTATTCATTCCATAACAATAGATCACTTGCCAAACTGGTTTTTATTTGGAATTAGATTTTTTGTTCCTTTTATTTCACCTGGTTTTTTGGCCTCGTACTATTTTAAATGTAATTTATAGCAATAATATAAAAGATATATTATATGTTTTGTGTGAGCTGCTTTTTGAATTCGGAACACCTATTTAAGTTTTATTTTTTCTAGCTCCAGAACCTGGCATTTTTAACAACTTTCCTTTTCCTAAGAGTAAATCCAAAGATTCTTTCATGTTTGCAGAGTGTAGTTGATCTGGTTTTGAGAGGATTCAATTTTTGTATTATTGACGAGGTTGATTCCATCTTGATCGATGAAGCTAGAACACCACTTATTATATCGGGAACTGCAGAGAAGCCTAGTGACCGATACTATAAAGCTGCAAAGATTGCAGATGCATTTGTCAGAGATGTGCATTACACTGTAAGAATTGCAAATTTGATTTAAGATATGTTTATAGCTTCAATACATAGAGCAAGGCATGAAGTTTAAGTTTTTAGACGAGATTACAGTGGTATAAATAGACAGGAATATTATTTAAGATGTAATTATGTGTTCCTTAATTGGAATTTGAGAGCATTGTTTGCATTGTCAATTAATGGACATGTTTTTCCCTCTGGGGTTACTGTAGGATGTGCTTTGTTTAGGTGTATTTCCCAAATCATGGAACTACTTTTCGTTATTAGTTCTGCATAGTGCTACAGAAATCGCTGTTTAATTGGTTATTTTGGATTAATATATTACGTGGTTACCCGAGACTCCAGCATGTGGGACGGCAACAAATTCCCCAGAATTTGGGGACGGCATCCGGGTATCAAAAAATATATAAAAATTTTAAATACTGAAAATATACAAATAAATTTAAAACAAAAATTAATAGCAATCTGTGACAGTCCACTATCCACATTTGTGCTTGAAAATTTATGTATTCATATATCACTCTTGATTCTTATTATGTCTTTGTAATACAATACAGTCGGGTTATGGGTAAACATTTTGGTCTATGCCTTGTTGCTTTTATCATCTACACAGCCTTTCTCTTCATATAAAATTATACATACAAGCTTTATTAAGTGATTGGAGCTTCCACAATGAATTTTAATTAAATTTATGCATAGACTTTTTTCAAATAGAAATGAGTGGCTTCCAAAAACAATCTTACACTACAAGAGTACATTAGGGCCTCCCAAATTTATTTTATTTTCAAGTTTATTCGAGCCCAATACAATGGTGCAGCTAGATTGAGGCCATCCATTACTAGACATTGGTAAATTTGTGGAGAAGGTGATGAAGTCATTAATTAACAGGAACCCTTCAATGTGTGAAACTTTGTAACAAATTCAAGATAAGTGCCTTGAGATTGATACATATTGGTGTTTTTCAAAATCTATATTTAAGATATCTAAACTAGTATTTAAATATTAAAAAAATCTATTTTGTGGGGGTGGGTGTGTGGGAGTTTGGACATCCCCAAAAAAGCGGACGTTTAGGGGATGTCCCGTTTTTGCATAGAAGGGTGTGTAGGGGATGTTGTCCCCGTCCCCAAGTCCTTGAAACATCCTTGGTCAGGCGGGGGTGGTGCGTCCTTTCGTAACATTGATATATTATGAAAAAATTGCAAAGAAGTTGGCAATGACAATTTTTTTGCATACTTAAAAAATTATGATGATTCATAAATTAATCGCGTAAGTACATAATTTTAAAAACTTACGATGATGTTTCATATTTTTGGGTTCATTTTGTCAATTTCCTAATCTATTCCAAATTTTATCAGATTTTGATATTCGGACTCTTGCTGATTTTCTCGTTGATCAGATTTTGATGACATTGGTTCAGTATACATGAATACTTGGAAGATTGTTTATATAGATTTGCTATGGGGTTATGGTGGTCCGTAAAGAGAATGTCGCTTGACAGCCTGTCCCATTTGGATGCTTTTGTTGTACACAATGGTGTTTAGGCTACATTCCTTGTTTGGCGGGTAAGAGATTAGAAATGAGAGGTTTCGCTCATAGGAGGATCTTTGGGACAAGGCTACTCAAGCTTTGTTTGACTAGAAAACCGTCATTGGAACTAAGATATTTCTTGCATCGAGATAAGCCTATCTTCCTCGAGCTTTATAAGACGATCTCCTATTCAATGCTTTATAAGATTTAGTTGGTCCAACCAAGATCAATTTGGAAAGACTAGAAGTAAATGTAATGTCCCTTTCGGGCTCCAATTTGAGGAATTTGGATTTTCCCCAAACCCCTAATGGAATATTGCTGGAAATGATGACAGCCACATGTAGAAAACCTGATTTTTATAACAATATGATTTTATGCAAAAATTAGGGCAACGACCTGTTTTAGGTCCACAAAACCCTAAGCGACCTAGGTTAAATTCATATTTTTTTTATCTTCCACACACAAATCTTCAAAAATACATCAACATGAAACCCTTGATGAAATCATGCAAATAAATGCTTCAACAATAAAATACAGACTGCTGGAATTAATTAATTGCTCAAAAATAGCTGAAACTTTAAAATCCCTATCTTCAAAAATACTTGGAGATAAAATGCAAATGATAGCTCAAAATGACCACAAAAATGGCAACTATCAAACAAAATTAGAATAAGATTTTTCCAACCACCAAAACCCATTTAAAAGTGATCCCGAAATCTCCAAATGGGTCGCCCAAAAAAGCATGCCCTAGCTAGAATTTGTGCCCTAGCACTGATGGAAACCCTTGTTCTGATATTCTGAATTTGAAGCTCACTTGTGACTCTGGATGAAGCCACCAATGCAACAAATGAGGGTTTTTTTCTCCCCAAGTGTTGTGACTATTGAGGGTTTTCACCCCAATAAGATCCAATGAGGGTTTTCGTCCTCAAAGGCTGAAAATGAGAGCTCAATGCTCTAATTTCCAAAAGAGAAGTATTAAGATTCACCAAATGATCCTTACAATGAGCCCCAACATTTACCTTTATAGCCTTTTTTTTCCCTTGTGGAGCGCTCCATGTGGGACACTTTATTTCATTTTTAACATTTACTTTTCCCACTTTTTAATAATTTAATTAAAGTGCCAATAATTAAAATTATTTTAGCACTTAAAATTAAATTATTAATTTACTTCTTTCCTTCTTCCCTTTTAGCCGACTGAAAATAATGAAAATAGGCTAAGGGTCTTCTTTCTCGTTAGTATTTAAAAATACATTTTATTTTAATAATAATATTATTAAGTTGCCCATAAATAGAGAGTTATCTGGGTTCAACTTAAAAATATTATTAAGTATTTCTAATTTAGAAAAGGGGACATTACAGTCCTCCCTCCCCAAATTTGCTTGCCCTCAAGCAAATGCAAGCTCTCATGCCCAAGTACCATCATGCCAAAGTGAAGAAATATGCTGTAATGCTCCAATAATCTAGATCCTGTACCTGTCAAATGAAAGAGCTCTTGCCAAAACAAGCTCATATATCTGTTGTCCCTCTTCTTATTGATGTACTTTGGCAGCCCGTGAAGTTTAACAACTTCCTTGAAAAAGAAATCAGCTGCTACCTCAATTCTGCCCTCTTCACTTTCACCTTCAAAAATAACATTAGCAACTTTTCTCTTTGCATACTCAGCTGTACAAAAAGCCTTCCAATCTGTTGTAATCTTAGTCATAGAGCAAAAAATTGAGGAATAATCAGCAGCTTGACAAGCTAAAACACATTCCAATGTGGCATCTTCACTTTCTGTTTCAACCTTGTCAACTATGGTGGAAGAGCATCCTCTAACCATACACAAGAATGCAACTGAAATAATGTGGGGGCTGCTAAAAATGATGACAACATTAATGGTGGCAATTTGATGCATGGCTGTCTTGTATATACTTCCTCTATCATTTGGTGGAAGTAACACATCATCCCGCATTCCCTCCATGCATTGTTGGGTATCCCTTGCATAAATATCCATGTGGACTGCCCCTTGAGATCTTCTTATGGTGCTCATAACTTCCTCAATAGAAAGGATGTATCCCACACCATTCTCCAACTCTTGATGGCATTCTTCACTCAATAGCAAACTTCAAATGCAAACTTAAACACCATGCACAACTGACCCAAAGTAGAATACTCAAGAGAGTTACCTTGCTGTAATAGCCTCCTTGGCTGTCCAAAAATGTTGTTTGAAGCTGCCCAAATGTGTCAATCAACTCTTTTACCTTGGTTTCCATATCAAAATGGAGACATCTCTTCATCTTCTGCTGCAATCTCATATTCATTATTACTTGCTTGGGCTGATAACAAATTCAGCTGCTCTTCCTTGTTCCCTTCTTTCTTCTCCTTTCCTGGGCCTGCACATAGAACAAACTCATTAAAGAAAACAAGAGTTTTCAACCTCCCTCCTTCATGCCTCATAGACATGATGGCAAGTTCTCTTTCATTGCTAGCAACCACCTCCAAATCTTCATTCAAGGGATGGATTTCCAAAAATTCAATCATGCTGCCCCAAATACAACTGTAACCATGCATTTCCTTCCTCCAAATTGAGATGACAGTGGCTGGAATCCAACTTATGTCGGCATGCTTCAAAACCCATACATTAATGCTCCTACTACCAACAATCATACCATCATTGTCATGCTGAGTTATAATGCTTTGGACAACAAGATAACATCCATCTTGCTCACTTCCAAACGCTGATTTCATGAACTCAACATCTACTTTTATCGGAAGGCCTCTTCTAAGAGCATGTGCATTGATTAGGAGCTGAAAATTCCTATGAAGTGACTGCTGTTTTAAAACTGAAAGTGGGAGTTTTTCTTACCATGGGCTGCCCATATGTCTTGCCCTTTTGCAGAAATTCTTCCCATCCTTTTGGCTGTAGCAGTTTGAGGAGCTTTATTTGTCATGCCTTGAAGCACAACCTCTTGGTCATTAAGCTTGAATCTTATCTTCATAGATCAGTAGTTTTGGTTAAATTCACTCAAGGAATGCAACCATTGTATCTCAAGTACCAAATCTGTATCTCCAATACCAACAACATAAAAATCATTACTTACCATGTGCCTTCCCAAGGTGAGCTTGAGTTGTTGGATCCTCTTGGTGCAAGGGATGATGAAGTCATTTTGTAGCATCTCATCCTTCACAATGAGGTTCAAATGTTCAACAAACTTTATATGCATTCTCATAATTTTCCTTCCATTCCAAATGCAAGAGATGACATTTACCTTGATCCTCCAAAGACCACTCGTGCCAAAGCAATCTTGGCCTTGAATAGAAGAAGCAACATGTTCATAGTTGCAAGTTGTCTCTTTGGACCTAACATGCTTCTTAAAATATTTTCCATGATGACAAAAATATGGCAGCAACATAGGAGGAAACAACAAATTGGAAATATGGTCATCACTGTCATACCTTGGGCTGCCCACAAGGAGCTCACCCTCCTTTGCCTTCGCTTCTTCAACAAGTGAAGATCTTCCCGCCTTGACTCCTTCCATATTTTTTGACACGTATGGAACATCAACACGGTTCTCGCCGAAGTCAAGAACACCATCAATTTGCTTCTCATTGATTGCTGTTCGAAAATTCCAGCAAGCTGAACATTATCATTATCAACTGGAGATTTGGCTTCAACCACCAAATTCTCTCCACAATTTTGCAATTTGAATTTTTCTTCTTTCCTTGGCTCATGCTCCATGATTTCTTCCTCTTCATACATTGGATTCAAGGGCAAATAAGTATCCAACTTTTGGAGCCTTGCCCTAGCGGAACACTTTGTTGATCCGTCATATGTAGGTAGGGTTATTTTCCCCAACCTTTGTTGAATATCTTTCTGGGGCTGATCATTATGAAGTCTTCTTCCACCCTTGTGACCATTCCTTGACTTCAAAGTACAAAAATCAAGGAAAGAAAGCTCTTGGCAGATGGCTGGCCTCAAAGCTTGGTATTCCACATAGAATCGATCCATCTCATCATCTCCCATCTTGCTGCCCTACTTCCACTTGTTCCTCTTCTTCCCTTTGTAGAAATTTAGCTCGGAAGGTTCTTGTGGGAGGATTAATGGAAGTTCTTTCATTGCCGGAAGAGCTACCCTCACCTAGGGTTTTCTTCAATTCCGGAGCACCTTGGATGGCTTGGATCAATTCAATCATTGAAGCCCTCATGGTCCTTTGGAAGCTTTGCTCCATGTCTCTTTGATTCCTCAACAACTCTTGCATG
Source organism: Taxus wallichiana var. yunnanensis (assembly GCA_018340775.1). NCBI lineage: Eukaryota > Viridiplantae > Streptophyta > Pinopsida > Cupressales > Taxaceae > Taxus > Taxus wallichiana. Next base: position 626,713,295 of record CM031243.1, on the reverse strand, counting down.
TAGCTCATTTCATCGGAAGGTGGAGGCTGTTATTCCTTGTCTCCATGTTCTTTGTTGGAGTCCTCCTATGATAAACTTTTAACCCTTCCTCACCGGTATTCATGCAAATTTGAAAATCTGAATTTACCCTCACACAGATGGGAGGAACAATGCTCTGATACCACTGTAATGTCCCTTTCGGGCTCAAATTTGAGGAATTTGGATTTTCCCCAAAATCCTAATGGAACATTGTTGGCAATGATGGTGGTCACATGTAGAAAACCTGATTTTTATGACAACAATATGATTTTATGCGAAAAATAGGGCAGCAACCTATTTTAGGTCCACAAAATCCTAAGCAACCTAGGTTAAATTCAGATTTTAGTATCTCCCACACACAACTTCAAAAATACATCAACAACCTGAAACCCTTGATGAATACGGACTACTTTGACAATTAAATACAGACTACTGAATTAATTCATTGTTAAAAACAACTAAAGTTTCAAAAATCCATATCTTTGGAAATACTTGTAGATAAAATGTAAATGATAGCTCAAAATGACCACAAAAATGGAAGCTATCAAACAAAATTAGAATCAGATTTTTCCAACTACCAAAACCCACTGAAAAGTGATCTCGAAATCTCCAAATGGGTCGCCCAAGCTGAAAATGAGTGTGGTAGCCCCAAAAAGGGTGCCCTAGCTGGAATTTGTGCCCTAACATTGATGGAAACCCTTGTTCTGAAATTCTGAATTTGAAGCTCACTTGTGACTCCAATGCACAAATAAGGAGATGAAGCCACCAATGCAACAAATGAGGGTTTTCGTCCTCAAAGGCTGAAAATGAGAGCTCAATGCTCCAATTTCCAAAAGAGAAGTATTAAGATTCACTAGATGATCCTTACAATGAGCCCCAACATTTACCTTTATAGCCTTTTTCTTTCTTTTCCTTGTGGAGTGCTCCATGTGGTCACTTTATTTCCTTTTTAACATTTACTTTTCCCACTTTTTTAATAATTTAATTAAAGTGCCAATAATTAAAATTACTTTAGCACTTAAAATTAAATTATTAATTTACTTCCTTCCTCCTTTTTAGAGCCGACTGAAAATAATGAAAATAGGCTAAGGGTCTTCTTTCTACTTTAGTATTTAAAAATACATTTTATTTTAATAATAATATTATTAAGTTGCCCATAAATAGAGAGTTATTTGGGCTCAACTTAAAAATATTATTAAGTATTTCTAATTTAGAAAAGGGGACATTACAAGAAATTCATGATAAAGCTTTTTCCTTGTGCAATTCTCAACTCCTCAGTGCGAGAGAATTTTTCCACATGCCCCTATTTCACAGTTTAACAAAGATTGGGCTTGCATGATATTAAATGTAAATGGATTAAGAGATGCTTGAAAGATCCCAAACCCCTTTTGCTTGAATATTTTTTTTTTTTTTTTAAATAACACTCAGGTGTAGAGCTGAACTGATAACATCAAGCAAATTCATGGAACAACATTCTCATACTGCATAAACAAATTAAATAATGCAAAACCCCGCAAACCGGGTGAATTTATATAAAGGCGCCTAGGGTTTTAATGGCAGATTTCTTCATAAATAACGCAGCCATATATTCAATATTGATTTCTGATGATAAATGATTAGGGTAAACACATACGAAATCTGCAGATGAAATGATAACAAGTATTGTCTAAAATCCTCTGTAAATGATCCAACCCAAGTCGATTTGATATATATTTGTGGCTGAAATATACAATAATAAACTGACATGAAAAATACCTCAAACACTGCATAAACCAACTGCAGAATAAGTCGCCCCACTCTGGAAGTTGTACAAATGCCCACTGCTGCAATTTATTCTTTTCTCTGAAACTGCTGGAATGATGAATAACCTGTGTAAACAATGAAGATCCCTGGATGGAAGCTTCTCTCACTGCTCCTGGGGTTTCCGTCCGCAAGAGGAATAATCCAGAGGGTTTCCGTCCTTGGATTTTGTCTGCAAAAGCTCAGTGCTAACTGCCGGGTAAAAATAATAATCTTTTGAATGCCTTTTCCCCAAGTCGCATTTTTTCCTTATAGCCAAAAAACCCTCCAAAGATGCAAGTCGCACTTTTTCCCCAAATCAATATAATTAATATTTAATTAATTATTTTCTTCACTAATCAAGTCGCATTTTTGGCTAGGAAGACACTTTAAATAATTTATTTAAATGCACTTTCCTAAGTCAAAGTCGCTTAAACAAATCTATTAATTCATTATATGTGCTTTAATGATATTTTACTTTATTGTGATATTTTACTTTTGAAGTCACCCTTGAAAACATTCTTTGGCCGTCGGGTAGACAAAAGCAGGCCAAAGGTCTTCGACCGAACTATTCGAGAAAGAGGGACATTACAATGCTAGGCACTATGGAAGATGATTGATGCCTTCAAATCTTGGGTCTTCACTTGGTTTATAGTTTGTTTTAGTCAGCTGATAAACGCCAAACTTAGGAAATCAGCTCTCAGCAATAGAGTAGCATGGTCCTTTTGGAATGTTTTTCTTTAAGAACGAACTATTTCTTCCAACTCTAATGCAATCTTCTCCAAACAAAATCAACAATTCACATTCAAAGAAAATATGCCTAAGAGATTCGTGTACATGAGAAGCTTTACATGGACCAACATCAAATTTGAATTTGGACTAGGGAGTCCCTGCAGGTAATTTTTCCAAAAGAATAAACACTCAAAACGTAATGTTTTAGATTTTAGACACAAGGACCAAACATATGACAATTTTTCACTCCAAGTAGAATGAACATTATTTCTATAAAAATGAAGTTCAGCAGCTAGCTTATCACATTAATAGAAGAACCAGACAGTTAACTTTGCTGTAGCAGGAAAATAAAAGAATCCCTCCAATATTTTAACAAATTCCCAATCAAAATCCTAAACTAATTCAAAAGATGAAAGAAACAAAGAGCCAATGGCCTCCAACTAACTAGAACATTCATTTTTATCAGCATCAACCAAATTTCTTTTTGCTATAAATTCATACCAATCAACATAGAAGATGCAAGAAAGAAACCAAATATTTCTAAAAGCACTTTAAAGGTGAACTCATTTTAGCCAAAGAGTGAGCATACCATATATTCTTGGAAGGAAAATGTTTCCTACCAAATGGAGAAACAAATGGAGCAAGCCTTCTAAATTGACTAAGAAATTTGGGGGCCTTGTACTTTGACAAGAAAAATGCCTCAAATTAATTCAATCCAAAAAGATTCTTGAAGTGTAGTTTTTCCTTAGAATGGAAGTTATCATTTTTACTAGAACTTTCTTGGGATCATTAACATCCACAACCACAAAGTCCTTTATATTCAATGAGGGTATGAAGGGGAAGGGCCAACAATGAGTGTTGCCAAGGACTAAGTTCTATGACAAGTCTCACAAAGAAAATGGTTGAACAAACTAGCATCCCCTTTCCAATACTTAATAGTTTTTCCGTGGTTATAGAAGGGGCATGGAAGGAGGGTGACTCCAATTTTGGTAATACAGTCTCCAATAGGAGGCCTTGAAGAATAATATGTTGGAACATAGAGGGTCGAATAAAATCAAACAAGCTCCACCATGCACAAAAATAATACATGAGACCAATGTGTTAAGGTGACAGAGGTACTGAAGCCATTTTCTATAAAATAATTGAATGATTTTCAATTGGATGAACAATGAAATATACACTCTATATATAGTAGACATTTATGACCCCTAACTGTTTACAAGGATAGGCTGGTCTTATGTCGCATATATGAATGTTATTATCATCTGAATGGTAATATAAGGCAGGCCTATATCTATTGTACACAACATAGCTCCAATTCAGATCCCAAGGATACCATAATGCGGTAACTCATTAAACTGGGCATGCATTATAATGAAGCATTTGTATTTTATTTTGAGTCTTTATTGTATTATTAAGCTTGTTGGTGCATTTGAGGATTTACATTAGTTGGCTGTGCCTTGTTGACTTTCACCTTAGAGTAAGGGTTTTATAAAAAGATAAACCTGGTCTGCCAACACAAATCGGAAAAAAATTCAAATATAGGAAAACAATTCAAAAATGGCTAATGATCAGTTGTCAAGGCTTTTTAACTAACAAAATTCTGATGCAAATCTTCTAAAATTCCACATTCATATTCTCCTTACTAATATCTACAAAAATCCATTTAAAATATCTTCCTTGCTTTAGTGATCTGGAAGAGAGGGATCTTTTGTTGGTGTGTCCGTTGACCTTAGCATCAATGACAATCTACTTCTGCTGGTGCACTATAGTCAAGATTGATTTCTTATTGTTGAAGAGTCTCTGCAATGCCTGCAGTATCTGAAAGAGGTGGAAAGCAGTGGTGCAAGAGTTATGCTTTAAAGACTGGATGCAACCCAAGGTAAGAAGAAAGATTGAGCTTAAAAGTGAAGTGTTATCTCCTACTTGCTTGATGATGGTGTTGGGCCCGTACCAAAGTGGAAAAATCTTATGGTAAGGTTTTGTCAATCTTTCCTTCTATAGGCGAAGCCATACCCGATCACCAACCTAGAAGGTGTGCAGTGTTTGTCACGACGTTACTTGTATTTGGCATTTTGCTATGCAAAATGGTTTGCACTTACTGCTGAATGTATTGAATGTGCTCAACGAACATAAAAACTTTGTCAACTTCCCTTTGAGCCAAAGGAGTCACTATTGTTGATGGTGGTAAAGGATAATCTACATCAATGGGTGCTAGAGGTTGGAAACCCAAACAAACTTGAAGAGGGATATGTGCGGTAGAGTTGTGCAGAGCTATTTCTTAGCTATGATGAATGAAAAGAATGCTTTCATCCCATGTGCATTACTTCTATGAATTATACATTCTAAGAAGATGCATGATCATTTTGTTTCCTACTTCTCTCTGCCCATTTCTTTGAGGATGAAACACAATAGACTTGTTCATCTTTGTGTCCATCATAAACCAAAGTGCTTTCCAAAATTCCCCAAAAACCGCATCCCTTTCAAAAATGATAGTTTCTGCCAATCCAAAGTGGAACCATACATTCTCAAAGTATAATTCCACTGTTTCTAGAGTGGAAATGGATTTCTTACAAGGTGTGAGAATAGTCATCTTAGAGAATCTATCAACTACTACATAAACACAATCATTACCATGCTTGGTAGTAGGGTATCTTAAAAGGTAATCCATGGAAACAATTCCCATAGTTTCATTGGAATTGGAAAAGGTGCATTTGTACCATGCTTTTTGTTAAATGGTTTGGCAATTGTGCATACGGTATAAGACGTGGTGTATTTGGCAACATTAAACTTGAGGTGTGGTGAAAAGAAATACTTTGGTAACACCACGACGGTCTTTTCAATTCCAAAGTGTCCTGCAACCTTGTTGAAGTAAGCCTCTCATATTAGTTTCTGCCTCTATGCCTTGCAAAGTATACACAAGTGAACAAGATGATATAGGATTCCCTCTTGTAAGTAGAAATTTGGAACCGACTTACCGTTGAGCAAGTTTTGATGCATTTCTATGAAGCCTGAATCAAATGGGTACAATTTAGATCAAGTTTTTACTTCATGCCTACATGCATCAAGCACAATGAGGAGAGCTTGGACCAGAGGTTGTCTCAAACAATTTGCTACTGGATTGACACTTATTTTCTTATGCTTGATATTGAAGTAGAACTTTTCAAGATATGAGGATTATTTTTGATGCCGCTCTTGCTGCAACTTATTCCGAGTCTACGAGAATTGAAGAGGCTTGTGATAGGTGTGGTTCAGAGTTTCATTGCCCAAGATATAATGCTTACAATGCTTGCATGCCTGAAAAAGGGCATAAAAATCACAATAATATGTTGGATAGTTATTTATTGGCACAATTAAGATTTCACTGAGGTAATCAATTGGGTGGCCATGTTGAGTGAGGAATCATTGAGTGCATGGTCAGATGTATAAGTTTATATCTCAAATGTTTGTTGAATATTAGGTAGCGCGAGTATTAGCGCATAACAATGTCCGCATTTCAATTCCTCGAATCTTTGTATTGTGCAACTGCAACTATCTAGATGAAGGTTGCTTCGGCACCACCTTTGGTAACCTGATTCAAGGGCCAAGTGATACGAGAAAAACCAAGTACAAACCTCCTATAGAAATTTGCTAATCCCAAGAAGCTTTGAGGATTGGTGATATTCTATGGTGTAGGCCATTTTAGATGACACAGATCTGTGTTAGATCCACGTGAATTCCTTGTGCATCTACTATATATCTCAGATACCGCATCTTTGTAATGTTCCCTTTTCCAAGCTAGTTTGATTTGAAGACCTTGGGTCCATTTCTACTTCTCGTGGGCTTTAAGGGAGAAAATAAGGGAAGTACATTCGTGTTATAATTGTAATTTGCTATTTTCAGCTTTGTAATTTTTTTGTAAATAGGCAAATTGCCAATTATAGCACTAGAAATAGTAGGTTGGTGGCTAAAGTGCAAAGCACCAACTTCAAAATAGAAAAAGAATGTAATAAAGTGGGGGTCGTCCCACCTTAAGTGGGAAAGTGAATGTTGAAATAAAGTATTTCTATTATCTATCCCACATGGAGCACTCCACGAGCGAAAGAAATACAAAAAGCTATAGAGGTTGTAAGGGTCTTCATAGGAATCTTGATTTTTCTCTTTTGAAAATTGGAGCATTGAGCTCACATTTTTAGCCTTTGAGGACGAAAACCCTCATTGGATCCTATTGAGGATGAAAACCCTCAATAGTCATAACACTTGGGGATGAAAACCCTCATTTGTTGCTTTGGTGGCTTCATCCGGGAGTCACAAGTGAGCTTCATATTCAGAATTTCAGAATAGCAAGTGTTTCCATCTGTGCTAGGGCACAATTTCCAGCTAGGGCACATTTTTGGGGGCTGCCATACCCATTTCCAGCTTGGGTGACTCCTTTGAGGATTTCAGGACAACATGTCAGTGGGTTTCTGTGATTGGAAAAATCTGAACTTAATTTTTTTTGATAGCTGCCATTTTGTGGTCATTTTGAGCTATCGTTTGCATTATAACTCCAAGTATTTTAGAGGATATATGAATTTTTGAAGTTTCAGCTGTTCGTGGCCAATAATTAATTCCAGAATTCTGTACATATTTTGCATTATTTCATCAAGGGTTTCAATTGGTTGATATGTTTTTGATGATTTGTGTGTGATAAATACTGAAATTTGAATTTCACCTAGGTTTCCTTAGGTTTTCCCCTTGAGGACCAAAAACAGGTCACTAACCCTCTTTGGCTCTAATTTCCATGTGGCTGTCATTAAATTTAGGTTTCTGCACGTCGCTGTCATAAATTCCAGCAATGTTCCATTAGGGTTTTGGGAAAATCCAAATTCCTCAAATTTGAGCTCGAAATGGACATTAAATCTCCTGCATGTAAAATGAACCTATCTCCATGTTATCATATAGCTTCTGCTGCCGCAATGTGTGGAGCACTTGTTGAATATGGCACAAGTGTTCATCCCATGTTTTGCTGAGATTAGAATGTCGTCAAGGTAGAGTACTACAAATGATTTTGTGAATGGTAGGAGGATGTCGTTCATTATCCACACAAATATCGCCAATGCGTTAGTTAGGCCGAAAGGCATAACCAACCACTCAAACAAACCTTCCTTTGCTTTGAAGGTTGTTTTCCAAATGTTTGTAGGTTCAATAGGAATCTAATGTTATCTATTTTGGTGAAGAATTTTTCCGCAGAGCTGGTCCGATAGGTCCTCAATCCTTGGAAGAGGATAGTGGTTCTTCACTATGATCTTATTGAGAGCTCTATATTCGTTGCCAACCTCCATGTGCTGGCCTTTTTGATGCAAGCACAATTGGATTGCCGCAAGGCAATGAGCTCGACCCTGTCTTCTTTATGCACAAGTTCATAGATCTGCCACTTGATTTCTTTGTTTTCCAAAATGATCTGCAGTATAAAGATGCGTTAGAAAGAGGTAGTCCTGGAATCAAATTAATAGTGTGCTTTACTTCACAGTGTGTAGTCACTTTTTAGGTGACTAAAATGTATCCTTATATTCATCCAACATGTGTTCAACTGCTGTACATTTGCCGAGGAACCGTGATATGCACTAGAGCTACAAGGATGTTCTTCCGCTCAGATCCGACCATTAGGAATGCAAATTTCTTGCTAGAGTCAACTATCTTCTTGCACTTTTTGGCACTAATGTGTGAAAGCTTAGGAACTACTTCCAGTCTGTGATATCTCATGTCACCGACATTGATGACAACAGTTCTTGGGTTTGCTTTACAGATTGAATGTTGATGGTAAGTATATGGTTGATTAAGTAAAACATCACATACCTCTAATGGTGCAACATTGCAAGGACTGCAAATTGAGAAGGGTTGATTTTGTACACCATGTGACTTTGTTGAGTAATGTGTTTCTCAATACCCAAGCCAAACCATCTAGTTGATTATAATTGTGAGCGAGGTGTTAGTGGCAAGTTTAATCTGCAAACTACTTCAGGAGAAATCAGGTTCTTCTGACTTCCATTGTCAACGACGAAAGTGTACTGGTTGTCCATTGACCCGCATTTGAGAATGGAACAAAGTTTCTACTTCCTCCAAATATGAACAGGGTGAAGAGGCATTGTTGGCCATACTGACCATGACATTAGGCTCAGATTCCATGATTTGCTTACCCTTATCAAGTGCAACAGTGGTAGTAGTGGTTGCTTAAATGTGTGCAAGTAGAGTCTTTTTAGCATGACACTCATTTGTGGAGGGGGTGCTAGAATTATGAATTGTACACCACTTGCCAGTCTTGGATTGCTTGTTTTGATCATTTGATGGTGTCACCTTCTTTTTGGCGATGGCATAAAGAGCTATTCTCTTGTATTCCTACAGCAAAAGAATCTGTTCTATTTTTTGGTGGCCATTCTTTGGAAAATTAAGTATCGCAGCCTCTGCAGATATCACATACAACACCGACTCTAGTGACATCTTTGGTGGATCAACCTAAAGACGGCAAACCTGTCGGACACCTCATCATTATTTCTACTAATGCTCTTAGCATGTGTGGTGCTTCCGTTCTTTTACTTCACAAACTTGATAAATGTTGCTGCCTGGGCTTTTTTGGTTGAATCATCGTGCCTTTCTTCTACCTCTTTGGGATTCTTTGAGATTTTACAAAACCAGAATTTCATTCCTATCTTTGGTTCAGCCACCGGATACCTTACCTGTTTTTGTCATATATGTGCATTTGGCTTGCCAATATCAAGGAATTTAAAGGAGGACACAAACATGATATGAAATATATTTGTATATATTCTGTATCAACTGTGTATATGTTTCTACTTTCAGATGAAACACACTGCGAAAACATGAAATATTTAATGAATGATGTTTCCAGGCATATATGAATCTTTCTTGTAATTGCTGACAGATACCTTGTATACTACAATTAAAATTAAAAGGGACTTGTCAGTTAACACATCTGATGATTTATGTTTAGATTCTCTGATCACATTTGTTATAAATGTGCATGGACCAGTGATTTAAGAATTTATTCTATCCTTTTAACTAGATGTCAGGATTCATAAACTGAACACAAAACAATAAAAGTAGTATAAGGACAGGAAATGACACACACACACACACACACACACAGTTTACAGGATTAACTTGTATAGGTTTCATGAATGGATATTTACTATCAGAACATAAATCGTTCTTGTTATTCCCTTTTATGGTTTGATTTTGGTCATTGTAGTTGTAAGGTTTTTCAGAACCTGAGAATGGCCTTGAACTTTTATTATGCTTTCATCTTTTACATTTTAAAATACCGTGAGGTATCTTTTCATTTTTTGCAGGTTGATGAAAAACAGAAAACAGTTCTGCTAAGTGAGCAAGGATATGAGGATGCTGAAGAGATTTTGGATGTAAAAGATCTTTACGATCCTCGAGAACAATGGGCGTCATTTGTACTAAATTCCATAAAAGCAAAGGAGTTGTTTTTGAGAGATGTAAATTACATTGTCCGTGGCAAGGAAGTTTTAATTGTAGATGAGTTTACAGGCCGTGTCATGCAGGTCAGTATATGGAAGGGAGGGAATCATGGAACACCAAATATCATATCAACAAACTAAAATTTGACTAATTTTTCACATGCATTCAAGGTTCTTTACTATGGAGACTGGTCTTCTTCTCTCTTGGCTATTTATAATGCTCGTAATTTATCACATTTTCTTTTCAACATTGTTAGGATGTACCCGCTTTAAGTTCATCCCTCCTAATTAGTTAGACTCTTTAATTGCTGTACTCCCAGCATAATGTTTTAGCTTGTAGCCTCTTTTTGCTCCCTCATGCTATTTTTGCTGGCTGTACTTTTGAGTTCCATTGACCTGACTATGGTCATCCGTGAACATTAATAAAATTTCTTTCTGATGAGTGTAAGATATAATTGATAACCCTTGGGTCTGACTCATTCAGTTTTTATAACTTGCCCAGATGTACGATATGTATAAATAGATTTTTTTCAAGTCAGTAGCCATATTCTAATTTCAAATAATCATCCTTTATATTATCAAAAAGATCTTAGTAGCTTTGAATAATAGAATTTATATGTGTTGTTCTGGCCTATATGGCTTTGTATTTCTATATAGAGAAATTTTTTTGCATACCGTGGTTGAACTCGATTCTTCTGGATTGCTTCACCCAATTTTGTCTATGCTTCTGACAGGGCAGACGTTGGAGTGATGGACTACATCAAGCAGTTGAAGCAAAGGAAGGTTTACCAATCCAAAATGAGACTGTTACACTGGCTTCAATAAGTTATCAAAACTTTTTCTTCAGGTGTATCCATATCTCAGATGTGGCAAAGCTACTCTTTTTCCATCTGAAAAATATTTTGATAACTAAATGGATGCACATCAACTTAATTAATTGATTGTTTAAGTTATTGATTGTTTAAGTAATTAATTGTTTCTCCTTTCCTAACAAACATATTTGTGCAGTTCCCTAAGCTCTGCGGGATGACTGGTACAGCAGCAACTGAAAGTAAAGAGTTTGAGAGTATATACAAGTTAAGGGTGACGGTGGTTCCTACCAATAAGCGAATGATACGAAAGGTTATTTCTCTGAAGAAATGGACAAACTTCTTGCTGCTTTCTAAATTGCAAGTAGTATCCTGCATATTTTATTAGATGGAAACTTTAATATCAATTTGGCTTTTATTGGCTTGCTCTCACAGACAAGTCCCTGCAGTAGATCACTTGTCCCTGTTTTTCTATTGCTTTTAAGTTGTAACTTGCTTCCTGAAAGCTAAAAAGTCTATTATCGTCAGGATACCTTATCTTTCAAAATGAGTAATATGGAAAAAACAAAACTTGTTAGAACAAGGGACAAGCTCTCCAGTGATTGTAATTCTTATCTGTATTAATCCCACATTAGTGGCTTCTAATTGACGTTAACTGTCCCTTTCTCAGGATGAATCTGATGTAGTGTTCAGGGCAGCCACAGGAAAATGGCAAGCTGTTCTTGTAGAACTTTCACGAATGCATAAAACTGGCCGTCCTCAATGCTGGTTGGTACTACAAGTGTTGAACAAAGCGATGCATTGTCAGAACAGTTGAAAGAGATTGGCATTCCTCATGAGGTATATGCCATACATTTTATTTATGTTAAATTAAAGGTTTTCAAGAGCAGTTTAATTAGATTATTATTTTTTGTGGGTGTTTTACTTGCATGTGATTAAGTCATCTCAAGATGACCACCATGAGTAATTATTAACATATTGACATTGTTTCCTCATGTATTTTTGGTAATAAGCACAAGGCAAGGGGACCCAGTTAGCACACAAACACTATAAGCATTTGTTACTGGGGAGGAGGAATGGTGAATGTAATCCATTGATTTGGGCTTCTCACCCTCTAGCCTCTATCTTCATTCAATTTTTTTTTGGAGATCATAGTACCTTATAAATCACCTTGTCTGATATTTATTACCAATGTGGGATCAACCCAATTGCAGCCCAATCATGTATTTATATTAAGTTGAAGGTTTTCACGAGCAATTTAATTAGATTATTAATTTTTGGGGTTTTCTACTTGTGCGTGTTTAAGTCATCTCAAGATGACCACTATGAGTAGCCATTAACATAATGATATTGTTTTCTCATGTATGTTTTGTAATAATCGCAAGGCAAGGGGACCCATTGAGCACACATGTCCTGTAAGCATTTGTTAGTAGAGTGGAGGAATGCTAGATATAATGCACCGATTTAGGCTTCTCACCCTGTAGGCTCTTTCCCCATTGGTAACACTTTTAAAGAGTGTACTGCCTTATAAATCACCCCCTTCAATGAGGGATTAACCCAATCATGTATTTATGTTAAGTAGAAAGCTTTCACGAGCAATTTAATTAGATTATTAATTTTTGTGGGATTTTTACTCGTGTGTGTTTAAGTCATCTCAAGATGACCACCATGAGTAGTCATTAACATAATGACATTGTTTCCTCGTGTATTTTTGGTAATAATCACAAGGCAAGGGGACTCACTTTGCACGAAAGCACCATAAGCATTTGTTAGTAGGGGAGGAAAGGTGGATGTAATCTTCCAATTTGGGCTTCTTACCCTCTAGCCTATTTCCCCATTGACAAAGAGTTTGTCATTGAAAATTCATGTGTTGAATCCATCCAAACAAGAGAAAACTTACTGACGATGAGTTACTTCAACTGACCCCTAATTCTACCATTGAACTGTAAGTTACCTAAACTAAGCTTTAAGTTAGCATTGAATAGCAAGCTTTTGATGTTTACTGACAAATTAAGGGTGGTTTCTGTAGGTCATTTTTGCATTATAAAAGCTCCAGTCAATATAAGACCCTTAATCAATGCCACACTTGTTGACATTCTGAAACCCTTCAACATTCTATATAAGATAAAGAGTAGCTTAAGCTTGCTGGTGGACAAAGACAAATAGTGCTAACGAGGCCGATAATGACCACGATGCCTCTTACGTGTTATTATGTTGGGTAGTTAGTTTTCAATTTATGGCGAAAAATAGAAACAATGATTTTCAGGACGCAATGAGAGGAAGTGATTTCCCAATGGTAGACATTTACCTATTATTTTAGGTAATATTGGCTTTTTGTAGCCACAACACTTTAATCTTTTCAAATACATTTTTTAAATAAGAAGTTTTCTTTTTCTCTTTCTGATTCAAATGGCCAATTGGAGCAGAATTATGAAATTTTCTGAAATCTATCTTTTTGGCTTTTGAAACATTTGTATTTTGCATTTTTGGGGCACTTTACTCAGAAATTTCAATGCTGAACTTTAGAATGGTTCCCTAAATAGTTTACATAAGTATATACTTAGGGCACCTAAACTAGTTCACTTGATAAGCTTTCCAACACCTATTATGGTTCCAAACTCGATCAATGAGCTAGGAGATATAACTCGAACAAGTGTCACTGCCAAAATAGTAACATCATCAACCAAAATTCATCAATTTGTTTGTTCATTTCCGCTTCTAAGGTGGATACATGTCACCTTCATGTGGGGTGACCTTTTGGTTTCCATTCGCAACCCTTCAATTACTTTTTTTTAATAACTTTTCAATTTTTGCCTATATAGCCATAAAGTAGACGACATGGAATGAAGAATGCGGTTAAAGACATATATCTCCTACAAAGGTTGCCCCTTTTGTATACACTTTGATTTGCATAAGTAGTTGTTTCTGCAATTTTAGTTCTATCCATAGTTAGCATACTCGGCGAGTACTCGCCAAAGAAAATGCAAACGAATACTCGCCTCGAAAACTCGCCACTCGGGCTTGCCGAGTTTTGGCGAATATTAGGCAAAACTCAAGCGAGTCGAGCTAATAACTTGCCCACGCTGACACGTACATGCAAACACGTCCTCAAGTCGTAATAAAAATGCGGTTTTTCCCTTTATAAGGCCCCAAGCACTTCATTTTCATTCACACAACCATTTGAGCTTGCATTGCATGTGTTGAACGGATTTTTGAGCGAATTCGAAGAGGAAATTTGGAGAATTGCATTTGGAGGTAAGTTTTTTTAAAAATTCTTTCAAGTTTTTACAAATTTGGTATATATTATTTAAGTTTTATATATTCAAATTTCATATTGTAATTCTAAATAGATCTAATGTAAAAGCGGATGCTTTTAAATTTTTAATAGTCATTTGTAGCCGGAGGTATGGTTTTTTTTTAACGCAAATTCGTTCTAAATTATTTAAAATCTATATATTTGTATTGTAAACTATTCATCAAATATGTTTTGTAATTTTAAATGTGTTTAATCTAATTGTGAATCATTTTAAATTTTTAAAACTCATTTCAGTGTATCGTAGGTATGTTATTTTTATTAAATTACGGTGAAGTATGGTTATTCAAGCACGTTTTTTTAATTTTTTAAATGTGCATTGTGTTACGTTTCTAGAGCTTAACAATGGCATTAGGCTTGGCATCAGGTTCGGCATCTGGGTCAGCATCACTAGTAGGAACCGTTCCTGCGAATGCCCGTACCCTCGCTTGGAAGTATGGTGTACTTGGAGAAGTTCAGGGAACAATGGTTTGTAATTTCTGTGGAAAAACATTTTCTGAAGCATCAATCGTCTGAAGTATCACCTTGCATGTATTGTTTTCCGGATGTTGTGGTTTGCCCCAATGTTACGGAAGAGGCAAAGCGAGAGATGAAAGCAGAGTGGAAGAGCTAGAGGAGAAGAAACTAGAGAGGGAAAGGGTGCAAAGGCAGCCATATCAAAATTATTAGAGCCGAGGCCGAATGACAGAGGATTCGAGGGATGATGCGGCAACAATTGTGGGCTCTTCTCGTGGTCTACGATACAAAGTTCATCGAGTTCGAGTTCGAAAAGCATACATAGTTTTTTTGTGCCAAGGAACATACCTGGAACACAACATTTATTGCAAGGTACAACCTGGAACAAGGATATGCACGAGAAAGCAGATAAAGCATGTGCAAATTTCTGGTACTACAACAACCTTCCATTTAATGTGGCAAAGAGCCCGTACTGGGAGTACTTGGTGACAACATCGATGGTCAGCAGGGAAAGCGTCATAGGCACCCTCTCCAAAAGATTTGAGTGGGAAATTGCTCAAGGGTGCAGTTGCAGATGCCACTATAATTCTATAAGATCAAAAGAAGCAATGACACAAATATGGATGCACCATTCTTTCAGATGGGTGGACGGATGGAAGGAACCACACCCTCATTAATTTTTTAGCGGCTTCAAATGGTGAGATGGTGTTTTTGAAGTCTATTGATGCCTCTAACATAGTAAAAATGCAGAGAATTTGAGTGTTATGTTGGAGACAATTGTATTAGAGGTGGGTATATAAAATGTTGTGCAAGTTGTTACAAATAATGCAACAACATATGTGGTGGCTGGGAGTTTGTTGCAAGAGAGACATCCATCACTCTTTTGGACTCCTTGTGCTGCTCATTGCCTTGACCTTCTTTTGGAGGACGTAGGCAAAATTGATTGGGTGAGGCCGGTTGTAGAAGATGCAAGAAACATAACAAAGTACATATATAATCACCTTTGAGTTCTGAGCTTGATGAGAGAACACACAAAGGGGAAAGAACTTGTTCAAGCCGGTCTCACAAAGATTGCAACTAACTTCTTGACGTTGCAAAGTATTTCTAGTTTGTTGACATCATTAAAATAAATGTTTGTGAGTCAAGCATGGCTAGACTCACAATATTCAAAGAAAGTTGATGGAGAGAGGATTGCAAAGATAGTTTTTGATGATATCTTTGCAAAGAGAGTTATAGAGATCATCAAGGTAATTTCAAACTTCGATTTATATTTCAAGTCGATTCCTTTATTTTAATTTGTTAAATTATAAATATATTGTTATTTACTTTTTTACTTTATTTGTAAGTTTGTAACCTTACATTTTAATTTGTGTGTAGGTGTCAGAGTCGTTGGTGAGGGTTTTGCGTTTGGTTGATGGGGAGCAAAACCCTATGGGGTACATTTATGAGGCCATGGATAGGGCCAAAGAGTCTATCCAAAACTATTATAGGGGGATATCGCCAAATATGGTCCCTTTTGGGAGATTATTGATCGGAGGTGGAACAATCAACTCCACCAACCTATTCATGCAGCAAGGTACTACCTCAATCCCAAGTTTTTCTTCTTCGATGGCTTCACAGATGTGAATGGAGAGGTTATGGAGGGCCTTTCAACATGTATTGAGAGGATGATACCAGAGGTTGAGATGAGGGACCTCATTATTTTAGAGCTGCAAAATTACAAACATGCTAGGGGGAGGCTCTTTTCTTCAGGGTTAGCTATCCGAGGGAGAACCACGTAGTCACCAGGTAATAAAAATTAGAATGTTTACTAAGTTACTTATTAGTTACAAATTTGATTTTATTAATTACTTATAAACTTTTGATTATCTTGTTTGTAGGTTCTTGGTGGGAGGATTGGGGAGGAAATACCCCGCATCTTCAAAAGCTAGCCCTCAAATTCTATCTCAACCTTGTAGCACTTCTGGATGTGAATGCAACTGGAGTTTGTTTGAGGCCATTCACAAGAAGAAGCACAACACGTTGAATAAAAAATGGCTCAACGACAATCTCCGTACATCGCACAACAAAAGTGGAGGCTTAATCGGAGGAACTTATTCATTTGGATGAGATAGATCTATACAATGAGTGGATTGCGGGCAAGAAGAGGAAATCCTGTGTTCACAGAGGATGAGATTTGCTTCTTTCGAGAGGGAAACTATGGAGGGAGGAACACTAGTAAGAGATATTGGATTGGATGACATCTTGGAGGTGATCTCCAACATGCAGCAGAGTGGAGCCACCACCATCTACTACTAGGTTGGAGCAGAGTCGCGACCCTTTCTACATGAGGAGCAAGGAGACGCGAATCAAGTGTGGGGACTAGTAGAGGCAATATACCCTCTCCCCAATATTTCTCTAGAAAGGGGAAGAGGAAAATGTAACTTCTTGTATATTGTAACTTGCATAGATATGAAATTTATGATGATATTTTTCAATGACAATCATCATAAATTCATAGCACTTATCAATCAACATTGTATTTGCATGATGATGCGATTTTGTACTGTATTTGTATTCAAATCTAGTAAAACCACTTCTCCAACATTGTATGGACTCATTTGATACATTTTGTAGCTATATTTTGCATAAAAATTTTGTATTTGAAAGAAATTTAAGTATTTTTTAAGTTGCCGAAATATTCGCAGAGTCTTACTTGAGTTTTTCCGAGTCAATGTTTTTTTGGTTTGCTTAAATATTTGCCGAATACGAATACGATATGCGAACTATGGTTCTATCTATTTCAATTCTACTTCTACGACATGTTAAGCTCTATAGTCTATTGTCCATTGAATTACATACTTTATTCGAATCAATGGTAATAGGGATGTTTGATCTATCCTCAAGTCCCATCACACAAGGTCAAAATAAAGCATACTCAAGTCTCACGATCCTTGAAATTATCTTGTCACTTCAAACCATAGTTCGCATACTCGTACTCGGAAAATACTCAATGACCAAAAAAATTTTGACTCGGCAATATTCGGCCGATACTTTAATACTCAACAACTTAAAAATAGGCAAATTTCTTTAAAAAACATAAATTTTAAGCAACACAACTACAAAATGTATCAAATGAGCCCAAGAAATGTTGGAGAAGTGTTTTTATTAGATTTGAATACAAATACAATACAAAATCGCATCATCATGCGAATACAACAAATTAGACTAATAAGTAATATGAATTTATGAGGATTGACATTGAAAAATATAATCATAAATTTCATATCTATGCAAGTTACAATATACAATAAGTTACATTTTCTTCTTCCCAATCTAGAAAATATTGGGGAGAGGGTCTAGTGCCTCTACTAGTCCCCACACTCAGGGCATCTCCTCGCTCCTCCTGAGAAGGCCGTGAGTCCTGCTCGAACTCCTGAAGTAGAAGCAATCTCATCCTCTCGTGAACGCAGGATTTCCTCTTCTCGCTCGACCACTCCACATTGTATGGATCTGTCTCATCCAAATCAATAAGATCCTCTTCGATGTGGCCTCCACTTTTCTTGTTGAAGCTCAAGTCGAGATCAGTATTGCACAAAAACCAAGTCGTTGAGTTGTTTTTGACTCAACTCGTTGCACTTCTTCGTGTGAATGGCCTCAAACAAACTCTAGTGGCGTTCACATCCAGGAGTGCTACAAGGTTGAGATAGAATTTTAAGGACTAGCTTTTGAAGATGTGGGGTATCCTCCCAATCCTCCCACCAAGAACCTACAAACAAGATAATAAAAATTTATAAGTAATTAATAAAATCAAATCTGTAACTAATAAGTAACTTGGTAAACGTTTTAATTGTTATTACCTGGTGACTGCGTGGCTCTCCCTCAAATAGCTAGCACAGAAGAAAAGAGCCTCCCCCTAGCATGTTTGTAACTCTGCACTGTTAAATGACGAGGTCCTCGACTTAACATCTAGTATCATCTCGTCATTACATGTTGAAAGGCCCTCCCTAACCTCTCCGTTCACATCTGTGAAGTCTCCTGGAGAAGAAATACTTGGGGCCGAGGTTGTACCCTGCCGCATGAATAGGTTGGTGGAGTTGATTGTTCCTCCTCCGATCAATAATCTCCCAAAAGGGACCATATCCGACGATATCCCCCTGTAATAGTTTTGGATAGATTCTTTGGCCGTATCCATGGCCTCATAAATAAACCCCATGGGGTTTTTCTCCCCATCAACCAAACGCAAAACCCTCACCAACGGCTCTGACACCTACACACAAATTAAAATGTAAGGTTACAAACTTACAATACAAATAAAGTAAAAAAGTGAAAACAATATATTTATAATTTAACAAATTAAAATAAATGAATGAAATATAAATTGAAGTTTGAAATTACCTTGATGATCTCTATAGCTCTCTTTGCAAAGATATCATCAAAAACTATCTTTGCAACCCTCTCTCCATCAACTTTCTTTGAATATTGTGAGTCTAGCCATGCTTAACTCACAAACATTTGTTTCAAAGGTGTCAACAAACTAGAAATACATTGCAACATCAAGAAGTTAGTTGCAAACTTTGTGACACTGGCTCGAACAAGTTCTTTCCCCTTTGTGTGTTCTCTCATCAAGCTCAGAACCCAAGGGTGATTGTATATGTACTTTGTTATGTTTTTGCATCTTCTACAACCGGCCTCACCTAATCAATTTTGCCTATGTCCTCCAAAAGAAGGTCAAGGCAATGAGCCGCACAAGGAGTCCAAAAGAGTGATGGATGTCTCTCTTGCAACAGTCTCCCAGCCGCCACATATGTTGCATTATTTGTGACAACTTGCACAACATTTTATATACCCACCTCTAATACAATTGTCTCCAACATAACACTCAAATTCTCTACATTTTTTAGTATGTTAGAGGCATCAATAGACTTCAAAAACACCATATCACCGTTTGAAGCCGCTAAAAAATTAACGAGGGTGTGGCTCTTTTCATCCGTCCACCCATCTGAAAGAATGGTGCATTCGTATTTTTGCCATTGTTTCTTTTGCTCTTCTAGAATGGTAGTGGGATCTGCAACTGCACCCTCAAGCAATTTCCCACTCAAATCTTTTGGAGAGGGTGCCTTGTACCCATTCCTCGTTATCGTCAACGTTGTCACCAAGTACTCCCAAAAGATGGGTTCTTTGCCACATTGAATGGCGAGTTTGTTGTAGTACCGAAAAATTTGCACAAAGCTTTATCCACTTCCTCGTGCATATCTTTGTTCCAGTGTACCTCCAATAAAGGTTGTGCTCCTGTGTGTTCCTCACCACAAAAACTTTGTATGCCTTTGCTCGAACTCGATGAAGATGTGCCTCTTTTGGCTCTTCCGCTTCGTATGCGTGGACCACGAGTAGAGCCCACAATTGTTGCCGCATCATCCTCTAAATCCTTTGTCATTGCAGCCCCAAGTCTAATAGCTTGTGCTATGGCTGCCTGCACCCTTTCCCTCTCTAGTTTCTTCTCCTCTAGCTCTGCCAGCTCTGCTCTCATCTCTCGCTTTGCCTCTTCCGTCACATTGGGGCAAACCACAACATCTCGGCAAACAATAGATGCAAGGTGATATTTCAAACGATTGATGCCTCTAGACATTTTTCTGCCACGAAATTGCAAATAACATCATTTTCACCACCTCCACGTACACCATACTTCCATGCTTTGGTATGGGCATTCGCAGGAACGGTCCCTGCTAGTGATGTTGACCCAGATGCCGAGCCTGATGCCATTGTTAAGCTCTAATCTGCAACACAATGCACATTTAAAAATTAGAAAACATAAGCTTAATTAAAAAAAAACGTGCCTGAATAACAAATTTGCGTAAAAAAAAAAATACATACCTCTGGCTGCAAATGACTATAAAAAAATTACAAGCATTCGATTTTACATTACATGTATTTAGAATTACAAAACGAATCGATTACAATACACATACATAAAATTTAACTAGTTTAGAATGAATTTGCGTAAAAAAATATATACCTCTGGCTGCAAATGAGTATAAAAAAATTACAAGCATTCGATTTTACATTACATGTATTTAGAATTACAATATGAATCTATAAAACATAAATAATATACACAAAATTTGAAAAAACTTGAAAGAATTAAAAAAACCTACCTCCAAATGCAATTCTCCAAATTCTCTCTTCGAATTCGCTCCAAAATCCGCTCAACACAAGCAATGCAAGCTCAAATGGTTGTGTGAGTGAAAATGATCAAGTGTAGGGCCTTAAAAAGAGCCAAAACCGTGTTTTTCAATGTTTATTAACGGTAAATACTGCGTTCCGCGTTTAAACAACGTATGGCAAGTTATATGCTCGAACTCGCCAAGTTGTGGCGAGTACTCGCCACAACTTGGTGAGTCCCCACAAGTTTTTCTGGCGGCTATTTGTTTAGCCAAACAAGTGGCGAGTACTCGCCGAGTTTTCCAACTATGCTTCAAACGACCTTAGATGACATAGGAGGAAATGGGAGATCCTTTTAAAGAATTGCTCGATGAATCCCTCAAGAGGTTGAGGAGAGGATGCTCCCACACCATCATCAACTAAGCCCTTATAGGCTCCAACACATTTCACGGTGTAAGTAAATTTTGACATTCGTTGGTTTTAAGGGAAAATTGATGTTGATGAATTGGATAAATGGGTCAACTAGTTGTAATCGTATTTCTTTGTGAATGATTTCTCTATTAATGAAAAGATAACATTTACATTGTTGAAAGCTTCTTTGCATATAAAAAATGGTAGGAATCATATTGTCTTCAAGAAGAAGATGATGATTTAACCCTCAATGACCCTCAAGGTAGCACGCAAAAAAATGTGGGACAATTTTTAGAAGCTATTAGAGAAGAATACTATCTAGTAAAGAATTATGATGATTGGTTCAAAATTTGCATTAGTTATGCCAAGGTTGGGACCAAATAGTGCAAGTCCACCAATGAGTTTCATGCATTGTCAGAAAAAATTGGTACACTTGACAATACCTGAGATGCACAAAATTCTTAAATATTGTAGTGTTTTGCATTATTACATCTAAGAAGGGATGGAGTTTACAAGCATAGATATTAATAATTAATAAAAATGGTTGTCTTATTTAATGCAATGTTTGTTGAGTATTAAATATGTCTAATAAACTTCGACAAAAATGCCAAGCAATATTTACAAAATTGAATCTTTATTGTTGCTCAAAGATTTGGAAAGAAAAACACGTGTACATATATTCATTGCCCCAAGAAGTTATATAAATTTTGTTTTAGACGTGCATTGAAGAATAGCGCTAATTAATCTTTGAGTGGCACATGTGTGTGTCTTGGGTGGAGAGGCGGGCCCAAGTTTGGAGGGGATCAGATGGATGCATCGTACAGTCTCCCCCATCACTGCCTGTTGTTCCTCGAAATATCATTTTTCTACCTACCACTAAAATTCATAAAAGCCATGAATATGAATGAATTCCCGACCAAGAAAAATGAAAGTAGAAAATTATAGAGAAAAGTAAAGAGTATGTTGTGTCGTACCTAGAGAACAAAGCTCATATCCTCGTTGTCGAGCTCATCCTCCTTGTTTCACAAAGGACCCACTATTTGGTACAGAGGCAGGCACAAAAAAAAAAAAACCAAATCAAATCTTCAATCTACAGGCGTTACCACAATGCTGCAACATAGACCTATTTATCGCTGTCTTTGTCTATAGTTGTTGATGATGAATCGCTCTTTGCTGGTCAAGAAAGACCTAGAAAGTAGCTTTAAATTACGTGGAAATGGATTTTTACCTTAGTGTATGGAAAGAATGAAACATATTTTGGGAAGCATGTTTCGTGCGTGCTCTTTCTAGATCTGGAGCTTACCGCCAACTCTTCCACCTCAGGCAGCACATCAACGACAAGTAAGATGTGGCTAACAACTTTGCAAGGAAAAGAGATATTTGAGTTGTGTCTGGACCGTGTGAGAAAATTGGCCAACAAGTGCATGGGGCTCTAGAGTGTCCTCATCACTGATGGAATGCTACAACAATGTGCTCTCCACTCATACCCTCTTCGAACACATCAACGTGGCGGTGTTACTCGACAAGGAGGCGATTAACAACATTTGCAGGAACTCCTTGGACATCAAGTGTCCACCGACATCAATCTCAACTGCCTCCCCACATGTCATCTCTTCCCTCACCACCTCCCTCCACTTCAACGACGTTCTCAACTTGGACGTGACAGAGTTTCAGATGAACCGTTAATAAATTCACAGTCCTTCAAACCCTTAAAAACGGAATAAAGACAAGTCCGGTTCTCTACCAGCTATTGGATGCAAGTCATGTGGTCCAGCTTGACGTGCAAACACAGCTGTATGATATTTGTTCAACCCATCTTTCATCTCCACCATCCGCCTCAACTAAACTGCATTTATGTGGGGACCTTCCATCTGGTAGTATGCACGCCTATTGGCGTAAATATACAAATATTGACTGAAAACAAAGGATGGAAAGCTTATGTGTGTGTGTATAAAATGTACACATACTGACTGAAAATAGAGGATGTAAAGCTCTCTCCACTGTCCATCTGACATAATTAAGCATTTTTTTACAAAAATAATTACGATAACAAAAATTCCTTTGTTTGAACTTAAAGACATTTTTCTTTTGAACATTATCCATTGGCGAACTTGTAATTAATTTTATCCTCGTCAAACATGAACTCAAACTGGAAGCTTGTGATTTGGATAGGAAATATAGTGCTCCATTGCTTGTGGATTTGAATAGCTATTTATAAATACCAAAAAGTTCATTCTGATTCGTCACAAAGGTCAACAATCGCTTTGTGATTTTATATGATCTGTATTACTTTGTCCTGTAGTCACTATCTAATTTTGATACAGCTTTGTTCAATGCTGATAAATAAATGAAGACGCATCATTTGACCTTAAAATCATATTAGGAATTTTCATGCCCAAACTCCACAAAGTGTGTATATATAACATATAAGCCCTTTCTTTAATGCATGGCAAGTTCCTGGAGGTCTCTTTGCTGTTTATTGAACTAATGCTGATGTTTTCAAGTTGAGGTTCAAGAATAACCATGCAGTAATCATTAAAGCATGATTTCTTTGTTATGAGTGTTAGATTCTCAATGCAAAACCGGAAAATGTGGAGAGAGAAGCAGAAATAATAGCCCAAAGTGGCCGCCTAGGAGCTGTCACAATTGCAACAAATATGGCAGGTCGGGGAACAGATATTATATTAGGGGGAAATGCAGAATTTATGGCAAGGTTGAAGTTGCGCGAGCTTCTCATGCCAAGGTATTATCTCACTTTCAAAGTTACCTGCTTTCTGTCGGTGTCTTCTAAACACACAGAAATTGGTCTCTTGGCAGTGTACCTCCAATAAAAAAACATAATCTTGGTCTCTTGGTCTCGTTATCATCTATTTCAACCTTATTGTGGTTTTGTAAACACATTATGTAGGGCTATACGACACTTATCTTTTGATTTGATCCATTAATCATGGATTCATTATCACGGCCTTGAAATTCTAGAGCTTTATATATTGTTAAAGAAAGCACTGGACAGAATGAGAAAAAAATCATATTCGATTTGAACTGAAATAAATTGCAGATATGTTGCTGTTCTGCGTGTTAATTGAAAGTAGAACATGATGTGTATTTGCCTGTTTTACACGTCTTATTCATCTTGTTTAGTGATGGTGAAGTCTACTGTATTAATTCTAGTTTTACAAAACAGTGCTATTGACATATTTTTAACTTCTAGTGTGCACTTACCCTTTGATATCAAAGAAATATTTAGTGTCATTGAAGCCTGGAAGAGAGAACATGACCATAAATGGTGTACTGACATATATGCAAGACTATATAACATTTGGGACATTGCATCTGAGAGATATGAGGTGCATGCTGTCTCTTGAAATATCAGGGAAAGAAAATTTCTCATTAGAGGAAGTCACAAGTTCCTTGCTAAAGCCTTAAAGGAACTTATGCAGACTATATCTTGTTTATTACAATGGATTGCTGATCTGGGCTCACAATTGTTGAGTTGCTCAGCCCAAGAACTTGTATGTATGCCAATTGAAAAGAACATCCATCCTGAATGAACTCTAAAATAGGATGTGCTCAATTTTTGCTTGGGGCGTGTTTGAGGTGATAATCATATGCATAGCGCTGTTGGTACTCATGAGCCATGGATGGAAAAGAAAATTTTTCACTACACGTCTTCTATAAGAACATTTCCATGGTAGAAGAATCCTTAAGAAGTTTAAAGCCAGAGAGAGAAATCCCCATCTGTGCACCAGTGGCTGTATTAGATTCCACTTGAGCAGATCTAATGCCCGTTTGACTTTCTTTATTAATTGCTTGTTGGACTGAGTATGCCCATTCTACCTTTTTATGATTTGAATCTGGTTGTTTTACAGAATTGACATGTTAATGTCTATTGCAGGATTGTCAATACAATCGATAAAGTGCAGCTTGAAGGAAAACAAAAATTACCACAAAGGAAGAATTGGAAGGTGAGTTCTTGTGAACAGTTGGCATACTATTTTTCGATAGCAGTAGCAGAAAAATAGTTACTGCTTGTATGGAATCAAATTGCCTGAGTGTGCGTCTCCTGGCTGCTTGTATATCAGGTGAACGAAAATCTTTTTCCATGTGAATTGTCTCCAGATAATATATCCTTGGTTGAGAATGCAGTTCAGATGGCTGTCAGAACATGGGGTAAGAGATCCTTGACTGAGCTTGAAGCAGAAGATCGCCTGTCATATGCTTGCGAAAAGGTAACCTAAATTTTTGACATGTAATTTCTGAAAACTTGTGAATTCATACTTCCGAGTCAACAACTGGCATCAGCCTTGATGCACTCTTTCCTATTGCAGAAAACTATCAAGAATCTGACACCAGCAAAAGGTTGACATGCCATTTTTGAAAATATACCATTACATCATTACTAGATCTGTCTATTTGATGAATTTTAAATTTCCTCGATAACATTCAAATTAAAACCTATCAGAGCTCTCTCGCACATTTCACCAGCACCATCAGTTATATAAGGGTAAAAGTGATCTGTAATCGGCAGTCATATGAACTTGCTTGATTCATCACATATGCTATTTTTTAGTTTTATTTTTATAATAACAATTCAGTTATACTTCTTAGAATCTCAATTAAACTTTTCTTCTTACAATCTCGATTAAAAAAATTCTTACTGCCTTTTTTTTTGCACCAATTCAACCATAACTTATTTTTTATCCTTCTTTTTTTCTTTAAACCTTTCAAATCTCTTCATCACTTCTATCTCTAGCAGTGACATGCTTGATTTTCCTAACAGCACTTTTAAATTAAGAACATTTACACAAATGTTTGTAGATATAAATTATTTCTTCATGTTCTTTTGAATTGTTAAATGCTGAAATCTTCAGCTTTATATCTTCGTGAAACAGCGTTTTGCCAATTTTAAATCATATTGTTGCTTGTCTGGATTTTGCTGTGTTCATATTTTGATTTATTTTTGCTTTATCTGGAATCTACTGTAGAAATAAAATTATGAACACGATGACATCTAGATAAAATCAAAAAACAATGTTACCAGTGGAATTCTCAAAGATTTAATTTCTTTTTGTTTCAAAACTCTATAAAATGCAAAGTTGCTCTAGGTCCAATCAAAGATTGCCTTTGCTTTTGCTTTCAAATGTGACACAATATATAAATATATAAATATACCTTGGATGCCCATTTCTTCAAGACTGTATCACCAAAGTTGAAAAGCTAATAAATCCAACCTTCCTGCTCTGATGCCATACTATTTTCATGGACCATCTAGGACTCGAATCTAGGACCTCCAATTTGCATGTTGGGGTGCTCTACCACTGAGCTCCTGAACCTTTTATGATTGGGGCGTTTTGGGAGTGTGGGTTGACTGCGACAGTCATCTGCTGAAAATATGTGATTCATTTAGCTGTTTATAACAGCTTAAAAGTTCACATCCTTTTAAAGAAATTATCTTGCGGATACTGATCATCTGTACGTGTTCTGTGTATTTCCAGGGCCCAACCCAAGATGAAGTCATTGCAAAACTGCGGAGTGTGTTTCAATCTATTGTTAATGAGTACAAAATCTACACAGAAGAGGAGAAAAATAAGGTACACAAGTCGTAAACTCTTTATTCATGTGTTTCTTATTATTGTTCCATTGTACAGAAAGTTTGTATCCATTTTGCTTAGGCAGTGAGTACTGTTGAACCAGGTTATTGCAGCAGGTGGACTTCATGTAGTGGGTACAGAGCGGCATGAGTCAAGGCGTATTGACAATCAGGTTGAAAACTACCACTGGAAAATAACTTTAGTAAGACATGGAATTAAAAATGTATTTGTCAGAGGTTAACAGCAGCGATTATTTTGCTTGATTTTAGTGAAAGAACAAAACAATATGAGCATATTAAGTATGTTTGGCTTCCACAGTTCATAATAATGAGAAAAAACCTTTTTGGAAAAAAATTTGTATGATTATTTTTATATCGACGTTTGAACCACATCACATGGTCCGTCATTAGGAAGAAATAATATGATACGATTGTGGATTAGAGATAACCCTAATCAATTACATTATGCCAAATAGGCCCATTGTAGGAGAAAAAAATAAATTAATTGAATTAGCCATTTGCAAAGATTGATTATTTGCAACCCACTAATTGTAAAAAACATTAAATTAGTACATTTCCTAATGTGACGGATTACTTTCTAATTTTCTTGTAATGGGTCTCTGTGATTGGCTCAAAATGAAGTCTTCGTCTCTGTTTAAATTGTTAGTATGCTTGCCAATCCCTGCACTTCTCTTAAAAATGCTTTAAATAATGATCCTCTACGGCAATAACCTTGGTATTTACTATTATCCAACCGGATGTGGTGCTTAGCTGAAAAGGAGAGCTCAGCCAATGCCGATTTCTTAATCCTCTCTTGCTGGATGTTTGCCTCATGTTCCCTAACCCTTGTGATCACAAACCTTCCTGTTTCCCCAACGTAAGGAACCCCACAAGAACACTTAATCCAATCAAACATTTCTTCCTGATGATGGACCATATGGTGTGGTCAGAAATGTCGATTTAAAAATAATCATTTACAGTTTTTCCAAACAGTTTTATGTATCAATACAAGTTTCATTGATCTCCTGCACAAAAATCCTCCTAATTTCTTTTCAATTCTGATTGCAACTTTTCTAGATGTCTCTGGAGCTGTTAGCATGTCTTATCCATTTAATATTATTTGGTTTTAGATGCATATCAGCCAGCTTTCTGAGCCTTTCTCATGTTAATACTAATCAGTGTCAATCTTTATCATCCTCTATATAAGGTTCTTTGTAGTCATTGTTACTGGACTGCATTTACCTTCTTGTGAGGAAAGTTGATTAAATGACCCTTTCCACTTCTTTGAACCTTCCCTTCCTAGATGTGGTTCTCCGCAGTGTATTCTGTCTGTCTTATAGTGGACATGATTATACCTGCATCAGACTAACAAGTCGGCTATTGTTGCATATAATGACAGTTACCTATCATCAACACCTGTAAACCCACCAAATATCAGCTCATATATTAAACACATGCTTTGTTTGATTTTAGTGGGTGCAACTAGTGTAAGTTGTGATTTGAATTTGAGGGTGCTTGCTTCAAGACCACCTCAAAGCCAGCTAATTTTCCCTGTAAAGCTTCAAACCATCTACTCTGTAATGCTTACATCAAATTTTTAAACTTCTGGAAAGAGCCACCCCCATGCAAGAGTATGCGTGTTCCCAGTACCAATTTTGAAGACTAACAGTAACTGTAATACCATAATGAGGAGATGCACTTTTCCTTAATATTTTACAGACTATAAACTTGAATGATTCTATGTTTCAAGATTGCTATATGCAGACAGGTTAAAACACACATGTGAACACATGATGTTTCTTTACAAGTATCTTTAATATGATATTGTAAGCTCCCAAAATTTATGTCATTCTTCTATTACTTATTATCTTCTATAATGTACTTTTCTAGCTGCGGGGACGTAGCGGCAGACAAGGGATCCTGGAAGTTCAAGATTCTTTTTAAGTCTTGAAGACAATATTTTCCGAATTTTTGGTGGAGATCGCATACAGGTTTTATCATTTTCTGTCACAATATCCTTTTTGAACGCTTAGTTCTCAGACTTATATAAGTTTTTGCTTTCTTGCAGTACCATGTTTCTGAAACAAGTTGAGTGGTCTGTCCAATTATGGGTCTGATTTTAGCTTTCAAATCTATAATATGGGGTTGCACTGAGATTCTCGCATTCTTCGGTCAATAGATGGTCATCAAGTTTATCATTTTAGCTAAAATGCCTAACCCATTCAAACTAGTGATCAATATATAGGAATTGAAACATAATCACCATTATGCATCCTTACCTAGGTTAGAGGTAACCTTG
This sequence comes from Taxus wallichiana var. yunnanensis, assembly GCA_018340775.1. Classification (NCBI taxonomy): domain Eukaryota; kingdom Viridiplantae; phylum Streptophyta; class Pinopsida; order Cupressales; family Taxaceae; genus Taxus; species Taxus wallichiana. Next base: position 626,684,284 of record CM031243.1, on the reverse strand, counting down.
TAATTATGCCTACTATGAACCTAAGAGAGAAGCAAACAAACTTTTGTCTAATAACATTAAATGTTTTCTAAATGGACATAGTTCTATAAAATAACTCATTGTGTGCAATGTTGAATTACATGTAGTGGTGCCCCACAACTACAACACTATGGAAATGTTCCCGTTTATTAAAGCTTCACACGGAGGTAACACACTTTGTGACTCTATGTTCCTCATGATTACAACATAAGTATATCAATGACTCGATGTCATTCATAAGAGCCTTCCTCCTCATGTGAACCTAATCTAATAGATTACCAAGCGTCTTCCTTTCCCCTTGACCAGATTTTATCCATTATCCAATGATTTCAGCTTCAAAGCTTGAGAAAAGTATTTACCATGGAACATGCCAATAGTTAGGAGTGATGAGGGAAAAGTGGCTAAGTTCCATACAATGACAAAATCTGTGTTACTCAGATTATGCCAAAAAAATTGTGTTATAGAAGCAGTGTGAAAATTGAGTCAAGATGTGAAGACAAGTCTCACACAAACTTTTGTATACCTAAACATAGTATATCTTTATGTGCTTGGTTAGTACTATTTGTAATATGTTATATTTTGGGTGTCTAGTGTTAGTGAGGGGTTGGTTAAGACATGAGTTATCAATGGGTTAATTAGGGTTTCTAATGGTAGAATAAAAAGGGTAATAAAAGCCTAAAGAATGTATCATCTGTTTTACAATATCAAACCTCAATGCAAGAGATAGCTGCCATTGTGTGAGAGCTCTTTTGTTACAGTTAAATTTGCAGGTGCAATCCACCCTTGGGGAAGCAAGTGCTCCATATTTCCATTTATTAGCATTTTTACCATACATTTTGCAGGTTTGTTTCTTGTTGGTATTTGGAAAAATTAAAAAATTAAAAAGAGAGGAAAAAAACAATTCTGAAATTATGGACATGGAGGGTAACGTGTGTAAGCTACAAAGGAGGAGAGGGAATAGTTATTAAAGTTATTAAGTCATTAAGTAAACAATGACTAATATGTGATTGGTTAATGTACTTAAGTTATACAACATTTAAGTACCTCACTTGATGTAACTTCTTTAATGTTTAATAAATGATGGACACACACGAGATGTATGTGTGCGGTGTATAGTGTCTTCCAGTTTCTCTTCATTCTCTCTCTCCCTCTCATATTTTCTGACATTATTAGAACCACTATTTGAGGAAGTCATAGGAGAAGGGTACGGACAGTCAGAGCTTGGAATTTGGGGAAGCTGTGGGAGTACAATACAAATTTAGAAGAATAGGCTCGATATCAAATAGAAGGTAGTGAAGAACACATGTTCGTGATTAGGGCACTCGGGTGTAAAATGTCATGATTTCCATTTTTGTGATTTTCAAGGTCACAAGCCATTCACAGTCCAGATTCATGTCAAATTTGTAGAGGAATGAAGTCCAAATCAAAACATTGTAAGGAAGATGTTTCAAGGAGAACACCGAAGTGAAACAATACAGATTTAAAAAGACTAGACCAAGAGAAGACCCAAGGAAAAAGACTTTAGTGTAGATAGAAGACAAGAGAAGATTTTTGTAGACCAAGCAAGGAAAATGTGAAATCATGAGTTATGGTAGACGAGAAAGAAAATTGTGATTACCATGAAGGGAACAAAGTCACAATTTGAAGATTTCCAGCGATAGTGAGGGAATGCAAGCAGTCATTTTCGTGAAGAAAATTGAGGAAGAAATCAAAATGACAATACCAAGTGTCACAATTTTCAGAGACGTTAGGGCATGATTCACTTGTAGAAAGGTAGAAGAAAAATCATGGAAAAGTGAAAACCAACCAGGAGGGAAAAATTACTGGCAGCCTATAAACATAAGTTGTGCTAGGGCACAGGAAAAGAAAACATGAGTTCATTGTTCATTGACTACGTGAAGAGCGAGTTCATTAATGTTTTGTATGCCTCAGGGTATGAATGGAGGAAAAATATGATCTGCAAAAGAGAGGATTTATGTTCAGATTGTGAGATTCAACGGCGAGAAAGAGAAAGGAAAATGTGAGCAGTTAGTCATGATTGCTGGGCACAAGAAAACGTAAATGAACATGTCTTTAGAATGATTGTTGGGGCAGAGTTCAAAGACAAGAAGAAGATAGTTGTAGAAGGTGTAAGTAATTTAACATAAAAAAATTCAAAGTTTCTTAAAATTCAGATTTTGTATTACGAAGGGGTTATTGTATAGACCTTGCATATATTTTTGCATTGATTTATGGGTCAGAGGTAAAAAATAATGGCCAATATACAAAATGTAGTTTTTCCGGAAGCACAAAAGTTGGTGAAAACTACAATGTCTGGAGTCAATTTTTTTTAACAATCGCAGAGTATCAAAACTATGATCAAGTTGGTCTCAAAAGGAGTTAAGATTGGCTACAAATTTTGCCAACTATGACAAGCTTCATAACGAGGCCTTGTTGTTGTTAAAGTTATCTATTTCGAATGATTTAATTCTTGAGGTTGTAAATGCCACTATGGCAAGTGTGCTTTGGACTAGTCTCCAAAACAAATATCAGATTTCAAAGAAAACATTGATTTTGTACCTGAAGAATTTGTTGTTTTTAGAAAAGATGCATGAGGGTAGGTCTCTCTCATAACATCATCTATAGATGAAAGATCTCCAATACCCGCTTTTTGCCATTGAGAAAAAGATGGGTGATGACAACCTGGTTGCGCTTGTTCTGAACGGTTTACTGCCCTCCTATTAGACATTTGTAAGAGTCTTACGCTTGATGGCAGAAGGCCAGACCCCTGCTTTTGATCAGGTTAGTTCCTATTTGTTGCAAAGGAACTGCCGGAGACATTAGTTAGTGTGTTCATGTTTAATGTTATTAGAATACTATGTAGTTTAACTATCTTATAGATAAGTTTGCAACAAATATTTTAGGGCTTTGTCCGATTGTTATCACCTTGCCTTCAGGAGATCAAAGGGTTGTAAATATGTAATCTGTAATAATTTCTTTTTTATAAATTTTTCAGTGTTCTTTTTGTAGTTTTTAGAATACACAATGCTGATACAAATCCTAGGTAAAAACAAATCACTGAAATACGCAAAACTGCACATTCCCAACTGCAATTTTATTTGCAATTTGTAGAATGTGAATTTATTACATCAAACCCTAACTATAAAAGACTTGAACAATGAATTCGCCATAAATGCCAATCATTTTCACTTTCAATAGTACGACAACGATACTAAAGGTATAACAATAGTGATGATGAAGGTACAACAATGATTATGATGGTACAACAATGAAGATTAAGGTACACCAATGATTATGAAGGTACTGACAGCCCCTAGACGACCTCAACCGTACACACTCTAACGGTATGGATTACTTGTAGCGTGTGTATGGAATATTATAGCAGATTGTATGGTAGTCTCAAGGAATGTATATCATTGAAATCTAAACCCTAAATGTGTTAGTGTAGGTTATTATTTATCCTCTTATTTGTTTATTAGGATAATTCTTGCACTTGGGTTATCCCTACACTAGTTGGGTTAGTTTGCTTAGGTGTACCAGTTGTGTGGAGTTAGCTTGCTAGTCTTGTGGAGTTAACTTAATTGCCAATATCAATTAGTGGGAGTTCTTCACCATTGATCTAGGTAGTAGTTGCACTTCCCTCCTATATGTATATGTACATCCTGATTATTGAGTTAATTCATTGGCATTATGATGGATTTTCATATATGATATTTTAGCTCTTTGTTTGCAAATCCTTTTGTAAGGTTATTCTGGCGAATTCCTTTCAGCTTATTAAATGTGGTTTGCTTATTATCATTTGAGATCTTCACGGCTTGGAACAATCTTCTTATCGTTTCTTTCATAGTACTAAAGCAAGATGATGTAGACATCCATCTGTAAGTTTTTTTACAAGGGTTTACTTGTTTTCATATATTTGGAATTTGTTAGCACTTTGTTGCAACGCGTCCATTTTTATGCAAAACGAAGGGCTCTGTTGGATTAAGAAGGCGGAAAAACCCTGAAATGACTATAAACTTGGCCATTAAAGGAGATAATTTGTTTTGGTTTTGCAAAGTGGGTGACACAGATATGTACAAATCCACTTGGAAATTTGTGTTGGGAGGCAAAAAGTCTAGAGAAATGGTTTCGGGTTTTTCGCGTTGGGTATTGGGTTTTTTCGTCCGCTTTACATAGTTCTTGTTTTGTGCAAGGATCTGGAATCTTAGAAATTTGTGTTGACGAGGCAACGAGCCGAGGCGAAAGTTCATAAAAATGATTTTGGGTTTTTCTAGGTTTTTCGCATTTGGTACTAGGTTTTTTGTTTCGTTTCTGAGTTCATACTTGGAGAGAATTTGGGGATCTTGGAAATCCATGCTTTGAAGATTTGGGGATCCTCTTATAAATCCATGCCGTGAGGCAAAAAGTCCAGAAAAACGATTTCTAGGTTTTTCTAACATGAATATTAAAGCACTAAGTCCAAAAATCCATGCTGAAGTTTTTTACTTTGTGCTTTAATATTCATTTTGTAGAGTTTTTGTTTGGCGGGGATCTAAAGATTTGGGGATCCGTTTCAAAATCCGTGTAGGTGAGGCAAAAAGTCAAGAAAAATGCTTTCTGGTTTTTTTGCGTTGGGTATTGGCTTTTCTTCTTTTGCTTTGTAGAATTCCTATGTGGCGAGGATCTGGGGATCTTGTAAATTCGTGCGACCTCGAGGATCTTAGAAATTTGTACTGCGAGGCGTAAAGTCTAGAAAAATGGTTTTGGGTTTTTCACGTTCGGTCTTTGGGTTTTGTTTTTTTCTTCTATTTTGTAGATCTAGAATTGAAAAGTTTTTCCAAAAAAGGTAAATTGAGGAAGAGTGAAGGCAAAAGACATTTTATGTTTTTTTTAAAATAAATATTAAAGCACAAAGTAAAAAACTTGTAACTTTTGATAGGCAACTTGAAATCGAGTGTCATTTTTTTTTTTTTAAATTGTTTTTTTTTTTGTGTTTGTTCCATTGGAACTATTTATTTTGACAAACACACTAATTATAAAGTGTCAACATTTGTAGGGGTGTTATACTCGCATGTGGACACATTTTTCGGCTAAGCCCGACGTCCTAAATTTTTTAGGTGTTGCATTCTTGCATCTATCATGGATTCTGAGAACGATATACTTTTCTCTGAAGTGTGTGGACTTCAAGAAGACAGGTAAATTTTGTAGAAGAAAACAAATCGTTTAAGAAGTAAAACTCACTCCTTCATAACCTCATTTATGACAAAAATGTACTCATACACTCTTTGCAATGAGAATCTTGCTACCTGACGGCATCATCCTCATATTGTGGACAATAATATCTCTGCACCTAGTCCACTAGCAGCTACTTTCTCCCACATCGTGACCTTGTTTTGTCGGTTTGAGCCTGCTCTCTACTCCTTATGCTACTAAGCATGTTCTACTTCCGCACTTGTGCCTATTATAGTAACACACTCTATGTATCCCACTTCAGCTCATCTTTGCTCACCTACCTAGCTCTTTTGAGAAGCATACCACTGCATTTGGTTCTCGCATGCTCCGTTCATGGGTTATTCTAGCGAGAGGTATTGACAGAAATTCATAGGGTATTTCTTCCTCTATTCAGCCTGTTAAGTGGCATTCTCGCCACGACATTGGTTTTCGAGTAGGTACTTCATTGGGATCACATATTGACAGAGCTCCTATTTTTGTATGCTCGACTCTTTCCAAGGATTATGAACTACACATGAGTTATGCACCTTCACTCAAGCTTGATAAACCTGAGATTTCAGTTGTCAAACATGATCAACTTGACACACATTTTGATGTTCATTTACATGAACCCATTGTGCATTTTACACTGAATCACAGGCAGACATCTTCTTCATCCATCTGTGTTGATTTGGGGTGGATTTCTGATCGCTCGTGGCGGCGACATAGACATTTGTTGAGAGGACTCTATAGGTGTGGCTCCTCCACCATGCAACTTCTTGCTCCACTTTTTATACCATCTGCATTGTAATGTTCTTTGATTTGAGCAATTTTATTAGCAGGTGTAGTATATCTCTCTTGTTTGTTAAGAGATTTTATATCTATATTTTCAACATTTTTAGGCATGTTGATAGTCTCTCTTGTGGGGAGCTATTATGGTGAAGCCTAATGTTAGTTTGTTAGTGTTCGAGTAGTTGTTTTGACAACTCATACAGATTATAGCGTCACTCCACCCATTCAGCAGTATGAGAGGGTGTGGTGTTGATCCTACTTCTTCGGGTCTTGTGTCCTTGCCTTGTTGTCTTGGCTATTCTTGGATTGTGACACTCCTATTTCTTTGGATCTTGTGTCCTTTCCTTGTTGCCTTGGTTATTGTTCTTGGATTGTGGCACACTTATTAGCAGCAATTGATCGAATTAGGTTTGGTGTTTTTTTGCACTTTCGACATCACTTCATTGATAGTCTCTTTGTATGGAGCTATTATGGTGAAGCCTAGTGTTAGTTGTTTTTGAGTTTTGTGATCGAGCAATGGATTCAGACCACAATGCACACCAAACTTCTTCAACATTGTATGAATTTTTTGGTGAGCTTTTGGGATGCCTTGTAGAATGATTTTTGTTTTCTCTACTTTGTTATTATTTGGTTTTGGGCACCTTGCGGTGTCCCTTTTTCTCGTGTATTGTACATGGGTACCTCATCAAGCCTTGTTGCTAGGATCCACCTTTTACGCCCACCTAAGCTATGCTTACGAGGGGTTAGTGTAGGTTATTATTTATCATTTTATTTGTTTATTAGGATAATTCTTGCACTTGGGTTATTCCTATATTTGTTGGGTTAGCTTGCTTAGGTGTATTAGTTGTGTGGAGTTATCTTACTAGTTGTGTTGAGCTAGCTTATTAGTTGTATGGAGTTAGTTTGTTAGTCTTATAAAGTTAGTTTGCTAGTCTTGTGGAGTTAACTTAATCACGATGTCGAGTTAGTGAGAGTTCTTCACCATTGATCTAAGTAGTAGTTGGATTTCCCTCCCATATATATATCACAATTATTGAGTTAATTTAATGACATTATGATAGATTTTCATATATGATATTTTAACTCTTTGTTTAAATCCTTTTGTAAGACTATTTTGGTGAATTACTTCCTGCTTATTAAATGTGGTGTGCTATTATCATTTGAGATCTTCACGACTTGGAACAATATTCTTATCGTTTCTTTCAAGATGCATTGATTAACAAACACAGTCTAAAACATAATTTCTTCTGGTTTTGGAAGCATAGATGTATCTCCTGGATGGAATTACCAATTGGGTATGAGGGTTTTTGTCCTCGGTCCCAACCACTGAAGGGTTTTCGTCCTTCTATGTTAGAATGAACAATTACTACTCGAGCTTTGAAAATTGGGTTTTGATTTTCATTCGAATGAATGAACACCTTTTTCCAATCTATTCTTTTAATCAACACTTCTTATCCAAAATCCTAAAAGTAATTAAAATTACTTCTAATTAAATATTCACCTTTTTATACTCATACTATTAGTTACTTTTGGCGATATAATAAATATTTCTTTTTGGCCCCTCTTAATAATAATACACTAAGTGTCATTTTTCCAAGTTATAACTTAAAGTACCCTTTTGGACAACCTAATGAATCATTATTATGTTATTTCCCTCGTTAATCCCCCCCTTAGCCTACGGGTAGTAAAAATAGGCTTCAAGTCCTCTAATTTATTTAATTTGAGAAAGGGGGCATTACAGATCGGCCTTTCCCAGGTGTCGCCTCAAACAATTGCAAGTGGGAATGCTCAAAGATCTCTACACCCTCACAAGTAACATCTTTTGTTGGTAGATCCTTCCAATGTACCATGCATTCTATGATGGTTATGTTCTTAATTTCTTTGCTCGACATCTGGATGGCTTGAGGATTTAGGATAAGTTTGTCCTCATCATCCAAGGGAGGCAACTCAACTAAAGGAATGATATGCTGCCCCGATGCCTTTTTAAGGCATGAAACATGAAAAACATTTTGTATTTTGTTGTGTTATGGCATCTCAAGCTCATGGGAAACCTCCCCAATCTTTTGCTTAACCCTGTATGGACCTTAAAAGTGAGGCTCGAGCTTTTTAGCTCCACTCTTCTTAAGAGAAGGCATGCATAGGGCTCTGACCTCAAGAAAACCTTGTCTCTAACCACAAACGACCTCTCAATACAAAGGTGCTGATCCACATAAAATTTATGTTGATTTTGTGCATTGTTGGAGATTTTCTTTGAGTATACCCAATTTATCTTGGCTTTGTGCAGCCAAGTCTCTTGTCGTTAGCACTCTCCTATCTGCAATAACCAAATCCACAATAGAAAGAGCATCATAACCATACAAAGCTCGAAAAGGAGTCATACCAATGGACAAGTGAAATGATGTATTGTAGCAATGCTCAACCATATGTAACCATTTTATGCAAGTTGTTTGTTGCCCTGTGTAATGTCCCCTTTTTCGAATTGAGGGCCTAAAAGTGGACTTCTTGCCATTCCCTTTTCGTGGGAAAGAAGTATGAATGAACAAGGGAAGGAATTGCATTTCATTTCAGTTTTCTTTTATTTGATTTAATGCCTTCTTTTAGTGTTTTTCCTTTAGGAGACAAGTCGACCGGTTTGGAGAAAAGAAAGAAGCAAATAGAAGATAAAGTAAGGCTTAAGAGGTTGGTCTTTTTCTATTCGGCCTTTAGCGCCAAGGAAAGGATATAAAAGGGACTTAGGATTTCATTGCATCCTATCTTTGGCGCATTTTTTCATATACAATTGATTTGTTGGGCTACTTACTCACTACCTTTCCACTTGAGGACGAAAATCTTCTTATGTGGCATCCAGGAAGACGGAAACCTTCATTGTGGCTTGGTGGAGAACGGAAACCCTCCATTTTGAGTTGGAGACATCAAGTAGGATTGCAAAGCCTTTACATCATTTTTGGAGCTCTTCCCTAGAGGAGCAACTAGAGTTTGAAGTCGAGGTTGGTGTCTTCTAGGGCACAAATTTCATATCTGATTTTATAATCTGAATCTCCATAATTTATAAGGCTGGAATCTATATTTTTGTGATTTTTGGTGGTGTTTATCTATCATTTTCAGCCTTGGTTTGTGGTTGTTCTGCTATTGTCCTAAATTTAATTACAACAATATATCTTCGCTGATTTTCTCCATTTATTTGTTGCCAATTGGATGGATATTGATTGTTGTGGTTGAAATAATTATTTAGAAGCATTTTTCAGCTGTTGTGCATGGTTATTTCGTGAATTTAAGCTCATATACAGTTCGCCCTAGGGTTTTAAAGAATATTTAGCTGCTGTTATAAAAAAATCAGATTTCACTTCACTTGGGGTTTGTGTGGTTTCCTACTTTTTCAGTTTCAGTCCCAAAAAGGGACATTACACCCTGCGATATAATTCCTTAGGTAGCCTTCTATCCATTTATTCACTATTTTAGTCCGCCAATCGGTTTGTGGATGATAACTAGTGCTAGGAGTTAACTTTGTGTCTGTCAAATGGAAGAGTTCTTGCCGAAACAAGCTCATAAACCTGTTGTCTCCATCACTTATGATGTTCTTAGGCCAGTCCATGGAGCTTAGAATCTTCTTTGAAAAAAATATCAGCCACTTGAGTTGCATTGTACTTGGCTGGAACTGGAAAAAGGTGAGCGTATTTGGCGAGTCTATCAAGCACCGCATACAAACCACTCTTACTTTGAACCATGTGGAGTCCAATGATGAAGTCCATAGAGATGTTTTCCCATTTCTAAGTTTGGATAGGTAGGGGCTGCAATAATCCAACTAGAAAAACATGCCCTGCTTTGTTCTTTTGGCAATCAATACACTCCTTGATGTAGTGGAGGACCCCTCCTTTGAGTCCTTTCCAAAAGAATCTACCCTTATCTGCCTGTAAGTATTGAAATACCTTGGATTACCAGCCAAAGGGGTATCATGGACAACCCTCAATACTTTACTCTTTACTTTTGATTTAGGGACTAGATAAATTCTATCCTTGTAGAGGATGAGGTCATCAATCACCTTGTACCTGTCATCTTGTATTTTGCCTTCAAGGATTTCATTAGTGAAACCATTCTTTGCATACTCTGCTATTATTATTATTTTCCAATCAACAAAGATTTCAAACATAGAGCATAGATAAGGTTTTCTAGACAAAGCATCAACTACAACATTATTTTTCCCTTTAACATACTCTATGTCAAAGTCATAAGCTTGGAGTTTACTCACCCACTTTTGTTGCCTATCATTCAAGTATCTCGATTGAGAAAAAGTTCGAACTATTGTGATTTGTTTTGACCACAAAACCTACCACAAACCAAGTATTGTCGGAATTTTGATAATACACGCATGATGACCAACATTTATTTGTCATAAATATAGAATCCCCATTATGTATCGTTGAGTTTCCGAATCTCAAAGGCTATGGGATGCCCCTTTTGTATCAAAACAATACTTATTCCTTCCTGAAGTGTCACACTCTAACGCAAAAGGAATGGAAAATTCGGGAACAACCAATATTGGGCAAGAACTCGTTACCTCTTTGAGTTTGTTAAAGGTTGTTTGGTCTAATTTGGACTAGCTGAAAGCTCAGTTTTTGTTTAATCAATCAACGGGACAACAAGCTCTAAAAATCCTCTTAACAAACCGCCCGTAGTGAATGCAAAGACCAAAGAATCCTCTCAACTGTGTCAATGTAGTGGGTGGAGGCCAATCCAAAATGACTTTGGATCTTCTCTTGATCAACCTAATCACCTTGGGCATCAATGACACGAACCAACTATAAAATTTGAGTCATGCCAAACTCGCACTTAAACTCCTTTGCAAAAATAGCCCGTTGTCCAAGAATTTCCAGCACTATATCCAAGTGTTTCAAGTGCTCTTCCCAAGTCTTATTGTACACCAAAATGTCATCAAAGAACACTAAAACAAACTTCCTCAAATGCTCACTAAAAATATGATTCATCAATTTATTGAAACATAGCTGGAACATTAGTTAAACTCAAGGGCATAACGAGGAATTCAAAAAGTCCAAAATGACATTAGAAAGCTATTTTGTGTACATCCTCATCTCTTACCTTGATTTGATGGTAGCCGGATCTCAAATCAATTTTATAAAAGCATGCTTTGCTCCATGCAATGCATCTATCAACTCATCGATCATGGGTATTGGGTACTGTCTTTGATCATTTTCTTGTTCAAAGCACGATAATCAATAACACATTCTCAGAGTTCTATCCTTCTTCTTTACCAAAACAACAAAATATGCAAAGGGACTAGAAGTAGCCCGAATATGTCCCATCTCCAATAACTCCTTGATTGTTTTCTCACTTTCCTCTTCGAAGGCTCTAAGATGACACTAAGGAGTAATCATAATAGGTTTAGAGCCTATTTTCAGCACTATAATATGCTAAAATCCTCTATTAGGTGGCGATCCTGGAGGTAAATTATCGAATACTGTATTATGCTTGTCTAAAATAGACTGAATATCCACATGATAAGACCTCTCATCAGTGGATGAAGTTTTATTATTCATCAAGCAATTGGCTATCTTTCCCCGCCACTCCCCCTCCTCCACGACAATCGATCTTATCTCCATTTTTTCCCACACCTCTACCCTTTACGATGTTCCGGGCAACAACTTACCCAAATTGGCATCCCGCCGCCTAGTAATCCCTTCACTCACCGCAATATCAAAGAGGCAATAAGGATTTTGAATTGTAGCAAGGCAGCGGATGTGGAAGGTTTCCAGGCTGAGTTCTTCAAGCAGGGTTTTGAGGTCTTTGGTAAATATTTGACAGATCTTTTCAATCAGGTGGTTACCATGGGCTTCCCTCCTACTTGGTCTCATCATATCATTCACCCGATTCACAAAGTTGGGTCCATTTCTGATCCGAATAACTACAGGACTATCATGGTGGGCCATTCTTTCTCCAAACTCTATGTTACAGTTCTCCATAGGTTGTTGTCCGATATTTTGTAGTGGAAGACTTAGAGCCGAGGTCAGTGGTTTTCACCACGGTTACCACACCATCGACCACATCTTCACCCTTCAGGATATTATTGAGGAGGCTTGTCACCGCTCTTCCAAAGTTTATTGTTGTTTTGTAGACTTTCGAAAAGCTTTCGATTCCGTACTTGCATGGCCATCTTCTAGCGACTCAGAGACATTGGTATTTCGAGATTCTTATTATCGCCATCACACGTCTCTATGAGTCCATCCTTGGTCGTCTTCGTACTGCACACGGACTATCTGATTTCATCAGGAGCACCATTGGGGTTAAACAGGGGTGCCCCTTGTCTCCTACCCTCTTTGGCATTTATATTTATGAATTGGAATCTTTTCTTCGGGATCACATTCGGGGAAGGGGATGGTTGCCTTCTTCTCCTCGTCTTGATTTCTATTCTCTTATTTGCCGAGGATATTGTTTTACTCGCCTCTTCTCCTGAGGGGCTTCAAAGACAACTTGATGCACTTGCTTTGTTCTATGATCTTCGGCATTTGACGGTCAATCTAGGTAAGACCAAGGTCATGGTCTTCAACGGGTTGAGGACATCACACCTCCATTTCTTCTTCAAGGGGCAGGAGGTTGAAATTACTAATACATACACCTACCTGGGAGTCTAGTTCTCAGGGCCTAGATTCAGTATGAGGCACGCTCTTCAATCGAGGGTGAATAAAGGGTATGGGTCTCTTGCCATTCTCGAGAGATAGTGTTTTCGACACCAGCTTTAGGACATCTCCTCCAAGATGTTTCTTATGAACTCCCTCATCCACCCCACTATTCTCTATGGGTTTGTTGTCTAGGGGCCCTCCCTTTTGGACACAGATTGGGCTTTTGCTGAGAGGATTCAAACTCTCCTCCTTCGTCGCTTCATCAGATGCAAACAAACGGTCCCCCAACATATTATTTTGGCAGAGTTCGGAGCCCGACCTTTCTGTCCTGAGAGACTATATTTGACATATCAACCTTTCTTCACCGTATCAAGAGGTTTGGTGATCTCTTCGATGAGCAGGACAAGTATCTCATATCTCGCTTATTGTTCCTCTGTGAGTATTGCCTAGGTTGTGGGCCGTTGTTGGTTTTCCGAGACTTCTGCCTTGTTGGATTTAGTTGGTATCCAGATTGATCATCTCCCCCCTTTCCAGTATTCCCTGAATGCTCCCAGTCATCTCTTGCCCACCAAGAGATAACTTCGAGAGGATATTTTCGAAGCTTCATTCAGACTACTTGGGTGAACCCTCCTGGGGGTTTGCACCCTAAGATGTCCTTTTATGCAGAGCACTTTCTTGAAATCAGAGATGGACTCATCATCCGCCCTCAGTACACCTCTCGTCACTGGGTGCATGCCCTCCGTATACCTCTGGGTCAATTTCGAGTCGGCTCCCACAGACTTCGGTGCGAGACTGATCACCACATTGATCGGGAGGACAAACTTTGTAGGCTTTGTAGCCTTCAAGAGGTGGAGACCGAGACTCATTTCATCTTCCGTTGCCCCATATACTATGAGATCAGAGGACGATTTCATTGTCTCTTCAGAGGAATTCAGACCCTCCCGGTCTTCTTCAAATATATTGACCAAGCAGTGTCTTGCCCTCTACATCCGTGAGTCTTTGTTGTTCCGGGACCAAATTCTTCATCCCCCTCCAAGAGTCATCCCCACGAGACGAATTACAACCTTCTTTCCGGTTCTACCCGCAGGTGGAGGAACTAAACGACAAAGCCTTTCTGACCCAGATACAGTGCATAGATCAGTTCATCCCGGTTAGACCTTCACACACCCCTCGATCACCACCAGCAGGATTGGATGCACACACGTACCAGAGGGCAACCCAACTCCATTCGTCCCCCTAGTCGTCGCTTCAGTCTCAGATCTCAGCAGGGGAGGAGGTTTTCGCCCCCTCTTCGGGTTGCTAGTCCATCAGGAGCTTCTTTTCGTTGGCCTCTAATGTTAGGAGGGGTGTGGCTACCATTCTTGAGTAGACCATTGTCCTCGTTTGCCCCCTTCATTCCCTTCTTTGCTTCTCTCGTCTTTCTCCCCCGCTTGCTCCATTGCCCCCGCCTGTGGGGGTATTGGCTTCGGGTTTCCTTTCTGCTTTGTCTTTTCTCATTTTTTCTGTTTTTGGGAACTCATTTTGAGTTGTCCCCGCTCGCACTTTGTATATTGTTTGGGCTGCAGTCCCATTGACCTACTTTTGTGGTCATTCGTTGGACATTAATATATTTATCTTTATCTTTATCTACTTGTCTCTTATGAAATGTTGTCTCCATGCTCTTGGTTGTGACAGATCTAGGAGCTCCATTGGCTATACCATGTAGCACAACCTCGTTTCCATCAGATTTAAATCTCATTTCCATGGTTTGGTAGTTTTGTGTGAATGCCCCAAGGGAATGTAGCCATTGCGCCCCTAAAATCACATTTGTCTCTCCTATGCCTGCCACATAGAAATCATCACAAACCTTGTACTTACCAAGAGAAATATCCAAACCTTTAACCCTCTTGGTGCATGGAATAGTAAACCCATCAGCTACAGTAACATTAAAACCTTGGAAACCTTTTGTTTTCAACCCTCGTTGAGTTATCAAACCCTCATCAATGAAATCATCTTTAGCAAGGGTACTGTCTAAAGTCTTTTCTTCTACCTGATTTTCAACTTCTGGTACTTTCTCTTGAACTGCTTCTTCCAGTTCCTCTACTTCTAAATCTCCATTAGAAATGGCCTCTATGTAATGCACATGTGGTTTTGGAAGACACCTATGACCCAGCTCCCATGGATCCTTGCAAGTGAAGCACCTTTTCTTCTAAGTTCATTTCTTGTTTCTATTTCTCTTTGTTGAAACCCACCTTGCTGAAATGACATCTTCTGCTGCTCACAGGGTTCATATTTTTGCTGCCCATAAAGAGTTGATTTTGGCTGTCATACAAGCTGAAATATTTCTTTTAGGGCTGATGTTTCCAAGTCCAAATCCTTTTGGATCATTTCCTGAAGAGAAGTAGGGCTAAAAGCTTTGACTAAACCCTTGAGTGGTTCATCCAGATTCCAAACCCTCAATAAAAAAACCACGAGTTTTCTTTTTTTTGACATCGGGTACTGTGACGGATAATTTTTGAAATTCAGCCACGTAATCATCCACTGAATTGAGTTGTTTAAGCTGAGCTAATTCCCGAAAATGAATTTCCAAATCAATTCCATCAAACCTCTCAATCAACCTATTACTAAACTCACCATAGGAATTGATGTGTTTGTCCTTGCATAATTAGCCCATGATACCACCACTCATGTGTTACACCCTCAAAATGAAGTGTTGCAAATTTGATGGCTTCATCTTCCAACACTGGCCTGAGAGATAGATAAGTATCCAGCTTTTGTATCTAAGCACGAGTTGTACATTTGTTGGATCCATCAAAAGTAGAAAGTGTCAACTTTCCCAAAGCATGCTGAAGGTCTCTTTCGTTGGCTTGTGGTCTAGGTTCATCTCTTGGTCAACCTTTGTTTTTCTTCAAGTTCATGAAATTGGTAAGAGATATTGCTTCCCGAATTTCACCAGAAAGAACTCTATATTCCTCATAGCTGGCAGCAATGTCATCTGTTATAGATGGTTGAGTTTCCACCTTTGGAACTGTTTCCTCCCTACAAAGGACGTTAGGCTGGAAGGGCCTAGCAACAGAGCCAATGGCTATCCTTAGAAGGAGTTGGTTATTGTTCACTCCTAAAGAACTCCCTTCACCATTTGTAGTTCTTTGCACATTCGTATTTTGCGTGGCATGGACCAGTTGAGCCATCATATCTACTAACCACTATTGTCCTTAGACAAGCCTGTCGATCCGCATATCATCAGGATGCCTATCAACCTTGTGGACTTTCTCTTTCCCTGTCTTTGACTCCGGATCTAGTTGTAGAAACCCTCCCGGTGTAGGTTTCGGAACCTTCCTTCTCTCTCTCCTGTAATACCGAAGCTCCGTGTCACTGCCTTCATGAGAAGCAACTACAACAAATCTAACCTCACAAATGGCAAGGAGATGGCTCTAATACCACTGTAATATCCCTTTTTATAAAATTTTCAATGTTCTTTTTTTGTTTTAGAATACACAATGCTCATACAAACCATAGGTAAAAACAAATCACTGAAATATGCAAAACTGAAAACACCCAACTGTAATTTTATTTCAAATATACTGAATATGAATTTATTACATCAAATCCTAATTGTAAACGACTTCAAACAACGAATTCGCCATAAATATCAATCATTTCCTCTTTCACCAGTACGACAACAACACTGAAGGTATAACAGTAGTGATGACGAACGTACAACAATGATTATGATGGTACAACAACGATTATGAAGGTACATCAGTGATTATGAAGGTACAACAGTGATTATGAAGGTATAACAGTCCCCAGACGACCTCAAGTTGCACACACACTCTAACTAATGGTACGAATTACTGTAGCGTTCTTACAGAATACTGTGCCAATTGTATGAACTACTGTAGCAGTGGTACAGATTATTGTAGTAGTCATACGGAATACTGTAGCAACTGTACAAGTCTCCAGGAATGTATATCACTGAAATAGATGCACTAAATAGCAAACACACAGTCTGAAACTGAATTTATTTTTATTGTGGAAGCATAGATGTAACCCTTGGATGGAATTACCAATTGGGTATGAGGGTTTTTGTCCTCAGTCCCGACCACTGAAGGGTTTTCGTCATATGAATAAAGGTATTGGGTATATTTCTTTCAATTGGTATCACAACGGTCTCTTTGATTATGCCTATGATGTAGCATTATGATGTGAGAATTGTTTAATTAGCCTCATTTAAGGTATTCTCTATAAAGTTAAGGTTGCTTTAGAAAGATTTAAGGTATAGTCGTGCTTTTAATGTGAATATATTCTTTTGTGGAGTTCCATCACCGTAATCTGTACAAAGCAGTCTGTCATTATGCAGTTTTTATTGACGGATACATATCACCTCCATGCGCATCAGGGTCATCTCGACATTGATGGAAGACCCGTGTTTGTTTGTTATACATTGTGATTGAAGTCTTGAAGACCTTCTTCATCTTGTGTCTACCTTGATGGTAATTGGTACCATGCTTTGTCAATATCTGTGTAGTCCCATCACCACTATGTGAATTCCTCCCAGATCCACATGGTTTCCTCCGTGCATAATAAATCTTCTGCACTAAAGATATCCACTCGTGCTTCCAAACGACAGTTCAGCCATGTTCCATGGATCGATTGACTTCTCATCATTCAATTGTAGTAGCATTCGTGCTTTTTATGGCTTCTATCTGATCTGAACATATATTGCAGACGTCAATTCATGCATTAATGCCTACTTTTCCTCCTTGCATCGCTTGCTTGCAAACCTGATCCATCTTCATTCCCATGCATTTATCCATCTCCATGTGCATCTATCCATGCCATACATCCATTAAATGCAGTATGTTTTCTCACAACCAATGCACATTTGTCATTTTCTCTATAAAGGAGATCTTCATTAAAAATCAAAGATTGTGCCTTTTTTGTTTTATCATTTAGTTATTTTTGACTTTTTTTTTTTGAAAAGGCTTTAGTATTTAGAGTAAGTTAAAATGAGTGACTAGGGTTAATGTCATTTTAAAAATTATTGTTAGTTTTAAGACGATTATTTTTAATGTCTAGTTGTTTTTGAATATATGTTATTACAAATTCTTTTTTAAGTTTAGTATATTGTTTTTAGTCTAGACTTTAAACATTGAGCAAAGTCCTGGTCATATTTATTATTTTATTTTTAGGTCTTGATTTTTAATAATGTTTTGATGAGGCAAAAGATCAAATGTCATTTAGAGTCAAGTTTCATAATCAATTTTTTTGAGTTTTGAATGTCATTGTGTCTATTAGGTATGTAATGGTCTAATATACTAGTCATTAATGGTCTGCAGTAGAGTCATCTTGGTCATTGTCCAAAAGTTAAATTAAAAAAATATCTTATTGTAAGTGGACACAATTTCGGAGACCCCAACGTTCAAGTATAAAGTAATTAAATCTGATGGGAAGATTTTTTTTCACAAAAGCGACATGGTGTAATTGATTTAGCTATCTGAGCAACATTCCCCTAGAGGTTGGAGGTAATGGAGGAAGGAGGCCAAATAGCGACCTCAAGTTTGCCGCTAAACGAAAGGGTTGCACAATGCAATAGTGGCACAACCAAACAACGTCATACCGACTAATGCTAAGATTGGTGTGTAGTGTCATGGGCACTAATTATGTTGTTCGTGATAAGGTAGTCGCGATCAAGGACAAAGACGATAGTGAGGACCCAATCCTCAATTTTATATTGAAAGAAGATCCTATAAACAGATTTGTAGGAGAGATTGACTGTATCCTCTGCTTAAGTACTTCTCATTAATTTGTTGGATTTGTTTCCCAACACTCACTAGAAGTGAAAGCTTGAACAATTGTGTTCGCATATGTAGGTGTTTGCTCGAAGTATATGATTTTTTGGTTGTTGGCGAGAAAATTTGTTAGGTGGACAAATTGGTGGGTATCCGCCAACGCTTTGAGACTCTAGGTCCCTCTGCTTGAATGGTGCAACTCCATTTATTATGCATGCGTGAAATTAAAATATGTGGTGGCTTGAAGGCCGGGGATCCAACAGGGACACTCCACTTGAACTCATGGCAAAAAGCTTACAATTGCTTGCAAGGGAGGAATTTGTTGAGGAGATAGGAAAGGGAGTGGGAAAAGAAGGGGGATTAATATCTCAGGTAGAAAATCAGATTCCTCTGCAGACATCAATCAGAGTACTTCAACACACAAATACAGAAAGAAAACAATTTTGTTATTCGAATCAAGACAAGGTAGAATTAGGAATGCAAAGTTTCAGTAACTCTCTCATCAAAAAAGGCAAGAAACTTTTTCTTCTTCATTGATGTTTTGGCAAAATTGTACATAGTGAGAAATAGAAGAACATAGAGGAGGATAGAGGAAATTTTGCTCTCTTTTGCTTCACTTCAAGTAGTAATCTCTCCTTGAGCATACAAAATTGACAACCCTTAAGAATGAGGGTGCCATCACAATTTATAGACTTGAGAATGACTCTTCGCCTACCCCCACATGACTTTTCATTTGTCCCTTACAACATGTGACTTTTCATATTCCTAGGAATAGAATTAAGTCCCCTTTTATTAATTAAGGGTGACTTATTACATTACAAACTAAAGTCACATTTAAATGAATAAGACAAAATAGGAATAGGACAAAATGAAAAAGTGCAACCCCCAACAAAGGAATAGAACATGAAGGAGGAGGGGGGAAAAGGGGAAGAGAGAGAGAGAAAGAGAGAGAGGAGAGAGAACTATGCCGATGAAGATGTCCACTTCTGCTGATTCTGCCTTACCGCCTGATTGATCCTTGCCGAGCTCCACTTGGAAAGATTTCCACTCCCTTGAACTCTTTACTTATTGGGTTGCCATAGGTGCTACCTTCTCCACTTGAGGAATGCGGACATAACTTAGGGACTCGAGCCAACCATCTGAGATATCATTGATGTTTTTGCTCTTCGTGAACCATGATGGATGTTTCTCTAGCAATGTTTGAAATTGTGGCTCTAATCTCAAATAGAGACTCCAATGTATTTTTGTTGAAAGAAAAGGGGTCCCCAACCTTTTTCTAAACATACTCCTCAAATGGTCTCAACAACTCATCTGCGGTAGTGCTCTCATCAATGGCGGGAACTCCAAGTTTTTGTGCTCTGATGTTGACGTTGTCTTGCATCTTGAAGGCATGCTCCTCATTTGAGTCCAACTCATCAATGGCCCGATTCAACATTTCGTATCGAGAGGCAAGGGTTCTTGCCCACACACACGACAAGTCCTCGATGGAGAATTGAATATTTTTCTAATCACCAACACTTGGGAGTGAGCATCTCCCATCTCCATCACCAATGGATGAACTTGGTCCCAATGTTCTTTTTCTTTTTCCAATCCTTCCCTTCATCCGAACCTTGTCGTGGTGGCACATGTACTTGTATAATGAGATCAACTCTAGAAGCAATACTTTTCCTTTTCTATGATCATGTTCATCCATTTGTTATTTGCTCGTCCTGCTATGGTGAAGGCCTGTGTCTTCTTGATGGACTTCGGGTCGAAGCTATTGATTGGGTAACTTCTTCAATTGGGAGCGATGATGAAGCATTTGGGTCCATGAAGTGTTGCACATACGAGGAGAGTGTTTGTACTTGGTCTTCCAATGATCAATTTTCACCTTATACTCTTGATTCCTCATGAGAGGCAGTGGAAGACTCTTGGAACATGTGTGCATCTCCTTCGTGAGTGGTTGGGCCTAGGGGAATGGTGTTCATTTCGTAGTCGGTGGTGTCATCTCTTCATAGGCTTGATTACCTTTGGTCTGACTACTTCTACATATTGATTGCTGTGGCACCACTAAAAAAATGCAAACCCGCTTGAGAAAACTTTTTCTTCTTCCCCTGGTCAGTGTTGATATAGCAGAAAAATCGGGACCGTCACTTTGGACATATGAGCTTCTTTTGTGATCATTTCCTTCATCTAGGGAAACATCTCATTTGTTTCAGGGCTCAACTAATGACTATGACTGTCTCTGCTTTCGGGGTGAGATGGTACATCTTGCATGGGGGAGCAGGAGTGGTGGTGGAAGGTGGGCAACTTTGGGGGCTATTGAAGTTGAGAGGTGTGAACTGGCTCATTCTCTTCAAGCTCTACTTCTACTACAGGATCCTTTGTTGATCTGACCTTCTTATGCAATCTCTTGTAGTAGGGGCTTCGACTCCACTTGCTTTACGCTTCGAACTCTCTCTCAGAATGGATTGAGCCCAAGTCTTCTCCATGACCTTTCGATGAAGAGTGATGCGATGCATGTCTCTGAAGGGTGGGGAAACTTCCCGATGCAATGGAGGCGGCCTTCTTCTTCTTGAACCATTCTTTTGATCTTCTTATTACAACCTCGGTTGCTCACTTATGTCTCCCATCTCGTGGATGCTCCATGTTACTTGTGGAAAGGTGAAGCCTTCACTACTTTATATTCCGGATCATACAATTTTGTGCATCATCTTGAATTCCCTCTTCATACCAGTTGAACTTGAATCTCCTCATTTGTCATCGAATGTCATCCGCATATATAGTCTCTTTTCCGACATCAAATTCATCTATACAATTTACCCAATAATCTTCGATTTGTGGTACATGATATGACTATGGGAGATGGAAAGTGTCTGGATCACTACGGATGTCGAAGTCTGCCCTAGATGTATATGAATACAAGCGGGGTGTGTGGGGCGATGCATCATTAACACTCTTGCAGGTGAAGATTCCAAGTGAGATGGGAATGAGACATTCTTTCTTTTCCGATTCTTGAGCTTGCTATGAACATGTGCTAGTTGTCTGCAAAACTCAAACAACACGATCTTGTTGCTGAGATACCGAGGTAGCCTAAGCGAGAAGCAAGATCATAACCGAAAAACTTCGGATGTATGAGAAAGTAGAAAATTGTGTGAAGTATGACCCTGTATTTCTTGATCAAAGAAGTCACTTGTGGCGACAACCTTGAGTGAAGGTTCCCCTCCATTGTCTTGATGACGAACATGGTGAAGGCATCATTTACCCTCGTGAAGTGTCATTGCTCTCCTTCAAAACCAACTGAGGATATCTCTCAATGTTGGAGCCTTGGGAGATATGTTTTGAGCAAGTGTCAACCCTTTGAAAGGTCTCGAAGCTCGCAAGAGCGTACACCAGAATATGAAGTCATTGTGAACTTCTTCGAGACCGGTACTTGAAGCAATTGGTGGTGTAGGTTGTCACTGATGATATGTCCCCAATCAATCCTCTGCTTGTCTTCCATGATCATGAATATGAATAGAGCCATCCAGTCTTGAAATTCCTTCGAGGTTTCTTCTCCCATCACCCGACTAAGAAGGATGATTGCATTTGAATAGCCTTCATGGAATTCACCTCATGAAAGACTTGGGCACCCGTGAAGGTTTTCTTACTTGTTTTAACCATGAACCAAGAGCGAGGCCTTGAAGGTATGAGTCTGTTTTGGTCCATTCCCTCGCTGCAACCTCTTTTGAAATGATGGCCATACACTCCAAATTGGGATCTACATTGAATGGGAGATGGCTTTGGGAGCAAGTACTGCCAAGGCTGAGCCATCATCTACTCAAATGGTTCTGGTCTCGGGTTCATAGTGTTGAGAACATGCCAAAACCAATTCTACACTCTGTACTGAGACTGGATGTCCACTTGCCGCATACAGTCCGCTCATGAAAACTTTGTCCTCCACTAGCTCTCCCAGGTCCTCCAACATTCGATCTTTGAGATCTTCGAGGTCCATGTGGTGACATTATTGCCCCCTACAATTGAGTACTTGGAAGAGAGAGCTGAGATTGGTTCGAGGCCTACAAATTTGAACTTCATGGTTGACACTAGCACTTCTCTGATGTCCGGAATGGGGTTTACTATTTTTAGTAAATTGAGATTTTCACCTCTTTAACCTTGGAACACCTTCGATCACCTTTCTTTCGCTCCTCATTGAATGTCCTTGTAACTTTGCTTTTGCATAATCCGCCCTCTGTGAATATTTGCTATTTATAGTAAGCTCTTGTGTAGAGACTTACTATTTTTGGAAAGTGGTTCTCTCGACCTCGGATTTTGATGAAATCAACTTTTTTGATATGGGTTTTTCTTCTTTATCTCACATATGAATTTTTAGCTCAACCCATCTCTGGAATAGGAAAAATAAAATTCAAAAAATTGTGGGCATGAAATTGGGGTTTTCTCGCCGTAAAAAATCCAGGCCATGCATGCAATTTCTTTCACTTGGGTCTTCAAGGCCTAGAAATGTGGAAGAATGCAAAAAACGCGTGTCGATTCATGCACTAGTTTTCAAATTATGAAGATTTTCACTTTGTGGGCTAACAAGTCAATCTGTGAAAAATGTGCCCAAAGCCTTTAAAATTTGTGATTTTTATAGAATTTCTCTTGCCACGATCATGGAAACATGTAGAAATGAATGCAAATGGAAAATGAGGGTGGAGGAATTTTAGAAAAATTTCACTAGAGTTCCAGTAGAAATG
The DNA here is from genome assembly GCA_018340775.1 of Taxus wallichiana var. yunnanensis. Classification (NCBI taxonomy): domain Eukaryota; kingdom Viridiplantae; phylum Streptophyta; class Pinopsida; order Cupressales; family Taxaceae; genus Taxus; species Taxus wallichiana. The sequence goes on along the minus strand of CM031243.1, from coordinate 626,661,163 downwards.
GAGAAATGTGGGGGAATGAGGAAAATGACTAAGTGTTTATAGGCATGAGAGAGAGAGGAAGGGGGGCGCATTTTTCTGCCCCCTTGTCCCCTTTGGAATGGGATAAGGGGACACCAAAAGTGCGCCTTAGCCCTAGGGTGACACATGGCACACATGCACAAGCGAGAGATTTTGAGAAAAGGGCTAGGTTTGAGCACTAGGGAGCTAGTTTATGGTCATGTGAGGGTCCTAGCATGGGAGGGGGAGCGCATTTTTTTTCGCCCCCCCTTGTCCCATTGGAACGAGACAGGGGACACCAAAAGTGTGCATTAGCCTGGTGGTGACACTTGGCATGCATGCAGAGCGAGGAGAGGGGGCTCAAAACTAGCAAAAGTGCTTTGATGGAGGTCTCCGAGGTCATATGGTGGGACCACAAGGCCTAAGGTGGGGGCATTTTTTTGCCCCCATGTCCCCTTGAAATGAGATGGTGGGACACCAAAAGTGTGCCTTAGCTTGGTGATGAAAAGTGTCAAGCATGCGGGAGTTGGAGTGGGGGCTAGAAATTTGATGAAAGGTGCTTATCGGAGCTCCCCGGGTCATGTTGAGGGTCCATGAGGCTTAAGGTGGGGGGCGCATTTTTCCCCCCTTTTCCCCTTGGAAAGGGACATAGGGACACCAAAAGTGCACATTAGCCTCATGGTGACACGTGTCACTGAAAAATTTGGCTAAGTACGGAGCTTGTACCTTGGAGAGGAGATTGAAAATGACATTGCGAGCTCCCGGATGAATTTTTAGGCACTTATTTATATGATTTTGACTGGAAAAAACATTTTGAGAAGGATGGGATGGGTCTCAAGGTCTAATTCAGCTTGCAACCTTCTCAAAAATGGGATTCTTGATCGGGACCGCTAGTTGTGCTTGCAAAGAATGAGTTGTGGAAAGCAATGCATGGGTGTTGTGAAAAATCTGAGATTACCACCATGTAGGGCATTGAATCAGCTTTCCATTGATATTTTGTTTGACCTCCAACTCATTTTGGAGCTCCTAATCATCTCCCGAAGTTCGGTGCCTTTTCGTAGTGCAAGCTCCTTTGACCTCCAAAACCCGCTTTTGCTGAACTTGCTCCAGAATCTCCATATCTTCCTAAATCTTCCTAAATCACTTGCACAATGATCTTGGCTCATGAATACAGTTTCTTGGTGAATTTAGGACTTGAACTCAGCTCTGGAGGATGTGCACCCACTTGAGAAAGACTAAGAATAACCATTCCCAGGCTTGCTGAAAGATCCACCTTGAAAGGCATTGTTTTGAAAGACTCCTTTGAATTTGTTTTCTTCTTTTCCACACATGGGCGAGGGTGAGACCACAAACATAGACATTACACGGATGGGGGATAAGCCTAGCACAGGGGACAAACTAACCTAGAGGGGTGTCGGGAAGGGTTACAATGAAGATTTTCAACACTAGGGTATATTTGTCCTATTTTCAAGTGAATTTTTACCTTGCAAAAACGAAGGACAACATCGGCGAAGCTCAACACTCACTTTGAAAGTATATGATTTTCCAGGAGAAGCCCAACACTCACTGGAAGTGAAAGCGTGAACAATTGTGTTTGCGTATGAAGGTGATCACAGGCATCAGTTGTCGTGAGCAACATGAGTGCATACCTAGAGTATGTGTTGACATACATTTCTGTTTCTAGTTCGTGTGATGTGGTTCCTCACCCTATGTCCGTACTAAGGGGGAATGATGGAGATGTTAGTTATGTTTAATGTTATTAGAATAATAGGGAGGAGTGTGAGAGACTAATATATTTGTTATATTGTACATGAGTTGTCGCTCACTTATAGATAAGTTTGAAAGAAATATTTTAGGGACTTGGATGATGCTTATCTCCTTGCCTTTAGGAGATCAAAAGGCTATAAATATGTAAATTCATCATTTGAATAAAGGTATCGGGTGTATTTATTTTAGGATCACGGGAAGACTCAAGCAAGTGAGTCTACTTCTAGACAAACAAAGAGTTCATTTTATGCTCAGTCAAAAGGTAAGTGGAAACAAACTCCTAGTGAATAACCTTCCAAATACCTAGTGAATTTTCATTATTGTCATTAGGTTGGGCATATGAAAAAGGATTGTTGGAACCGATAGTATGATTGTTCTTCCCTCAACAAAAGCAAGAGGTCAAGCAAATGTTGCAGCAATTGAAGAACAGGATTCTGAGGAAGAGTATGCTCTTGCAGTATCAAGCTCGAACAACGGTGCTACCAGTTGTTGCTTCATTGATTCGAGTACATCTAAACATTTTTTGTGTCGAAGGGATTGATATGTAATCTTTACTGCTAAAACAGATTGTTTTGTTTCAGTTACATTAGCTGATGGCGAGTCACCTGCAGTAGAGGAGATAGGGGATATATGCATTGTGTTGTATAATGCTTATAAACTCTTAGTAAGGAATGTTATATATGTTCCTAACATGCATAGAAATCTCGTTTATTCGTTAGTTATGATGAATCCTAATATTGTTGTAATATTCCCTAGGCAGAAGTGTATTGTGTCTAATGTGACATAGGACAAGGTAGTTTCCCTAAGCATTGGGTAAGGTGGTATGTATAGGCTTATTGACCCTTTCGCAATTAATGTAAAGGCACACATAGAGGGAGCCTTCACCATATGAGATGTGCTAGACAGTGATAACGTATATTGGTGGACTATATGTTTATATCGAGTAGTAGTCAGCATTGTTTGATGTCAAGCCCTCGGACGATGGACTGTTCAATCATCTGCTCGACATAAAGAAAAGAAGGACCATGGTTGTGTGTCTAAGGATTGTGGCAAGAAGACGGTTAATTTGGCACAAAGAAATTTGATGCAAACATAATGAAGACCCATAAACACTGTCAAAATAATGGACACCTGGTGCATTAGTGTTGGGTGTTGCATCCAGAATCAATTCTTATGAACAAAGCAAGCAGGAAGGTTTTGATGTCAGCATAATTCAAGAGTCAACAAAGATGAAGTGAATGATAAAGTTATGCTTCTATTCCTATTGAGGAAAGTCATGCTAAAAAGGCTGAGAAAACTAAGTCTGAGTTGTTGACAGAAGGTGCAATGAAGTCTACTGCACCAAGTCAGTAATATGAAGTCTGCATCAAAAGAGAGGTGCAGTAAGTAAAACCATGTTGAAACAGGCTGAGCTAAATGAGGTGATGCCAAACGTGTCAACCAAGATGCTGGCTACGAATTCAATGTTTATACCTAAAGTAAAACATGAGAAGTTGACTAATGAAATCAAGAATTCTTTCCATGTGAAGATCCGAATCAAGGATGATGAAGCCATTGCCATATTTGACACAAGTTAGAACTTGATTTTGAAGCACTGACCAAGAATCCATAGCCATAGGAGCAGATTAGCAAGAATGTGGAGGTACAGGGCATCGAATGATATAAATTTAAGTTTTCCATACCAACAATACTTTGACAAGAGTGAGTGTGACACTATACCATTGTATTTTTGTTAAGTAAGAGGGAAGCCCATTTTTGTGGGACCAAGATGCCATTTTCTACATACAGTTCTAGAAGAATTGGCTGACCAAAAATGTGAAGTCATATCTGGTACATGCATCCTAAGGCAAGGAAAATGCTCATTAGTGTCTGCAGCATGACAAAAATATTGATAAACTGCTAGCAAGAAATGAGTGCTTCTTATCTTGAAGTCTAACCCTTTGTTCAGAACTACATGAGTGTGTAATTGTAGATAACGCTTCATCCTACTTATCATATTTATGCCGATATGCATCCTCTGATGGCGGTGGGGGTTGGTGAAGTGCAATGTCATGAGTTGTTCAAAATTATGTCCGAATTTAAATTTTATGTTGATTTGACTATCACAAGGAAAGTCCAACCATATATTTGATGTCCATCCGATTGTCACTTAGAAGTTTTTTCTTTACTGCTTGGAGAAGTCAATCGAAAAAATTGTAATATCTTGGCCTTTTTGGTGGATTTTGGCCCTCCCTTTTGGACACTGATTGGGCTTCCTCTAAGAGGATTCAGACTCTCCTCCTTCGCCGTTTAATCAGATGCAAACAGACGGTCCCCCAACATATTATTTTGGCAGAGTTCGGAGCTCGACCTTTCCGTCTGGAGACTATATTTGACATATCATCCTTTCTCCACCGTATCAAGAGGTTTGGTGATCTCTCCGATGAGCAGGACAAGTATCCATATCTCGCCTATTGTTCTTCTATGAGTATTGCCCAGGCCGTGGGCCGTTGTTGGTTTGCCGAGACTTCTGCCTTGTTGGACTCAATTGGTATCCAGATTGATCATCTCCCCCCCTTTCAGTATTCTCTGAATGCTCCCAGCCATCTCTTGCCCACCAAGCAAGTGTTGAACAAGTCCATCCGGGAGGATATCTACAGGAGCTTCATTCAGACTACTTGGGTGAACCCCCCTGGGGGTTTGCACCCTAAGATGTCCTTTTATTGAGAGCAATTTCTTGAAATCGTAGATGGACTCATCTTCCGCCCTCAGTACACCCCTCGTCCACCGGGTGCATGCCCTCCGTATACCTCTCTGGTCGGTTTGAGTCTGTTCCCACATACTTCGGTGCGAGACTGATCACCACCTTGATCGGGAGGATAGACTTTGTAGGCTCTGTAGCCTTCAGGAGGTGGAGACAGAGACTCATTTCATCTTCCGCTGCCCCATATACTATGAGATCAAAGGACGATTTCACTGTCTCTTCAGAGGGATTCAGACTCTCCCGGTCTTCTTCAGATATATCGACCAGCGGTGCCTTGCCCTCTACATCCGTGAGTCTTTGCTTTGTTACGAGACCAAATTCTTCATCCCCCTCCGAGAGTCGTCCCCACGAGACAGATTACAACCTTCTTTCTGGTTCTACCCACTGGTGGAGGTACTAAACGACAGAGCCTTTCTGACCCAGATACAGTGCATAGATCAGTTCGTCCCCGGTTGGACCCTCACACTTCTCTCGATCACACTTCTCTCGATCACCGCCAACAGAATCGGATGTACACACGTACCAGAGGGCAGTCCAGCTCCATTCGTCCTCCTGGCCGTCGCGTCAGTCTCAGAGCTCAGCAGGGAAGGAGGCTTCCATCCCCCTCGTCGGGTTGTCAGTCCATCAGGAGCTTCTTTTCGTCGGCCTCTAATGTTAGGAGGGGTGTGGCTACCATTCGTGATTAGACCATTGGTCCTTGTTTGTCCCCCCCTTCATTCCCTTCTTTACTTCCCTCGTTTTTCTCCCCCGCTTGCTCCATTGCCCCCGCCTGTGGGGGTTTTTGGCTTCGGGTTTCCTTTCTGCTGTCTTTTCTCTTCTTTTCTGTTTTTGGGAACTCGTTTTGAGTTGTCCCCGCTCACACTTTGTATATTGTTTGGGCTGCAGTCCCATTGACCTACTTTTGTGGTCATTCGTTGGACATTAATATATTTATCTTATCTTATCTTATCTAGAAAGATTTGTTTGAGCTCAACATTTGATGCAACTTCATTGATGCCATTTGTCACCAGTCAGTGGGAAATTGGCGGAGAAGGTAATGGAGTTATTAATCAATTTGGTATTTGAAAAATCCAAGATTAAAACCTTGAGATTGATGTCTCTTGGTGCATTTCAGATAAACATATTTAAGATGTTTGTAGTATGTACTATCATAATCTGGAAAAATGAGAGATGTTTTTGGAGACTAACAGGCTTGATATAGCATATACTTGGATTGGTGTCTGCAACATAGGAAAAGAGAATGGTAAATGCCAACAAGAAATATGTGCTTCTAATGTTAAGGCCTTAATATGAGAGTAGAATGAGGTTGACTCATCTGCATACTCACTCAGTTCTGAACAGACAGAGAGTGCATAATCTAATTCTGCAATATGGGGAGGTGTTTCTGAAGCCTAAAGGGATTGATATGGCATGATTTCACATTAGGTACAATAGAGGAGCATCACATCACTGGCCTGAATCAGCCACTAACTTGAATAGCATCAAAAAAATGCTATATTTTATTAGGAGCATGAAAAGACCAACTTAAATCTTATCAAATATCACCTTGATACTTGATAAATGGAAAAGTAAAGGTTGTTTTGGATGATTCAAAAGTAGAGGCTCAAATGTTTCAATTCCAAATATGACCATGTTGATGATTGGACAAAATAAGATTCCTTAAGTAGCTTCTCAGAACAATTTTCCATCCCGTGATGTGCCCAACATCTGGACAAAATTTTTCGTACCAGAAAGTAATCGCGATTTCCCCAAAATCCATGCAAAAATTTTCATTCAATTAGATCATTCTGCTATCCCTGTCATTCCTATTCCAGAAACTTCTTGCAGTATCGCCATGGACTCTCTTAAAGATGTCACCACATCTTCGTTCATCGTATGTCCATACAAAACCATTTATAAGTCATGGTTACAACCTAAGTCACAAGGTTCGAGTTCAAGTTCATGTTCGACGAGGATAAAGTTCGGTTCAAGTTCACCAAGGGATAAAGTTCAAGAAAAAAACGTCTTTAAGTTCAAACAAATATTTTTTTCTATCATTTTTATTTTCTGAAAAAATGCATAAATATGTCAGAGGGACAGATTGGAGAGAGCTTTCTGTCCTCTGCTTTCAGTTGGTATATGTATATATACACACATTTATAAAATAATGCAAAATCATGTCAAAAACTTTCCATGCAAAAATAATGGATAAAGTTTGAGTTCATGTTCGGTGAAATTCAGCCTTTTTCAATAAAATTTGGGGTACCTTGTGACATTGGTTTCAACATTCAGCCAGACCTGGTATAGAGTCTGAAATAGATTTTTTTGGGTCACTTGTGGCCTAAGTCACCGCATTCGGCGGATTTAATTAAAAAAAATCGAAATTCGGCGAATGTTTTCCAAACATTTGAAATTCGTTTCTATTCGTGAATTCAATGAATAACAGTCGAGTATACCAGTTCCGTCGAGTATAACAATGGCTGCAACCACTGTATTGGAGACTGTGACCACTGTACGGGATCCTGCGACCAGTGTATTGGAGCTGTGACCAAACGACTAAGAGTAACAAGCTAACAGAGCCTTCCGCGAGACTCCAAGCGACCTCCAGGGTAACAGAGCCTTCCGCGAGACTCCACCAGCGGCAGCGACCACCGACTCGACTCCACGTTTCCGCAAAAACCAGCTAGGGAGTTTATTGACTATTTTCATTTCAATATTACTTGTATAATATATAGTTTTTTTAGGTTAATAGTTTATTAAGTTATAGTTTTTAGTTTCATTTATAAATGTTTATTTTGTGTTTTAGGTTAATAAGTTGATAGACTATTAACAGGTATTCACGTTTTAGTTTTTAACCTATAAACTTAAAAGTTAATAAGTTGATAGTTTATACGTTAAAAACTTAATGTATTATGTAAATGATTATTTTATTAAAAAAATATTTGTAAATTTATAAAATAATTAGGTTTATTTTGTTTTATTATTTTTAATATATGTTAGTAAATTTATAATTTATTAAAAAAATTAAATTTAGTTTCTAACTTCTATATTTTGTTTTTAGAAAAGTAATTTTTGACATGTATACTTATACCAAATGTGAAATTATAACTGTATTTCTATTAGCCGAATTTAATCACGAATTTTATCTTTATTTTTTTATAAACGAATTTCATACGAATTTTATACTCGGCAAATTCGAACACGAATTGGAATGCAGTGACTAAGCTTGTGGCTATCCGGAGAGAACTCAACACTCAATTTTAATTTTAAATTAAAAAAATATAGTTAATTGAATACTTCTGTTATCATCTGTATTGAAGGCTTGTGACAATTTGCAAGGGTTTTCAACATAAGCGGCTCTTGTTCGATACTCTTTATGTACTCTGATATATTATTTTTGCAAGTTCTCCTACTACGATCATAATGCATTGTAAATACCAATTGGATTCGAACTCTGCCTAGCTGGTTAGTTGCATGTAGGCTAGATTAAATTTGTATATCAAGTGAATTGCTTATAGGTTGTGTTCTCAGACTTGAACCCAGAGATGCAATCAATTTTATTTTTACTGTGTCTATCATTATTAACAAAGACTGGAGGCGTAAAAAAGAGAAACTGTGTGATTTGTAGTTTATTACTTTGATGGCATCATCTTGTTGTATCTGATTTAATTTTGTTATTTGCTTATTATCCTTACCTTTTCCCAAACTTTTAAAAACTCCTGTCCCCTCGCAGACCTACCAAACTATTTGAATACTAGTCAAGTACAAAGCAACATCAATTATAAGCAGTAAAGGATAGGAAGCCCGCATGAACTATTCATTTGCCTTTTGAACATAAGTGCATGTTTTAAACCCTGAACAAATTTCAAATATGGTGTTATGCCAACAATATTGGAACTTTGTTTGTCCTGCCTGTTTACAGAGAAACTACACTACCTAATGCCAACACGCATTAACATAACAAAGTCAGGACAAAAAAATTACATTTATTGAGAATACGGACTATACTCCCAAACGTCATGCATTCAAATCGTGAAGGGCAAGTTCTTTAAAAAATCTAAGAATTTGTTTGACTTGAAATATTGGGATCATGATAAAAAGAACAATGTTACAATAATAACAAAAAGGTTGAAATGCAAAAGAAAATATGCTAGAATTCAAATACTTGATTTAAAAATAAAAGGAGTATAATCACAAGGTCACATGTTCATAAACTGTCAATGCCCATGAAAACATAAAAATCCGAGTTAGTTAATAATAATATTAGCTTTACCTTGACCAATCATAAATTTTACACGTGGTTTAGTTTAGCTTCTAGAGTTGAAATATTTGATTTAGAGGTAAAACGGAGTATAATCACGAGGTTGCATGTCATTAGCTGTCAATGCCTACAAAAACATAAAATTCTGAGCCAGTTAGTATCAGCTTTATCTTGACCATGAATAAATTTAAGAAATGTTATTTAGTTTAGCTTCCAGAGTTTTTGGAGCATCTCCATTACATGATATCAATCCCTGATGTTCTTGATCACATGTACAGATTACTTCTGACATGTGAAGCAGCAGCCTCATGCTTGAATAATTTTCTATAAATTTACTTTCTTTACATAAAGTCTTATTTTGTCATTTATCAATTAAGAGCATTTCATTTTAGTTTTGATAGCAATATTGTTTCCTACTATTTAATTGACAAAGAAAATGCAGTCGTATATGACGAGAATACCACTTTTAGTTTACCAGTCAAGCTTAACACATAACAGTTCTATAGTCCTTATACTCAGAATATTGTGTTCTACCCCAATGCAGGGTTTAATGAGGGCTTTCAGAGTTGAAAACTTGCCTATTGAATCAAAAATGCTTACAAAAGCATTGGATGAGGCTCAAAAGAAGGTGGAAAACTACTTCTTTGAGATTCGCAAAACCTCTTTGAGTATGATGAGGTTCTCAACAGCCAACGCGAGCGTGTTTATACAGAACGCAGACGTGCTTTGGAAGCTGATAATCTTCAACCTCAACTGATAGAGTACGCAGAACTCACCATGAATGATATTCTCGAGGCAAGTAATAACCTTTAAATTTTGAGATTAGATAATCTTATGCAGATTCAAATGTTCTTAATATTCACAATTACAAATCGTATAAGAATTTGAATTGTGCTTATGATTTCCTGCTACTTATAATGATTAATCTAATAAGTGTATAGTTTGCTTCTCTTTAAATTGTTTTCTTCCGCTTTTTTGTCCTCAGTCCTTCGGTCATGCATGCAGGCAAACATTGTCCCAGAAACACAAAAGGAAAATTGGAATCTTGCTGCTCTGGTTATGAAATTGCAGCAGTAAATTTTTCCATTTCCTGAATCCCATCCTGTGAAATACCAACCAAACAAAGAGTATTTGCTTTTAATTCATTGTTTTTCAATATCAAGCTTATGCTAATTCTTAAAGAATTTCAATGTCAGGTATTGCTATTTGTTAAATGATTTGACGCCGGAATTGTTAGTAAAAAGTGCAGCAGCTATGATGGCCTGCAGGAATATCTTCGGCTTCGTGGTCGAGAAGCATATTTGCAGAAAAGGGTATGTTCTTATACATTATCTATTGTCTTTGACATGTAAATGAAAGTGCAAATGTTATTCGAGCAGAAAAGATTGAATCATCTGTTTGATCTGCAACAAGAACTAAATTTTCTGGTGAACTTGGATACTTCAATTTCAAATCATACTCACAGTAATTAGAAGCATTAATGTTTTTGTCAGATCCAATATCCCAATCAACATTTGACCTCTAATGTACATACAGAACTGTATGGTAATACAAGAACTATTTCTTTTCAGTTCACAGATGAAATATTCTATCTTTTTTATTGAAACTCTTATGCATTACATAGATTATATATTCTATCTCCTTGCTCTGATACCATAAAATCCGAATAATCAAGCTGTATTCACATTCATAGAGAGAGCCTATTAAATAGGCATACAACAAGCTCCTATAATGAAGGAGGTGGGTGCAACAAAGAATGATGGGAAGTAAGAAATAGCTTTACCCGTAGAACAAACCCAACAAATTACCCAAGCTGTTATAACTCCTATAACAACATACATTAAACAATATAATAAGCTTTAATTAAGCTTATACAAACTAATTATTCTAATATAATGTACATACAGAACTGTATGGTAATACAAGAACTTTTTCTTTTTCTTTTTCTTGATGAATAAGATCTTATATTCATTTAACGAGTAAAATGATACAAGACAATTCACAAAAAAATCAGGCGGTATGGAAGCACTCCCCAAAGCCACAAAACAAACTAGGCAAAAAAGCCTAGGAACGAGGGGGAGCAAAAATGCCAATACATCAAAAACAAAGAAGATTAAGCTGCCACTACAAATTGTTGTCCTGTAGGGGCAGATCTTGATTGTGCCAACCAGAGCTAGGTAGAACTTTGCGAGTTTGGCACTTCCCAGCCCAATCCATAGTGGCTTTCTTCTTCATATCTTTAACAAGGGCCCAAGAGAGCGAAATGGCAAGCGCCAACCTTGGAAACTTGTTTTGTGGAGGAGGAAGGCTCCACCCGTCATGAGTGTGAGGCTCAGGCACTGGCGGTGACCCACAACTGCGTTGATTGGGAGGTGGGGGCATATCCCAACCCCGATGGTGAGTTGAAGGCAAGGGAGTGAAGCAATCCATAGTGGCTTTCTTCTTCAGTATCTTTAACAAGGGCCCAAGAGAGCGAAATGGCAAGCGCCAACCTTGGAAACTTGTCCAGTGGAGGAGGAAGGCTCCACCCGTCATGAGTGCGAGGCTCGAGCATCAAGGTGACCCACAACTGCGTTGATTGGAAGGTGGGGCATATCCCAACCCCGATGGTGAGTTGAAGGCGGGGAGTGAAGCTCCTTTGGGGAGGTTGGCTACAGGAGAGCGGTGGCGCGGCTAAATGAGCGATGTTGGGAGCGACTCGCGCCCACCACCTCGTTGTCGGTCATTAGCATCGCACCGCCACGTGTTGGAGAGCGGCGAGAGGGGGATGGCGGCATGCACACAACATTGCGGGGGTGCCGCCCCATGGCACAAGAGTGTCTGTAGATGTTCCACCTCTATGCCACCTTATTGGCTTGAACTTGAATCTGCAAAAAGACATTGGCAACAACCATAGACTTGTTATAAATAGAGAAGTGATGATCGACATCAGCATTAACAAATAAACAAGCATTCCTTTCTTTCCATAACCAGAACAAAATTTCCCCTTTTGAAAGCATGCCAAATCTAGGTAAATTTATGCGGCAATTGGGGATGGTCTCCTAGTAAGACACAATACCAATTGAAGGACTTGGGGCAAAAAGGTTGGAAGAAGGAATGAATCCAATCCCAAGCACCCTGAGCTTTGCAAAAGTACCAAAAGAGGTGTGGGAGAGTTTCCAGATGCCCACGAAGGGGAATTTTGGCGCAACCACTCCCAATTGAACTAGACATGTTCAAGCAAGAGGCCTTGATACAACACACACCACAAAAAGTGTGCTATTTTGGGTTCCACACAGGCGGACCAAACTGTAAGAAATCTCCTTCGCCAGATAGATCGTGAGGACCGAATTCCTGCACCAAGTGTTAAGCTTATCCACCATGGGCAGATGTGGCGAAAGCCACACATAGCCTTTATAATTGGGGTAGTTCAGGACAATGTTTTGAAAACCGTTTCGGTTCCAATTAAGCTCAACCGGTTTGACTGGTTCATTAATTTTTTTGCAAACCATTAGAAAAACCCAAACCAATGATCGGTAATATACAAAACCGCTCAAACCGTCTAATTCTCTACTGGATTGCTCTGAACTAGTTGAGGGGCAGGTGTTGCCTTAAAACCTTTTTTTCCAATGTTAGCTTTTAAGTTACTTTTTCCAACCTTTACCTAAAATGATGTTATATAGACCATGTTTGGAACAACGGTTAAATGATCCAGTCTTTGTGCAATACAACCTCCGGCTAAGGCGCAACCAATTGTTGAATAGGATACCTAATCTGAGATCCCATTGTGTTGGATGATATTGATCCAACCTCGGAAATGGGTAAAGGAGAGTCACCTAGCGAGTTTGATCCCGATGACTTGGGGTGGATGGCTTTGGATGATGAACCACTAGTAGCACCAAACATGGCAAACACTAGCCGTGCTTCTACAACTCTGCCGAGATGTCCTTGAGGACTCGATGTGTTTGAGCCAAAGGAACATGCTTGACATTGATGAGGATGAGAATCCCATTCTCGAGAAGTGGTGTTGAGTTTGATGATTGATATCAAACATCTATCTACTTATAGCATATTTTTATGTTTTTGTTTCGGATATGAAGTGCACTCGATGCCGTTTTGCTATATTTACCCTTACATTGTGTATGCATTAGCAAACTTTACATGTTTTGTCTCTAATTGTTTGTAATCATGGTTTGGAATCTTTAAAATTTCTTGTTTTCATTAAAATTGTAATATTTTATGTATTATTTAGTAAACTGGTTCATAAGTCTTAAACCAATCCGATTCCGGTCCAATTCCGATTCGGTTCTGTCCGACCCTTGGTCGGTTCCGATTTTTAAAACATTGGTTCCAAAAGGGGTGTCCACATACCATTTCTAGTCTATCCACCAAGGACGAACTTGGAGAACAATAATCTTATGAATCATGTGATATCATGCACGAAGAAAATGATATCTTGACAATGAGGATCCTATTTCGCGAGGCCAATTTAAAATTTTCCTTGAGCACTTTCCAGGGCAACCAGGATTGAGTGTGCTTGCAAAAAGATCTTGGATAGTGCATATTCCGTGTTTGAAGAAGTGGAGAGCAGGAATCCAAGGCACCTCTACCAAACAACGACCTTGGTATTGGAACATAGGGGACCACCAAAAGAGTGGAGATTGAAGGAAATGCCATTACGGAAGCTATTGTCGTTCCACAGAAGCCAAGGTTTAATCTGCTCCCAAGCTTTCTAGATGCTTTTAATCACAAAGGTGCCCACCACTTTGACTAGGACAGGGGCAATGAGAAGGTTGGTAAAACAAATACCTTTCCATGCAGAGCGGTTGTAGGGGGTGCCTTATGCTATACCATGTCGCAAAAACACCTTCCAAGCTTCCTTGTCGTTAATGGCCCAAATGATCCATTGAGCGCAAAGCGCTTGTCCCTGCCACAATATGTCGATAAGGCCTAAGCCACCAGAGTCCTTGGGCAAACAACAGGATTCCCAAACAACTATGTGAAACCCTTCGCCAAATGCGGGATTGGCTCGGAAGAAGTCTTTAAGCGGCTTTTCAAGCTTGTGCATTGACTTCTTAGAGGGGACCCAAAGAGAGGAGTAATACACATGTGGTTTCTAAAACGTTAGAGAAAATTTCTGGAATTTACTTTCCAAAGAAAGCAGATTTGGTGATCCAGTAATCCAATTTTCGGGCCACACGTTGAACGACATCACGCCATAATTCAATGGGAGAGGCTTGGAAGCCGAAAGGAATGCCCATAAATTTGAACATTTCTTTGTGATTAAGTTGCTTCCAATCATAGGATGCCAACCCAAAGAAAAAGTGCCCGAAGAAACAATTATGTCAGTAGCATTGCGTTTTGCTTACGCTATTGATTGGAAGAGCCGAGAGGCCAAACAGAAAACTACAGTGCATGCATGGCACAGTTAAATGTTGCGCTCCTCTTGATATGAGTGAGAAAGGAGTCATCAACAAAGTGGCCATTAAGAAGTTGAGCACCATCACCAAAGGGTAAAGCAATACCCCTAACAAGTCCTTGAGATTGGGCTTGAACAAGCAAGTAACCAAATCCTTCAGCTGCCAAGACATAAAGGGCGGGTGCAAGGGGGCAACCTTGTCTGATAGATCAAAAGAATCCGAAAGAATCCGATGGCTTTGAGCTTTGTCCATTGATGGTGATATGGGTAGAGGCATTTGAAAAGAGCATATTAACATCTTGAAGAAAGTTTGGACCGAAACCTAAAGCTTTAAGCATGGCTAAGATGAACGGCCATTCAATTCGGTCATAAGCCTTCTCAAAGTCAATTTTGATGAAGAGAGCTTGTTGATTAGACTTGCAAGCCCACTCCATGCCTTCCCAGACAACAATGATGTTGTCGAGGATATAACGTCCTTGGATGAAGTCAGTTTGCTCTGGTCTAATTATGGTTGGAAGGCGAAAGGAATGCCTAGAAATTTGGACATTTCTACACGATTAAGTCGCTTCCAATCATAGGATGCCAACAAAGCAGGTGCGGGAAGAAACGATTAATTGTAGCATTGCGTTTTACACCATTGAATGGAAGAGCCAGAGGCCAAACAAAAACTTGCGAGCACCGCATGGCTTGGTTAACGTTGCGCTCCTCTTCAATGAAAGTGAGAAAGGAGTCATCAATGAAGAGGACATTAAGCAGTTGAGCACCATCACCGGAGGTTAAAGCAATACCCCTGACAAGTCCTTGAGATTGGGCTTGAGCAAGCAAGTAACCCAATCCTTCAAATATTTACATGACATAAAGGGTAGGTGCAATGGGGCAACCTTGCCAAATAGATTGAAAGAGTCCAAAGGGCTCGACTTTGCAATTAATGGTGATATGGGCATAGGCATTTGAAAAGAGCATATTAACATCTTGGAGAAAGTTTGGATTTAAACGTAAAGCTTTAAGCATGGCTAAGATGAACGGTCATTCAGATTCATTATAAGCCTTATCAAAGTCAATTTTGATGAAGAGAGCTTGTTTATTAGACCTGCGAGCCCACTCCATGCCTTCCCATACAACAATTATGTTGTCGAAGATATAACGTCCTTGGATGAAGCCAATTTTCTCTGGCCTAATTATGGTTGAAAGCTAAACTACCCCAAAACGTCCTAGGCCCTCTTATACTAGGCTCGATTCGTACTGCACATGCACGGGTATGGAGTGCAAATGCTAAGATACATTGTGAGTACATACTCACAGAGCCTGGGTACGGTTTGGGTACTGATTTCCATACCCAGGACCTGTGGGTACGTACCCACAGCGTACCAATTAAAAAAACGTCTTTTTTGACATCAAACTTCAAAAAATTAAAAAATAAAACATTTTAACTTAAAACTAAAGTAGCCTAAACCTAATTTAACCCTAAAAGACACCTTTAAAAAACTTATTTATTCACCCAACCCCTCTTGTTTATTAACACTCATATTTTGCTAATTTTGAGCTTGAAGGAGAGAAAGAGAGCTTGAAGGAGAAAGAGAGAGCTTGAAGGAGAAAGAGAACGAGAAGGATCAACTACAAGTCTACAAACAACAAGGAGGATTATTTTCAGGTATTTTTCATGCATCCTTTTTTTAATCTTTTGATCAATGTTTTGTATGTGATCAATGATCAATGATCATGAATGATGTGTTTCAAACACATCATTCATGATTCATGATCTATTTTATTTTTAATATTTATTTATTTTACGTTTTTAAAATATTAATTAATTTTTTCGTATTTAAAGTTTAGTATTGAAGTTCTATTTAATTAAATGTCTACCCTTTGTGTATGATCTCACCTCGCACCATTTATGGCGAACTTGGAGATCAAAATTAGAGATTGACATGTAGGGCTAACTGTTTAATTTTTTCGATTAGTTATGTATTCGTTTTTTATTTTATTTTAAAGTTTTAAATTGAATTCATTAAAAATTTAAACGTTTACCCTCTGTGTATGCTCACCTCACACCATTTATGGCGAACTTGGTGATCAAAATCAAAGATTGACGTGTATGGGTTAACAAATTAATTGTCTAATTTGTATTTGTTGTTTTTAATTAAATTATTTAGCAATGTTTTAAAAATATCTCTTATTGTAGGTTAAAACAAATTAAACCTACAATCATGACATCCAATTCAGCTTCAGGGGCATGGGGAGCAAGCAATGAGGGAGGAACACAAGGAAGTGTTTGAGTGGCTTGATAGTGAAAATGGATCCTCATTCTCCTTTATGAAGGCATGTGGAAGTGCTAGAGCTCATTGTTGGTGGCGGTGTCTGTGTTTGGATGTGCCCCCATTGTGGCACCACATTTAAATCCTTGTATACCCGTTTGAAAGCTCATCTAACTACGGTATCAAGGACGGGCATTAGAGTATGTAAGAAGGTGGAGAAGAATACAATAGCTATGTACTTAAAAGAGCAAGAGGATGCAAACTTTGAAATAGCAAGAGCTCGCTCTAGAACCATTTCTTTGCAACAGAAGACTATGGAAAAACCACCAACACCACCACCATCATTCCATCCTTTCATTGATAGTAATGTTGAAACTGTTCCAGTTGAATCTCCTTTTGATGAAGATACCCCATCAAGAAAGAGAACAAAAGGGCCTTTAGAAAAAGCATTCAACATTGAGAAGAGAGAAATTGCAGATGAATTGGTGGCTCGGTATTTATGCATGTGGGCTACTATTCAATGTCATGAGGTCATCATATTGGCGTGCAGATGTTAAGAGGCATTAATGAGGCACCACAAGGGTATACAAGCCCCAAATATAATAAGGTTTGCACTTTTTTTTTTGGCAAAAAAGTGCAACACATACAAACATCTTTACAACCGTTTAGAGATTCTGGAAGGATTCGAGGTGTCAATTATCTCGAGATGGATGGAAAGACTCCCGAAACAGACCTCTCATCAACATTATTGTAGTCAACCCTAAAGGGGCAATGTTTCTGAAGGTTGTTGATTGTGAGGGGGAATAAAAGATGCCCAATTCATTTCAAACATTCTAATTGAGGCTATTGAGTCAATGAGCCCTCAGAACGTTGTCCAAGTTATCACGAACAATGCCAAAAATTACAAGGTAACAAAGTTGATAGTAGAGGGTAGGTATGCGCACATATTTTGGACACCATGTGCAATACACTCCACTGAATCGATGCTGCTGCAAAAATTGGGAAAATTACATGGATTGAGAAAATCTACATGTAGGCAAATGAGATTCAAATGTTTGTGACCACCCATCACATGTCTCAAGCCATTTTCGAAGATTCTCGAAGTTGGAGTTGTTGAAGGCAAAGGGAACAACTAATGAGTCATAAATTTTACTTTTTAAGTTTTTCATTTTAATTATTAATTTTAAATCAACTTCAATTTGTGTTGTTATTGAATTGTTTCCATTCCTTTTTAATATGTTGTTGAGACTAGGTTTGCCTCTCACACACTCGACTTGAGACAACTTGTGAAGGTGAAACATGCTTTGCGTAGCATGGTGATTGACAATGTTGGGATGTCTGGAGGCAAGAAAATACGAGAGAGAGCCCAAAGGATAAAGGCATGGATCTTGGTGGGAAAAAGTTGAATATTTATTGAGTTTCACGAGCTTGTTCCAAGTATGATCAGATTTGTAGACAGAGATAGTGCTTGTATTGAGAAATATATGATGGCATTGACTCCATGCTTGAGAAAATAAAAGATATCATACAAGCCAAAGAGCAGGACCCTGAGGAAATTTTTTATAATGAAGTTAAAAGTGTGGTCATGAAAAGGTGGAACAAAATGACCACCCCATTGCATCTCCTTGCTTATGCCTTAAATCCCAAATATTACAGCAATGAAATAGTTGGGTTACCTGGTAGGTAGCGACCATATGATGACCAAGAGGTTGCAAATGGGACGAGGGCAACATTCAGGAGGTTGTTTCCTGATCCAGCTATATCTAGTGCAGTCCGCAATGAGATGAGGATGTTTGTATTTGGAGAAGGTAGCATGGGAGAGGTAGAGGCTCTTTGTGACAAAGCCACCTTGAATCCAATCAAGTGGTGGATTGTACATGGCCATGATGCCAAGTACCTACACCCATTGTGATCAAATTGCTCTCACAAGTATGAAGTTTGTAACTTGTTATTTGATATTCTAATTACCAATTAAGAATTAAAATTTAAAATGATAGCACTCTTTTTGTATATTAATAATACTTTGTTTTTGTGATAGGTGGCTAGTAATTCTTTTGCAGTGAAACTGGAGTACTTATGGCTTCATCCACTCATCCAAACGCACCATGTTGGCATCCAAGAAGGTTGAGGATCTAGTATACGTACATTCCAACTTGCGCCTCTTAACGCATAAGACAAAAGAGTATACTAGAGGTCCTAACAAGCTTTGGGACATCCAACCTGAAACCACAGACTTTGAAGCTTTTGTTGCTTGTTTGTCCAATGTTTCACTACTTGGCATTGATGACAAACTTCCAAGGAGCCCTTCACAAGGGTTCGACAGTGGAGCTAGTGGGAGTGGAGCTGCAAGTGCCATCCATGAAGATGATTTTGAGGATCATCTAGATGATATGTTCTAGGCTTTTAGGCCTAGGAAATTGAAAGTGAAGCAAGTTGAGAACTTGAATGTATTATGTTATTAACTATTATGTTTTGAACATTATGAATCAATACAAACTCAAGTCTCAATTCTCAAAGTATTGGAAATTTGTTTTCATATTCTATGAATGACTGTATGAGTATTAAATTTCATTAAATATGCAAATGCTTCATTAAATTTATAATTTTAGAAACATACATATATATATATATAAAACGTACCCAACAAAGTACAAGTTTTTAAAAATCTGCAGATCATCAGCGTACCATACCCGTACCAAAACAGTCTAGGTCGGAAGGAGATGTCAAAGCCGAACGACAAGAGCTTTGGCTATGATCTTGTATGAAACATTTAACAGAGTGATGGGATGCCAATTACTAATTAACTTAGGATCACCTAGTTTAGGGATAAACTTGATATTCCCTTTATTGATATGGGGACCAAGCATCTAAGCATGGAATCTTTCCGTGTAAACTTGATGCAGGTCCGGCCAAACAGTAGCCCAGAGCGCCTTGTAGAATTCACAAGGAAATCCGATGCATCCGGGGCCTTGTCATTGGTCATTGGCATGGTTGCTTCCTGCAAATCCTCAATGGAAAGCAGATGATCATAGGCAATTCTTTTCGTCGGGAAACTTTGCATCGCATAACAGAGCAAACATTGTTTCATGGCGGCGCTATGCTTAAGCGAGGGGGTTTGGACTTGAAAGACTTGTTTGTAATGATTAACAAAAACCTGGAGCATGAAATGGGAATTAGTGAGCTGCGTTTCGTCATCATGGATGGCCCTAATTTGCTGGGAGGAATGTTTGGCTTTGAGCATTTGAAAGAATTCCTTCAAAACTCGGTCCCCAACTTTGAGCCAATGAAGTCGGGCGCGGGTTTGCGCACTCTCAGGCATTGTAATTATCGGCGATTTGAATTTTCTATTAAAGCTCGGCAACCTGCAACTGCAAGGGCTCAGAGAAAGGGTTGCCCTCAAGCACCACCACTGCCTGGATGAGCGCAGAGGAGGTGGTAGAATAGGAATGACGTCTAACACTGGCCAACTGTCGCCCATAAATTCTAAGGACCCTAGCTGTCCTAGTCATTGCATCAGACCACCATTGTGTCCAGCTGGACAACAAAGGAGGATGTTGACTATGCATATGACGTGGTTTGGGCACCAAGTTCCACACCCGCTTGATATGATTGAGCGTGGGCCCATGCTCCATCAAGGCCGTGTTAAGGAAGAATTGAGACTTATGACAAAAAGGGCGCTTGGATTGCTAGGTGATGCGAAATTTGATGGGAAAGTGGTCAGAAAGGACGAAATCTGGCATCACTTCCACAGGAAGAGAATAAATGTTGTCAAAATCAAAAAAATCTTGAGTGGACAACATAGCCCTGTCAAGTTGTTTAAGAACCCAATCCGATCCACATCGAAGATTGGACCAAGTAAACCAAGCCTTAGAGCTAGGCCGGCGTAAGGTGTTCGGGTCATAAAATCTGAATTTATCACGCATAAAGGACCAGGCCTCTCTTTCACCAGTTGTCCATCGCATGGGACCATATTGAAGTCATTGCAGATGACCCAATATGCATCAGGGATCTCATTGGCTATCCACCGCCATAAACCTTCTCTTTCCGCTGCATCATTCGAAGCATAAATGTTGATGACACTGAAAGGGCGGCTTTAAATAGTAAAGAGGGCCCAGATGGTCCTGTTGGTGGGGTATGTGCCATGATCCACGAAGAAGGGCAACAAAACTATTTCTTTTCAGTTCACATATGAAATATTCTATCTTCTTTGATTGAAACTCTTATGCATTACACAGATTATATATTCTATCTCCTTGGTTGAAAATACCATGTAATTATCAGATATCTTACTTCACAATATTTTACTTATCAGATTATCCTTATCTTTGTTTCCTGGTTCCCTAGAATCGAATCTATCATTGTTACTCTGATCATAAAGATAAGTGCTTACCTTTGGTCAGACAGTAGTTCATTTTCTCATGAAAAATAGAAATTGTGTGCAAATGTCCATGATCATGTAAATTTATAAGCTGATTACTGTGCTGGTTATACTTAGGCTGGGAAGGAAAAAAATGCCATCTGATAAAATTTCCCAAATAAAGATAACTTCTAGTTCGAAACCCTAGGATGCACAGAAGAAATCCAAGTTATATTGTAACAGAAAAGAAAAGTTAAGTATTGGACAACATAAATCACAGAGAAGACACAGATTCAACTTATCCGTCAGATTAAAACTGTCATAATATATAACTGAAAACAAACATAACTCCTCAGCAATATATTGCTCCGTCAGCAAATATGCCAGGTGTTAGTGGATGTAGAAAGCTGAGCGGCCTGACTGATCCTGCCTGGATGAGGAGCATACTATTATATTGCATCTCCACTTCATCTTGTTATTATGTAGTCTTCCAGAAAAAACCCAAGGAATTCTTCAAAAATTGTTCATGAGCAGGGGTGGCCAGCAATTTATAGTATGGTTAGTGAATGAGCAGGAATGGAAGCATGAGGAGACGGAACATTTTGAATCAGCAACATTGCAAGCTTACCATTCATGGGTTGCATCTCATGAAACAACAGTTCCATGAGTGTCATCATCTTGTGTGACAGTGCTGGTTCCCAGCCTTGCGGTTCCTAAATAGATTATGATCCTTCCTCAGATGGTTGTTTGCTCTTGTGTTGGGATTTCATGGTTTGGGGTTTAACTGCTTTGATTTTTCTCCTCTGGTATTGTTTACATTTTTTTAGTGTTAGTGTTTATTTATTTTCAGACTAGACTGTTTCGATGCGCTAAAACGGCAAATTTTTAAAAAACCTCGGGTATGGTACGCTTTTGGGTACGTTTTATATATATATATATATATATATATACTAGGTAGCTGGTACGTACCCTGCAAGGCATGGGTACAGGTACAGTACGTACCTGGTACATGGTATGGGTGCGGTACGCCCTGGGTACGGCCAGGGTACGTCCAGCAGTACCCAGGTACGTCTGGGTACTTCTCAGGACGTACCCGGTACTGCTGGACGTACCCTGGCCGTACCCAGGCGTACCCAGCCGTACCCACCACTAAAAACAACAATTTTTAATTTTTTTTTTTAAAATTAATTTTTTTTAAAACTTTTTGTAGGAAAAAAAACTATTTTTTGGGAGTCAATAAAGGTCAATAGATGGGATTATGTAAATGATTCAACTCTGGTAAAACTTCACATAAGTACCTAAAACAATGGCTGAAACTGCAACAGTTGAGATGTGTTTGGGTAATGTGGGATCAAAAAACACAGTGGCAGCATCTCCACTAGCAAGTAAGCCTATGCTGGAATAACAAGAGAAACCCAAAAGGAATCTGAACTGCCAGATTTGAAGGGAGCTGATAATAGCCAGAATTCCAGTCCAGTTATGTGATTTGTTATTATTTATGTTAATAATTGGACATTGTAACATTTGGAGTTTGAACAATGTAGTTGTTCGAAGTTCAATCAATGAATATCATGACAAAATGCATTGAATTATTAATACGTTATTTGGCTATTTCACTTAATTAATAATTTGTTTACTCTATTCATGTACAAGGCTGAATTTTTACTTATTTGGCTATATTTTTAATATTTTGTATGTATATTGTACTGCCGTACCCAAGTGGACATTGTAACATTTGGAGTTTGAACAATGTAGTTGTTCGAAGTTCAATCAATGAATATCATGACAAAATGCATTGAATTATTAATACGTTATTTGGCTATTTCACTTAATTAATAATTTGTTTACTCTATTCATGTACAAGGCTGAATTTTTACTTATTTGGCTATATTTTTAATATTTTGTATGTATATTGTACTGCCGTACCCAAGTGCCGTACTGGCCCCCAAAAAAATTGCTGTATCAGCGTACGGATCCCTGTACACGTACCTGTACCGTACCCCCATACTAGCTACCTAGTATATATATATATATAAAATTATAAATTTAAAGAAGCATTTGCATACTTCTTGAAATTTAATACTCATACAACTTAAAATCATTCATAGAACATGAAAACAAATTTCCAATACTTTGAGAATTGAGACTTGAGTTTGTATTGATTCATAATGTTCAAAACATAATAGTTAATAACATAGACTGTATTATAGATTTGATAATTCATTATTAATGCCTTAAGCTTGAGTTAGACGTCTCATTGGACATTAAAAAAACATTTAAAGTTTGTCGCTTGTAATATGTAACTAGCCTGGAAACCATAAGAAATTGTCCTCAATTCTTCTAAAATTGTGTTGTTATGTGTTCTCTATGCCTCTGCCCTAGCATTGGTGCCAAAGATTTACCAAACAGTTGGACCTCCATGCTGGCAAAGGGTATTCCAAGAATCCAAACCCATTCTTGGATAACAGTTTCTTTTTTCTGGATTTAATTTAAGTTTTTCAATTTCTTTGTTTTGTAAAGTTGGAAGGTTGTTGCATTTGAACTTTTCCAAGTTTATATATTGTTGAAGGTTATACGCATTCGATGATAAAGTTATATTATAAAAGAAGGAAAAAATAAATCTCAATTATTTCATTGATCTAAGTTATTCCACAAGCTTACATTCCTGGATTGATAATGAGGGGTTCGGAATCTAAGTGTAGCCTGAATTAATACACAAAGGAAGAACCATCATTTTTTTATTTTTTAAGTAAAAGTGTTTAATTTTTTTTTTTTGAGTTACATAAAAAAACATTTTTTTGCCTAGGGTATGTTGCGAGTGAGCACGTACCCACGGGGCCGTACAATTCAGTACGGCTTTACGTGCCGAAGTGTACCTGGACTTGTGGGTAGTGCGTACCCTGCAACGTTCGTACACGTGTCAGAAACATTTCCAGTCTAGTACGAAGGGGGGGAATGTTTCTGTGCAATCTAGTTTTCAGAATCTAGGTTTTGTTGTACCCTTGTAATTTTGTGATGTAATTGGATGTGCATTCCATTGCCATTGACCTACTTTGGACATTCATGAAGAAACTATTTTCTTTATTGCTGTCCTGAGATTACCCTCTCATCTATGATATTGAAACCCTTATCAAAGTGCTCTCTTAGATTGCATATAAGTCGATTGGTAGTGAAGAAGATGTTAAATTGTGAGTGGCATGCTATCAGTGTATAGTGATGAGAGCGGTAGGGGCATAACAAGTAACATGGACACAATGACTCAAGGTGTGTCAAGCGGCTTCTATAGTGCATTCTATCCACTCTTTGCCGCCTAAAATCTCTTATTGTAGCTAATGAATGGTGCCCCTTTTGAGATTCGTGCCAAATATTGTGATGGTCATAAAAACCATCAAAATCCGTATGAGGAGGAGGATTTTCATTTTACTTTGGTCAACGAATGATAATGGTTTCATAAACGTTTTTTAAACAGCTTTTAAAAATATCGAGACCGCAGAACACGTGAATGAATTGCAAAACCTCCAATAATTTGCAATTTTGGTAACATTGTTTTCCTAATCTTTTTAAATCCTTTTTGATGAGCGACTATTACATTTATCACCAAAAATAGCTCATTTATATACATTTTATTTTCATAACAAAATTGATTCGTGGTGCACAACAGATAATCCTCACTCTTTGGATACCTACTTTCCCACCGCTCGAGAACCGTAGGGTGGTTTGTAGTGTATTGTTCTCCATTGCATTGTACCACATCATTCTCCCCATGTACTTCATGGGCTATTTTTTGTTTTGTAGGATTTTGCAAAGCATCCCTCGTGAGTGTTATGAATAATTATCTGTAATGCTTTAAAATCTTAAGATACTCGATTCATCCCAATATATTTGATCCTTGAGAATATTTTCTTTTAATAGGTCTGAATGAGGATTGGAGGTCCCTCACCTATATCTTAAAATAGATCCTTGAGAATGTTGGTTCTGGGCTGGTTTCTTTAACATTCAGCTGAGAATAGTTCTTTAAATTTTTCTCATTGATATTTTTCATGGTTAGTCCATGTTAACTTAAACGCCAAGGTATCTTCATATCGTATTACAAAGAACGCAACTTTATCTTATTATCTAACTTTTTTATTGTCTCCATAACTTAAATAAAACAACTAAATGCAATCTTCAAATTTACATTTGAGATCCAATTGCATTCGGGCTACTAGTGGGAAACAAGTAGCCCAAATGCGATCCTTAAGAATGTTGGTTCGGGCAGATTTAATATTTAGCTAAGAATGGTTCTTCAATTTTTTTCATTGAGATTTTTCGGATATTTTTCATGGTTAGTCTGTGGTGTTAACATAAAACACCAAGGTATCTTCATATGAATACAAAAGGAACATAACTTGATCTTATTATCAAAAAAAAATCTATTGTGTCCATAGCTTAATTAAAACAACCAATTGCAATCTTCAACTTTACATTTGAGGTCCAATCCCATTTGGGCTAGTGATGGGAAACAAGTAGTTTCGTCACTCACCCAAGTTCCAAGCTGAACCCAAGCCGACCACCCATCTCATTTCAAGAGGTGATCTTCAATTAATCAAAACATCTAAATAGATGTCAATGTTTTCCGAAAAGTGCGGGTGAGTTGGTAAAGAGAGTTGAGTTCGAATCCACCTAGGTTCAAATCTCACAAGGCAACCATTGGTTACAGTCATTTGACTTGCAGCTGGTTGTGATCATTTCACTAGCTCGAGACTAGGCTTAAGTTGGTTGCATCTGTTTGACCGGTAGTGGTTGCGGTTGTTTCAAATTGGCCCATGATAGTTGTGTCGAGTTGGGTGTGGAGCCATCCAAATTCCATGTTTAATTCATCTCGAAAAACACTTTACATTTGAAACCTAGGGTTTTATTCAAACTTACTAATTTATTTGTGAACTATATTGACATTTCCACTTGCAAGTTGGATGTAAAATGTTTCTTGTCGAATATGACTACAAAATATATGTAAAAATACACCTACCAACTGAAAAAATACCAGATTGTAAAAAGTTTTGGCCCTTGATTTGTTTTGTGACCCCTAAACAATTGGCCGCGCACAAACAAAAATTAAAGGAGAAAAAATAAGTGTAATATCCCCTTTTGGGATATTAATTAAAAATCTGAAACTACTTGCAAAAAGTAAACTTAGAAGAGCAACCCTTCTAGGTTCACCTCAACTAACCCAGTGTCGGCTTCAATACAACCCAAATGGGGTTGGAGTGAGCCAAGGTGATGGGTTTAGATGGGTTAACTAGTTGGAGAAGTCACTTCATTAACCATATTAATTGCAGCAGTAGTAATTTAATTTAAAACACTGAAAAACCAACTAAACTTCAAAAATTCATAGCTTCACCAAAACTTAGTATTTTTCCTTGAAACGAAATGCAGATGAAAAGTAATAATTTTATCTTTCCAAACAACTATAGAACTAATTTTTCTGAGCACCGGAAACGCTCCAAAACTGTTCTTAAAATCAAAAACCTAGTTGCCTAGGGTTAGGAAAAATATAATAATTATTTTGAGCACTTTCTCTTGCTTCCCAAATCCTAAAATATCACTTTTCAGATCTGCAATAATTAATTTATAACAGCAGTTCATAAACTATTAGAAAACCTCACCAATGATGCCAAACTCCCTCCACACAAGTCGATTTACCATAAATAATTACCAGTAGCATATGCAAGCTTAACATAGGTCAAATCATGGGCATTACACTTAGAAAAACATGTTGGAACAGATCAGATTTAAAACTCACTTCAAATACCATTAAATTGCACCACAAATACCTCCAAAGCAAGTCGACTTGATCCACAATAACCAGCAGCAAAAATCAGATTGTAATCACCACATAAAACTCACAAATACCCTCATAAATCAAGCTCATACACTCTCAAAAATGGCGACTTCACATAGACAAGAGATTCAAGCAATAACTCATCAATTTCATAGCTCAAAGGGCATACACACTTCACATAGAGGTGGTGTTGAAGAACACCTTTTATTTTAGATCATTAGTGGGCATACATCCATCTTCAAGCATGAAGATAAGTTTGCAAAAACCGTCAACATGCGAAAGGGGTGCCCATCATCTTCTTTTATAGATTTTCCTTGTGCAATCTTCAATGCTTCTCTCCTTTTTGGCGCCATCTTCTAGAGAGGAGAGTTTTTAATTTAAAATGGCTTGAAAGACAACTCCAATGCAAATGTTAATTCCCCAAGATAATTTTAAAAATACATAGAGAATAGGAATTAATTAATTTTAATCAATGCCCACATGGAAGTCGCATTTTTGCCCCATAAATTGATTTGCCCAATAATTATTATTTAATTAATCCCAAAACAAATCGACTTGCCTTTTATTTAATTTCTTTTCTCCAAATAAAATCGATTTTCTCCTTTACTTATTCGATTTGCACGAGAATAAATAATATTTAATTTAAATTCACATGCACAAATCGATTTTCCCCCAATTTAATTTCCTTTAATCCAAGGGGAGTGGATTAAAGGATACCAACCTTCATCATTTAATTTTTGCTTGAAAAAGGGGACATTACAATAAGTCTAGATAAGGAGGTTCAGGGGAGTGTCTTTATTGAACCATGCTTCTTATTTGCCATCCTAAATTAAAGTCAATGGGAGGAGCTATTGGTGTATTTCATTTATTTCACACCTTGAATTATCCCATAAATACATAAAAACTCGGCAATAGTACTCTTAAACAAATAGACGCAGAAATGTATTGATGGCTTCCATATGCAAGTTGAGTGGCATTGACAAATATCAGGTCTAATAAATGTTTGCAAGAAAATTTTGCCTCGTGGTAACTTTGTCCATTTGTCATTTACCAATAAGCAAAGAATCCAAGATGATAAATAAAATAATTAATCTCTCTTCTTCATAACCATGTGGACTATTTTGCATGAAGTACAGGGATTTTGAATTTCAATGCATACAGGGATGTCATTTCAGGTCTATCTAATTCGAATTGGCACTTGTCCATTTTTTATCTAGCACTTAGTCTAAGGCATTCAATTCATAAAAGTGCATGCACATCCAAAGATGACACTCCTAAATATCATCAAATTATATCAGTACATCAGGTATCTTAAGTAATCAGATCAGTTATACTCTATTTGGATACTCATGAAGCACCCGTTCATGGTTATTATAGTAATTCTTGATCAAGATACATTGATAAATTCGGGAAAAAATACTTTCAATTGACTCATCTACAAAAACCATTGTTGAGTGACTAATTTCATGTTCAGTATAGGGAGTAGAAATTGGAGCACAACACATAATTCTTACATGAATTATTTCCTTGAGAGTTAGAATCGAGCAAGGTTACAATTCTAGTTTGGGATGTTACTTCTAAATGTGGGCACCCCAATGGGTTCAAAACTTCAATGTTACTATGGAGTCAGTTTAGTGTCCTTTCTTGGTACATAGGCTTAACAGTGAACCAATTCAGTGTCCGTGTAGAGGGAACCGGTTAGCTTTTAAAGATGCATTCACAAAAGTTTGGGTTCCACTCTTTCATTTGTCTTTTCAAGTTGAATAAAGTTACAACAAATGGTGACTACCTTCAAAGCTTTCTTTATAATTTTGTTTGTTGGGCCCCACCCTCCTGCCCCCTTCACAAAAGCCCTCATTCATACTTTTTTTTTATGTTGGAAAATATTATTTAGATGGAATAAGACTTGAACCCTAGAATATATTCATAACAATATTAACCAGTCCCTAGACATGAATAGGACGAAAAACACATCCAAGTTAATATTGAGAAAAACATACCTCCACATAAATTATGTTAGATGAAACTAGAACTGCTCAGACAAATACTAGGATGTGTAGACACCCGTCCAGACATCTAGATAGCAGAAACAAAGCTATTTTTGTTCACATTGAACTCGAAGCCAGTTTTGTTCGCACTGACCTTACTAAAATCACTTTCTAGACACAAGTCCGGATTAATATTGAACAAAACATACCTCCACATATATTATGTCAGATGAAACTAGAACTGATGAGACAAACACTAGGATATGTAGACACCAATCTAGACATCTAGGCAGCAGGGACAAAGCCACTTTTGTTCAAATTGACCTTACACAATTCACTTTCTAGACACAAGCACTAAAATTTAGTTTTGTTTATCCAAGGAGGAAATTTTGGTTAGTTAAATTGTGATTAGTTATTGAAACAAAGCATGTAACTCATTTAGCATTTACATGGTCTCTAGATGAAAGCCAACTCTAAATTACAGTGTAAAAATGCACAATTCAGGTAATACAACTACATATTTAAGACAACTATGTAGTAAATATGGATATTACTATAGCATTGACCCATATTCATCTCTCCCCATATATTCTTCCATATGCTATTCTTACCAAAGTTTGCACAATAATCTAGATAATTTCACCAGTGAACAATCTCTATGTATTGAACTTATTAGGCTCTAACAAATTAATTGGTGTTTGCAAATCATATGAACCCTACAGAAATGTAAATTTAAAAACTAGAAAATGTCATACTTCTATTGTCTTTTTGTACAGGGGTTCAAATAAATTGTCAAAGTTAACTAGAAAATTCTAACCAACTGATTTTACAGGAGGAGATAGAAAAAGAGGCCCCTGGTTTAATGAAAGAAGCTGAACGCTATTTTGTGTTAACCCATATTGACCGCTTGTGGAAGGAACACTTGCAAGCAATTAAGTTTGTCCAGCAAGCTGTGGGTTTGCGTGGGTATGCTCAACGAGATCCACTTATAGAGTACAAGCTTGAAGGATACAATTTGTTTTTGGAAATGATGGCCCAAGTTCGGCGCAATGTTATATATTCTGTTTACCAGGTTTGTCTTGCATACAATTTTTTTAGCTACACCATATAAATGCTATTAGTTTACATATATGCATTAAAAATAGCATATGTCAAAGTTCTTATTTGAAAGTTTTCTTACAAAATTTGAAAGTTTACAGTTCCAACTTGAAAGGGTTATTTCAAAACCAATATTAGAAAATTTTAGATACAATGCCTTACTAATTGCATCAACTAATTGCAGTTTAAACCAATCATGATCAAGGCTGCAAAAGATACTCAAGATCGCAATCGCACTAGGAAAGATCCCAGTAATCAGCAAGCGACAGTCAATGGCAATGACTCCCAAATAGCCGATACCAGTGACACAGTTCCTGTTGCTCAAGTTTCATCGTAGTTAGGTGTACACTACAAGAGTTATAAGTGGGAAGGGATAAGCAATGCAAGCTTAAGCCTTGCCATGTTTATTAGAGATTAAGATGGTCAAAGGTCTCAGACTTGAGATGATCAGAGACCTCAAAATTGAGATGTAAAATTATTTAACATGCTAATATGGTTGAATGGATACTCAAATTGTTTTCGAGGGTCCACAAGCTGTACATTAGTTAATTTAAAATATTTAATAGAATATCATTGGATTAAACAAGAGTAAATCTATTTGCATTGTTTTCCCTACCCCTTAATTTTAGGACGCGATGTATTACTTTTTCATTGACATGTGTCCATCTTAATGAACGTTAAGAACACAAGAATACATCTTTCAATACCATTGAAAACAAGTACTCAAGTGTGCATTATAAAATAATTTAACATTGAACATATCTTGTAATATTGGTATATATCTTATCTACAATTAGTTAGTTCTTGCTAGATATATCATTATATTTGTGGTTTTTTCTTTTACGAGAAATCCAAAGTATCTCCAAGTCTTATGTACTAGCAATTGTACGTGAGTCGTCCGATGTGAATGCACAAAGGGAATGGGTGGAGTAAACAATAGTGGAGGGTAGTATGAAAGCAATTGATATGGTGACGGGCATGCCGACATAACATCTTTGTCTCTGCAATTCATGACCCACGCTACCACAACCAAACTAATAAATCTCAAAAGGGTATAAATCACAAGATAAATAACACAAATTGTAATATTCAAACCCATCTACCGAATATGCATTGTCTCTCCCATGTGTTGCGCATGGGATAATGCTCGCATCGAACATTGTACTTTCACCAAGCTTGACCTAATCCCTCCAATTCACTTAGTATTGGATTTGCATTTGGATTCAAGATCAAAGGCATCAATATTTGCATGGATTCAAGCTTACTAGACATCTGGTAGCATCTCACACCATTGACAAGATCACCAAACTTTGCATCTTCCCTTGGCTCACCCATTTTTTTGTTCGCATGTGGTGGTAAAACATTGCATTGGTCGACTCCCAAACTTTTATCTCATGCAAGCTACATGTGTCCCCATGCATCGACATACGTTGTGGCATGATTGTTTAGCGTTATCCTTTGTGGCTCATTATTCATGTGTGCTTGGTCGTAACAAACAAGAGTTTCACATTTATTCCCCCAACATTTTCCCCACCTTGCACTTCTCCTCCCTCAAATCCTTTCTTCATCGCCCGTCTTCCTCCTAATGTCTCCCTTTGTCAAGTTTAACTTGTTCATCACATCCCCTTTTGCATCTCCATTGTACCGTTCGCGTGTGATTGCTAGTTATTAATTATTTTATCTTTCATCTGAAAAATTCCAATGACCGCAATGGAAAACCTGGATGTGTATTAAGTTAAAATTGAATTATTGATTTGAATATAGATATACTTAGCTTGTTGATCTATTTGTATCATGTAAATAATGAGAAAGTTGTCTTGACAAGGCAAATAGAGGCATTCTCCATAAGTAGATATCTCAAAAAAGAAGAATGGAGAAATTGGAATAGAGTATAAACCATTGAGTGAGTTCATTAAAGTGATTGAGGTAAATGAGAGGAAATTTTGTATACGAAAAGCACATTACTTGGATCAAGTCCATCTGTATTTAGGTGCATCAAGAGGAGCCAGTATGGTAACTTGTTTTATAACCATATTCCCGTGATACATGAACCCGGAAGCCTTGTATAAGGAGGACATCCATCTCAATGCATACATACTGCGAACAAATTTACAACGAACAACAAACTTTGTGACCAAATAAAAGACTACTAACTTGCAATGAAACATTTGAAATTATTATATTTGTTGAGTTTAGAAATTCAACAAGTTGGCCCCTTGTATGTTGTAAGGACTTATTCGACCACATATCCCACAACATTTTCCCTTGTCCATCCATAGTTCCATTTTCCCCTATATACATACGGGAGATGGCACAACTGAGATCCAACAATCAAAAATGATAGTATGAGATTTAAGGAAAGATC
Organism: Taxus wallichiana var. yunnanensis; assembly: GCA_018340775.1. NCBI lineage: Eukaryota > Viridiplantae > Streptophyta > Pinopsida > Cupressales > Taxaceae > Taxus > Taxus wallichiana. The sequence continues at coordinate 626,629,134 of CM031243.1, read as the reverse complement.
TTGAAAAATCATGGTTATGAACAAGTAATCACGATGTTCTCAAGAATTTATCCATGAATAAGGATGGTGTGTCATCTTCCGGGATGTTCCCGACATGACCATAGCAAGGGGGTGGAACAACGGATCAAATTTCTTAGGATTATTGAAATACTCGGATTTGAAGTGGGCGAGTTTATAATACAATGTGTCTGTTATTATACAAAGAACAATAAATCTTTGAGACTTTATTTTAAAAATTCGATTATTGAAATACTCAAATTTGAAGTGGGCAGAGTTCACAATACAATGTGTCAGTTATTATACACAGAACAATAAAACTTTGAGAATTTATTTTCAAAATTAAATTAAATTTGATGATTGAATTTAATAGAATGAATATGTCTCAATCTTGACATTTTGTTTAAAATTAGAAAACATTTTTTTTGTCGACCCATCCACGATAGATAGCTATAGGTGTTGTATATATGTATAAACAATTACAACTATATTTACCTGCAGTACTTTGTTACAAACCAGCATGAAATTGTGGAAAAGCTCACCCATGGTGGGGGCATCACTTCTGTTTACCCAACTAGTACTAAGCCAGGTGATGCCCCTTGGTCCAATCCATTCGTCCTATAAATTTGTGCAGATCCTCTCCCCCATAAACATCATAAGTATTTTCCTTAGCCTGTGCACTTCGTCTCCCACAATAATTATGACAGAGCTTTCAAAGACACTTCCAGCAGAAGATGAACACACACTCTGCAACGATCTACTTTCATTGGTGGAAAAAAATGGTTGTGGGCAAGCAAAAAACCAAGGTGCGAAACCGCCTAGGGGAAATTGAAAGGGAATAAATTTATCCTCACCTCATGGACGATATTCCAAATGACACCCCCTGTACACGGCGGAGTCATGAGAGACCCAATGTAATGGTAATGTTTTTTGCCCCCAATTTTTATGTGCTTCACATTAATCATACCAAGCGCCTCGTTTGCTAGTTGCTTATCAACAATCGATGTTATTGCCTTCCTCAACTCACAATGAAACAAAGCAAAAAAAAAATCACGTACCCCTTTTTGAAATGTAAATTGGAGAACAAAAGAAGGGAAATTAGGTATCTCTGCAAGAAAAGTATCAGGCCTTAAATAGTTGTACAAGATTGAAACGAAGGAAATCTTGTCGGCTTCTTATTCGTGCACCAAATGCATTTCCATAGGATTTCTGAATCAATGTGTTATATCAAGATTTTTTTGTTTTATTGGCAAATATTCGAGGTGTGCATTTCACAAATATAAAAGCTTTAAAATTTAGAGCAATACCTTCAAAATTGCATATTCGGTAGATGGGTTTGAATATTATAGTTTGTGTTATTTATCATTGTGATTTATACCCGTTTGAGATTTATTAGTTTGGTTGTGGTGGCATGGGTCATGAATTACAAAAGCGAAGATATTACCTCGGCATGCCCGTCACCATAGTGGTTGGTTTGATATTGTCCTCCACTATTGTTTCCTCCACCCATTCCCTTTCGGTTTTGACATCAAATGGCTCATGTACGGTTGCTAGTAGAAGAGTACTATTATTATGAATCAATTTGGTATATGCGATAGATCTCATTTTATTTCATATAAGCTTTTTTTGTGGAAGACACGTATTGAAATCAGTAAAAAATGATTCCAAAGACTTTAGAGTGGTAATGAATAATTTTTTCTTAGAATAAAGATAATGCTGAATTGGTGGCCAGATTTCTCCTCATCCTCAAATTCGCCCTCAGTTTTGTAACAAAAAAAGAAACAAGAGATGAATGGGTTTTTTTAATCTTTATTTTAAAAAGCAAAAAACCACATTGATTCAGTATTTGCAATTATTGCCCAAAGGAACAAAATAAATTGGATTTAGAAAGATCATGAATATTAAACTGGAAGCAGTGGCATTTTGCGAAAGCCGTCCCATTATTGTGAAAAGCAGTGGCATCTTGTTACCATGTTTATTAATTATGTTTTTATATGGTGATGGTTTTGCAACCTAAAACATCACATAATTGTAGCATGCAATGGACACCTCGATTTATTTGTTGGACTTGTTCAAAACAATGTACCCTTAATATCATTGAAAGATACACATATAACTGTACATTGCACAATATACCCATTCATCAATCATCAAATACAAATGATGAGCAACAAGAAGGTATAGTCTACTTTCAGAGCCGAAGATATTCCATTTTTGTAGCTTCACAATGTTAGATAAACCTCTTTGATGTTAAAGGTTGGGTGTATACACCAAAGCATCCACGGATGGAAAAAAACAATGAATTTGGTTTCCCATAAATAAAGTAAATGTTGAGGAATTTGGTATAATCCCTTTCCAATCTCTCTTGCATTTGTTTCCTCATTTTGGACATCTTCCTGTGGAGGAAATTTATTTTGGATATCTAGTCCTGAGATCAAAGACTACGATAAAGATGCAGAGCAAGAATCAAAATGAAAGCTGCACAAAGTTAAAAAAACCAATCAGCTTATCCACTACATATAAATCCATGCAATCATCGAACAAAATTTGCGGTTGTCATAACTTACCCCCAAGACACGAGATGCAACTGAGGATAAGTTCCAGGCAAGAGCAGCTACAACAACTACCACTTTGCTTTCTTATGGGTACAAGCATTCCATACCTCCCAACAATGAAGCAACAAGTATTCCCCTAACATGCACATAATGAGACAATATCAGAGGATGAAACATAGTTTTAAAAAACCAATGTGTAAAATCTTATATACAGAAAGAGATCATACCATATCCATGCGCTTGGGCAGAGTACCCAGAGTAGAGTTTCGAGATGATAAAAATAAAATAAAAACCATGCACAAAAAGACATTGCAAATATCAATCATATTTCCACATTGTTGACAAGTCCAACACTCAAGGTCCTAGAGATGCATAGGAAGACATTGCCAATATCAATCCCATGGCAACAAAAGACATACAAATATCAAATTAAGGCACAAAGGCACACACTGCAATAAAAATACCAAATCTGATCAGCGTCCACATTGTCATCATGTGCCCACATTCAGCTAACAGCCAAGGAACAGATGCCAACTGCAAATAAACAACAATCTACAGTTATGAGCATAAAGGTAAAAAAATTCAAATCCAAACTTCTTATCAAGGTGCAGAGGAATATATTGTAGATTGCCATGGAAGGACGAGCAATGGCAAAATCCCTCCATAATCTTCGACAAAAAAATGGTGCATTATGAGAAGTGTGTATTATAGTAGAGCGAAGCAAACCAAGATATGAATGAAAACAACACATTTAACCAATATTATAGCATAGTGATAAGATCGGGGAGCAAGGAAGAAGCTTGAGAACAACTAATATCAAATAGAAATCTAGGAAATAAAGAGAGAACATTATGACGATAATCACAACATAATTTTCAATCACCATAGCTGCAATCAAGGCATTTGCAAGGAGATAAAGAACCTTTAAAGAGGTAGATGGTCCCCAGGGAAAAAGGTCTCTAATTTTTACAAACACATTGACAAGAGGGAGAATCACTCGAATGATGTGACGAGATCTGCTCTACTTAGTTCATAATTTGTTGAACTATTGTCCTCGTCAACTACTTCTTTGTATATAAAATGTATCGGTTTCAAATTCATTATCTTGCATAACAGAGGCAGGGATTGAAATGATATGTTGGAGAAACTAAAATACAAGCATGTTACTTGGCCCCTATTGACAAGGGTTGCATTTGAAATAGCTATCCCGAGCACAAAAACAAGGCAAGTATTGGTTTGGAGAGTATTGAGGTGCTTTGACAATGAAAAGAGAAGGGTTCCTCATTTGATCCAAGAGTGGGCTAAGGAACAGGCCTCTCAAGTGAAAGTTTGACCGAAACCACTATGAGAAGCTCCGCTTGCAGGGTTTCTCTTTATAACTATCATGCTACTTGGCCCCTGTTGACAAGGGTTGCATTTGAAACAACTATCCCGACCACAAAAGCAGGCAAGTATTGGTTTGGAGAATGTTGAGGTGCTTTGACAATGAAAAGAGAAGGGTTGCTCATTTGATCCAGGAGCGGAGTTAAGCATGGGCCGAGCAGTCCTCTCGAGTGAAAGTTTGGTGAAACCACTATGAGAAGCTCCGCTTTGCAGGGTTTCTCTTTATAAGTATCATGTTAATGACACCAATCCAAAGCATGGCCAATTCAAAGCAATCATGAAGAAAGTACCTTGCTTACTCTTTAAAATTTTCATGGAATGCCTCACAAATCTGCTTAATCTTTTATGAAAATATTATCTAAATTATCAACACCGATCATCCCAAGATTGGCATATCATATGAAAGAACAAAAGTATGACAGTGGGAAGTATCTATTTTATTGTAACTAGTTTTGTGACTATTTTTCACTTACTACTAAATTACTTATGTCACGTAGTAATTGTATCTCTAAGTCTTTAGTTGTCACTTGTGGTCATGTAATGATCATTGTAAGTGGGTCCTAGGGAATGCTTATCAAAGGCTATGTTTCCATGATACGGTACGTGCAGTGCGGGTTCGATAAGCGGATACGTCAATTTTAAAAAACCCTTGGGTACAATACGTCTTGGATACGTCCGTACACACACATAATTCATTTACTCATTTTTTAGTCCATAAGAAATAGAAAACTTGAAAAGCATAGTACGATCAATATTTAAAACCTTCAATATACTTAACATTTTTCATTTTCTATGATATATGAATATTATAGTCCTTTGTGTTTGATCCATTTCCTTTGAGATTAATGTTTGTGTTGCGATGGTGGCCATAAAAGATGTATATAGGGAGCTCTTGAAGGACCTATTTAATTAGGTTGACTCTAACTTGTCAATGATAACTAAAGAGGTCAGTCCAATGGTTGGTTCTTGCATTCATATTATCCAAAATCACCTTCTAATCCTCCTTAAGGATGCGGGAAGGAGTCAATGTTGTGCCTTAATAGTTTCTAGGAAAGGATACTCTTTGAAACTTTAAGCTATGCAATTTGTGGTTCCAAATTTTTCTATTAGTATTGAAGATCACCTAAGATTTGATCTCATAAATAACTTGTATGGAGGCTCAGATATATGTCCAAATTTCTATGAATAGCTTCTTTCCTTGGCCAATTGTGATGATCCCAAATAATTACCTCAAACGTTCTTGATATCCTTTGAATATTTTCTCTTCAATAAACTTGAGGGATTTTAAACAATCTCCAGGTTTCCTTGTGGTTGCCATGCTCTCCTAGTCTAGTCCTCAATAAAATTTAACTTTGTTTGAGTCAAAATAAAATAAATTAGAGCCCCCACTATCCAACCAACGGTGATCGATACGTCTTGTGTACGCCCGGATACGTCAAAACATCCATGAGACATATCAATATCGTACCCGGACGTATCTCATCGTACATATTCGGGGGTATGGGAGGGTGGGGGCGAACCTGTAACATAGATCAAAGGTATAAATATAAGCTCTACGCTTTCACCGTAGTGTGGCAAAATGTCTTGAAAGTCTAAGATTTTTTTATTTTTGTCTTCATAAGAAACTGCTTTTTGTAAGCCACCCCTTTGTAGAATATCTTAGCCTTTAAAAAAAAGGTCTCAAAGAAGATCAAAATAGAAACCCTTAGCCTCCATAATGTTTTTCAAAAATAGTTCTATTCCATTTTTGTTACGAGATCATATACACAGGAATGCCCAAAATAAATATTGTTCCTACACTTCAACTTGCTTTACCTATATCAGTGGCAATGATTAAATAATCTTTTAGCTCTTTTAATAGAAGATAATGACTATAGAAAATTACTTCATGTACTGTTGTTATTTACAATAAAATTGCAATTGCAAATCGTAATGCCACCAACACAAGCTACTAACATTGAATTTCCCTCTTTTCCATTTCAATCAACTAAAAAAGCTTATGTACACGAGACATTGTAAACCCTTCTTATTGTTTTCTCTTGTTTCTAGTACCATATTGGGCAAGAAAGTTATCGGTGAGAAAACATGAAAATGTTAAAGCAAACATCATAAAAATACTTGAAGTATTTTTCTTCAATTCTCTTTCTCGCTTGAACCAATTATTGGCACAACAAAAAAATCCATCTAAATTATATGAAATAGGTAACTTATATTAATCATATACCTTGACCTTTACATTTGCCCTATCTGATGAAGAGCATTATATAGCAGTCTTCCACATGCACTATTAACTAGGTATGCCATTTTTCGGAAGAATAGGCGAAAGGAAAGCGGCTCACTGTTACGAAAACCAACAACTCTATTTGGAACACGTTTTGTAAACAAAAACAAAAGCAACACGGACAATATTAGGGTTTTAATACGCACCACACCAAATGCAACACACCATTTGTCCCTCTTGCAACAAGCCTTTGCTCGTTGTCGTCATGTGCCACATCCTCATTTGCCAAGTAACCTACAAGAAACAAAGAAATACCACCCATGAAGCCTTTGCTAGTTGTCGTCATGAGCCACATCCTCATCCGCCAAGTAACCTACAAGAAACAAAGAGCCACCCACATGTTTTTACCACCATTTTGGTTTTAGGGTTTCTCCATAATCTATGGTTTTACATATTAGGGTTTTTCGAAAATCAATGGCCTCATTTCACCGTAATCAATGTCCTCTACCCTTAAATATCCATCGTCGATGCTTTTGATTGTTGTCAAATAGACTCCGCCCTACCAATCTGTGAAACACCTTTCTGCGTAAAAATGGTGAAATATGTGCTAAACATAACATAGTGTTTCTTTATTTACATGTGAATTTAACCATTGATTTTTTTCTTATGCCAAATGAAGCGAAGAATTTATGTTTAATTTTGATCCATGTTTTCGTCATAGTATATCATTTAATATAAATGTTTTTACATGTGATTTGTATATATGCTAACTAAAGTCCATATATCCCACTATGAAGCATCGCCTTTTGTTATTAAAATGACCAAACAATACCCTTCATCTTTTGTGATCAAGTATAAATCGGAATGTTTTGAAGCGTTTGCCTTTTATGTTTATCAAAACAAGTTTTTTGAATGATGTTCGTCATCTTTTATGATCAACTGTAAATCAAAAGTTTCACACGTTGAAAAAACTTAGCAACAAAAAACCACATTCTTAGTGTGAGTCAATATTGTCGAGAAGTACAAGTAATGGCAACTTATGAAGCAAAAATATAGTTTTAAAAAGTTGCAGACACGTGCTCATATTATTCCGTAAATTCCCTTTCTTATTAAGCTTCTTTCATTTAAAATGGAAAAAAAAATTCACACCAACAAAAAAATGTCACAATTAACTTGGGAATTGTGATTCATGAGCTCCAATACATAGCATGCAAAGATTCAAAAATATGAAAAACACCACATGCAATAATGTACTTGCATTAATAGTAGAAACACAAACATGGCCCACCATTTAGATAGCATGGAAAGATTTACAAATATTTTTAAAACCACATGCAACAACATATAATTGATTTATATTTGCATTAATCATGGAAATACAAACATGGTGCACCATTTTTAGACTCCACATTTTTACTAGTCTAACAACTACATTATGCTCAAAATACAGAGACATACAAATATCAGATTGCATTGGACATGATATCTTGTCACATAATTTGTCATGCCCTCCATACTAACTACATGCCAATCCCTTCAAACTAAAAAACAAGCCAAGCAGAAAGCAAGATTGCTAGAGGTAACATCATCTACCTCATTAGCATTTACAACTGATTTGAGTATATTATCCTTTAATCATATATTGCTTGCTTGAAAAACCCTTACTCGTATTCTTTAAAAGAAGCATGGGCCAAACATTAGGACGTATGGTCTAGCTCTTAGCAAACTCCAAATTTTGAATTATATAAATTGATACACTGTCATCTTGATGTATGGAACAAGACATAATTCATTGGCTTCTCAATACCAATGATCATAACTATGAAGTTCAATCTACCAAAAAGGAAATTAGGATAACTAGGTCACTCTAAAACTATCTCTTAAGATTCTTCATCTATATCAAATTTAACTTCAATACTTGATCATCAATGACGCCTTGAATAGATTTGTTTATTGTAGATTCTCCCACACGAATAAAATTATATCGACATAGTTTAAGATATTTGACATTTTAATATCGGGAAAAAACAAATTTAGTAATAAAAACAACATCATTATCAAGAAAATAAATGTTCAAAATTTTATATCAATAATCATTCGAAGATATTATGTGCTTTGTGGAAACCCAATAATTAATGCACCTTCCCAAAAGATTATCCGATATATAATTTTTTTGTTTAAATTCAATCTCAAAAAAACCAAAGATAAAACCTTTATCATAAGAATTAAATTATTTTTATGTAGCTTTTATATGTATTAATAGATTTATCATTACTAAAGCCAAAAAAATACAGACACATCTCTAAGCCTCCAAATTTATTAAAAAAATTTATAAACAAGGTGTGAGAAAAATAAATAAAAACTAAAACGCAAATTTTCATTATATTTTATCTTCTAGACACATTTCACACCAAAAAAATTACTAGCCCTGCATATTACATGATGGAGATATCCACCATCCAAAGAACATATATACAAAGCATTTAAGTAGAAATAAATTAGCACAAAAGTTAGCTGACAAAACATTAAAACCCAAAAAAGCCTAAAGACACATAAAAGAGCATTAAAACCCAAAACCAAATGCATAAACCGCTTTTTCACTTTGACTAGAAAATGGAAGCTTAAATAGATGGCAAGGATAATGAAAACCATCAAACAATTAAAGATATATATCTTTATGGGACCTTAATGATAGGGTTGTGGAAGTGGTGGGTGAATTGCCAATTGATAAAAGAACATGATGTGATATCTAAATAAGGGGATACTATCAAAGCAAACAACTCAAGTTGAACCATGGATACACCAAGCATAATGTTTAATACCATGGAAGGCCTAAGCCTTAATTCCCATCGACAATCGCTAGTTGGGTATAAAGTGCTTTAAATTTTATAAGTGTCTCACACAAAGGCTAAACATTCCTTCATAATTGTTTCCCTAAGGAGTGGTCTATATAGAGTACAAAAGAAATGTGTTTACTTCTCCAATGCCTATAAAAAGATTTGTAGTGGTTTATATAGAGTGCAAAAGAAATGTGTTTACTTCTCCAATGCCTATAAAAAGAATCGTAGTAGTCTATATAGAGTGTAAAAGAAATGTGTTTACTTCTCCAATGCCTATAAAAAGATTCACAGTGGTCTATATAGAGTGCAAAAGAAATGTGTTTACTTCTCCAATGCCTATAAAAAGATTCGCAACACCAAGACAATTATTTACATTTTGCACATTCAATTAAAGCCTTAGATATGATGTAATTAACTTTTGGGAAAAATACTATATAGAATTTTGAGATCAACATTTCAAATCAGACTTTGTGATCTATCATCAAGGTATTAATGATGTGTTTGGATTACGATGAGAGCTTCATATACTAGATAACTCTAATTTAATATATTATTTTCCTAAACGGGAAAGCATACGAGCTAAAATAAATTATTTAACTAACTAGATTTTATTATTATTTGGACTTGACCTTTCGTTAAAAAAATTAAATGATTTAGTTGTTTTTACTTAATTAGCCAATACGCTAGCCTATAGGGCCAAATTTGAGTATCATCTACCAATATGATATAAGTACGCTTGCCTATACGTGCAAAATACATCCGCAAACATATCCAAGAAGACGTATTTGGTCCTATTTGAAATTGTCTTGGATGTATCCGCACACGTATCTAGGGCTACAAACTAGGTTTATTTTTCAACATTAAAACATAAATTGGCCCAATTTTTATTAAAAAAATCGATATGAAACCCTAAAAATAAAGGAAAAAACATAAAACAACACAATTAAAAAGCAAAGCACCTACCTCTCTTTGCTCATTTAACTTCATTACTTTATAAACATTGTTATTATCTTCCTACACTAGGAGCGTCGATCATTGCCAAGGTGATTTGAGAGCTTGGAAGGAGGAGGATTCGTGGTTCCAAGTTAAGATTTTAAATTTTTTAACTATTTTTCTTTCATTTTGTTTTCAATTTTCACACATTTTTTTCATTGTTGTTTCCATTTTAGGACATTTGTCATTTATTTAACAAGTTATTAGGTACCCTAAGGGTTATTGTTTTCTTCTCTCATGGTGTTGGTTTTTAAACTTGTAGGCATAGCTATAGGAACTACAATAACAAGTTCTACCTTCATGGACCACCTGGACTGCACTCTTCGTTTAAAGGAATGACATAATGCTACAACAACTTCCAAGTGGTGGATGTTTTCATTGGCCATGCCATGATTAAAGATGGTGAATTCAAAAGCTCATACGATTAGGTGAAGTCTCACTTGTGTGCAATACCTAATTAGGGCATCAAAAATTGCAATAGAAAGAATGTTGTATAGGTGCCAACATTTAAAAAAATTATAAAGTGTATCAATGCACAAGGAAAAATAAATGCAACCATGCCTTGAAATCAAGTCACCATTTGGAACAGAAATAATTAATTTTCCAAGATTTCCAAAATTTAAAATTGTGCAAATATATCTAGAGATCGTGTAGTAGTTTTACTAAAGTCCAACATTTAAAGTCACACAATTGAACCCATCTTCAAGGACAAGGGTAGAAAATGATATAGATTGTTGAGTAAGAATATATATAGAAAATGGTGAGGAAAAATATATCAACTAGTTAAAAAGCCAAAAAAAATATATATATATATTAATCCTAATTTTATTTTTTTCATTCATTCTACTATTAGTTATTGTATTATATTTGAAATTAAATATTTAATTTAATTGTTATCCAAAAAGAATTTATTTTAATTTTGACTTGATTTTACTCCAACTTAACGAACAAAAATAATATATTATTAACGTACCAATTTAAAAACATAACATTAATTATGAATTTTTTTCTTTTGATTTACATTTAGATTAAATATTTAAAATTTTAATATATTGTTCTTCGAGAGGCAAGAATCATAGTAGAATCAATACAAATGGGGTGTTTGGTAGTAAGGAGTGTTCAACAAATGCAAATCTCTAGGTTTTTTCATACTCGATGTCCTTATCATGTTCTTTAACGTGAGTAGGTATTGATCTCCCAATTCACCAATGTATGGCTTGTCGCAAGAGCATTTGATCATGTATACACCACTATTAAGTTTAGGGTCAATATTATTTTTTAAGGATCCGAGGTTGTTCCTCAAGGTAAGAATGTCATCAAAGAAGCCCCCACTGATCCCCTCTTATACTGGTTACGCAATTGTGATCATGACACGTCCATTTATTGCAACACCCTCCACAACAAAATTCGCAAGAAGTGAGGTGTCACAATTCATTAAAGATTGATCTTTAAAAGGATAGGATAACAATGCAATTGCACATGAGTCAATAAACAAGCATACAAAAATGGGAAAAGAGCTCATATAGGGTGCTAAGGTAGGTCCTGGAGAAGTCTATGGTATGTACTAAATTTCAAAAAGGTGCTAGTTAATAAATTAATCAATAGATCTAATAGGCCTAAAGAGCAAGAAGTAAAATAGATATAAAGGTTTAGGTTGGGTCTGGATAGCCTTATAAAGGGAAGACTAAATTAGGTCTGGGAAACCTAGAAGATGTCGAAAAGGTGTTAGTCAAAAAATTAATTGATTGATGTAGAAAGGGTGAGAAAAAGCAAATATAGTAGGATATAAAAATAGATAAATAGGATTGGGTTGGGTATGAATAGTCTTACAAAGAGAAGACTAAAGTAGATCAAGAGGAACCTAGAAAGTGTCAAAAACGTGCTAGTTGGGAATTAATCGACCGAACAAGTAGGCCTATAATAATGAATCACCAAAATATGACACACATAATCTTAAACATAAGTAAGACATATCGAGAAAGAAAATAGCAATGACCAAAAGAGAACATCCTCAAAGCTAAAGATGTAAAAGATACTTGAGTGGGGATGGTATAAGGGAATGTCCTTAAACCCTAATTCATGTCACAATGTTAACATGTTTGACAAGAAGCGGAGATAAAGATGCAAAAAAGATGGTAAAGACCTAAAATATAGTTTGTCTAACAAGGGGAGATAATGTAAAAGTGAAGCAAAAATGGACACCACCAAGGCGAAAAAAATTCTTTACCGGAATCAAGACACTAGTATTTGGATCAGATTAAACACTCTGAACTAATATTATTTTCCTGTGTTTTGTTCCACAAAATAATGCAAGTTTACATAGGAAATATTTCCTATAAACAAGGAGGTTGTTTAAACAACTCTCATATGTACATGAGTTGTTTAAACAATTCTACAAACATATAAACTATATATATTATTGTGGTGTCCCCAGATTTCACCCCAAATGCAGGGCTACCCTATGTAAAAAAAAATCGTACTTTTAAAATAATGGGTCGTTTTGTGTTTTTATTGCCAGAAAATTTCCGTATTGCGTCAAGATATTCCCAAAGAGCCATATAAGCCAATTTTGACAAATACCCAGATGCCCAAAATTGTTTTATTCTCGTCATTTGGGTTTGCTCTCATGGAAATTTGTATTTAATTATTTTGAGCCCGTTTGAGGCAATTTGTGCTCCGGTTTAACCCTATTGTGACCGTACATGTCAATATTCCCATATACCAATAGGGTTTTAACCAGGTATGAATCTTGGGCTTTATTTGTGACTTCTGGCAACGTTTTGTGTTTTTGGTGTTTTCTCGTTTTGTTTTCTATGAAATTTCTCTGGGTCAATTCCTTTGTCGATTTGTCCCGATTCTTGCCCCGGAGTATTTGGTGATCACCTATACACATTGTGCGTAAACGAATTCGCCATCGAAGGTCTGGTTCTCTCGGAAAAGACGAAGTCATGCACCAAAAAGCTTCTTTTGGGCAAGCTGCATTTTTGGAAAAAGAGGGTTTGAAGTGAATCATGGGATTTTTGGAAGCAACAGGCAGGGGAGATTTTTGTACCTGCCTAGCATCGTACTTTTTCCCATGGAAGCAATGCCACTTAAGTCACAATGGGAAAATCAAAAGCAGCAGGCGGAGGGAATTTCTTACCTGCCTTGCAGGGTAAAAATTCCCATTGTGAAATAAAAGAAAAATCACTTAAGGCATTGATGGGATTTTATTACCTGCCTTGTAGGATAAATAATCCCATTATGAAAGTCAAACAGCTTAAGTGGATCATGAGATTTTCGGAGCTACCTTGCAGGGTAAATAATCTCATTGAAAATTAGCTTTTAAAAATGAAAATTGCCTATACCTAAAAAGTGCGCCCCATTTGGGAGAGGAATAATATTTTTTTAAGTATTAATTGATTTAATTAATTCCTATTTTCAATGGCTGAGGTCAAAGCATACTGTGAGACTTAAGTTAACTGGAAGTAGAGAGCTAAAATTAAATAAATTTAATTTATTTAATGGAAGCCATGAACATGCACAAAATAGGCTCCCCATTTGAAGAGGAAAGCTTATTAATTAATTAATTAATTGCCAGGAATAGGAGAGGCATTAATTAATTATAGAATTATGAGGGTTATATAAACAAAGGTTGCCATAAGGATGAATTAATTAATTCAACAGCAAAGAAGTGCAGCCCAGACAAAAAGTGTGCCCCATTTGAAGAGAAATTTTGCTCAAAAAAGGTGTAATTAATGCTGGAAGCTTCCAAATTTGGTGCCTAGGTTTGAAGGAGGTTGATTTGTGTTTGAATAATTGTCTGCATAAGTGATACAGGTGCTCAAGTGAAGTTGGTAAAATTCATGTTTTATTTGTATGCAAATAAAACATCAAATTTTAAAGGCAAATGCAGATTTGATATATGCAGATTTTTATGATTAAAATTCGGTGTTCATGTTCCGATTGCCATCTTTATCCAAATTAATTGCAAGAATTCATTACAGTGCTTTTATAAGAGAAAGGAGCTTAAATCAATGTCCAATACATTGAACATATCCTCCGAATCAAGAAATATCTAGATCTTCACTTGCCGGTTGTGAAGAATTCTACTGATGAATAAAGAGAAAAAGAATTGCTCAGACAAAGACAGAGATACTGCCATGGCAAAGCTGGATGAAAGTGAAGGATCAGCAGAATCATGCATAACTTCCAGATTTGATGAAGTCAATAGATCCAACAAAACTTTCGGCAAAAATTCATCCTCTTATTTCGACGCAACATGTGTAGAAGTCAATGCATGGAGAATTTCTTTCGATTTTGTGCATGTGCTCCCAATCTTCCAATTGAAGCCTTCATTGAATTTGCATTCACTCGGAGTGCTTTCCAGAATTTTTAATTGTTCATATGCAATTAAAAATAAAAATGATGAGTTATTTACGGCAAACATTGCACTGATGCATGTACTAGAGAAGAATTGCAAAAGCTTCAAGGATAAGAAGGAAGACAAGTCAAAGGCAATACCCGCAAGCAAATCACAAACTAGCCTTTAGATCCGGCCGCTTCTATTTCCAGATCCAGTTTGGTGAGAATCAAAGGCAAAAGAATCAACTGCATGCAAAATATGAAAAAGGACAAGACTGTAGCTTTCCTCTTTCTTCTTCTTTTTCTTATTTTCTCCGACAAAGTAATTGAGCGATCAATTAAATTATAAAACTTAAGTGATCGGTTTAAAAGTCATTACTTGAAGAAGTCAATTACTTGGAAATAGGTGGCATACATGCAAAATAGAAGGTTCTATCTTCAAAAATCATACATGTCATGCAAAGAGGAATTCTAGGAGGGAGATTGTCAATTGTTTCATTTCCCACTTCCACATGTGCCAATTCAACAAAAACTTCCGACTTGTAATTGTCACTCTACACTCTATAAGTAGAGGAAGAACCTTCGGGTTAATGATCGGAATTTGTAAGCAGATTCTTGTGTTCTAGACTTTGTGCTGAAACCCCTGATAGCCACTTGAAGCAAAGGAATATAAAGGAGTAGATTTTCGGAGAACTTTGTGTCACGGTGCATTTTATTTCTAGCTTTTTATCACGATCTTCTAATAAATTGTGTTATTTTAGTTTAGATCAAAGTTGCCTTTCTGCTTATAATTTTGTGTTGATATCTATTTGGCTTCTTCTATGTGCATGCAATCAACTCTGTTATCTATTGATCGGGTTGCACATCTTCCCTATTTCTTCCTTGTGTTTTATTATTCCCTTCTCCTTTAAATATTTTCTTTCTTTAACAAATGTTGCATACTTGCTTAGTAAAACTATCTGACTATGGTTTATGAGCTGCATGGTTAAAGTAAACGCCCATATAGATACGAGCATATTTTATTGACAAATATGACACGGAGCTTCACCAGTAAATGAAGAAAATTTATTTCATGACCGCCTAGGTTTTCAACTATGCAAAAATCTAGCCAACATATTGTTAAAACACTAATATATTTATTAACTACTAACTTACTCAAGTAACTATACGGTAAATGGTAAATAGTAATTTATCCAATGTAAATATGAATTCCTAACATTCCCCCGTTAGTGTTTACATGGGGAAAACATAGTCACACTTCTTTTGCAGCGCGCTCACCTTTGCTTGCTCATGATCTTGGCACATACTCAAAGTGAAGGTAGAAGAAAGAACACATCAACTTCTTATCGACCATACACTTTGTTAGGAACACATCTGACCGAACTAGTGTGGGAACACGTACAAGAACCATCTTCTTATCAACCAATCATTGTAGGGAACACATTTGACCTACTTAGTGTGGTAACTCAGCGAAACCATCTCGCACAAAGCTTCAATGGTTTTACAAAGGTTTACCACAAACCTAGGTATGAATAGGAACACATTTGATTGTTCAACCTCTTCAAGTATCATGATGTTGCATTTCATTTGTGCTTTTATCTTTCCACTATATGTTTACATTAGGGGATTGTGTAAGGAATAGCCACATATACAAGTGAACAAGAATGAACCTCTGTTCTTATTTTGCACACCACATTGACAAGCTAAAAACAAATCCACACCACACAACTGAAAAAACAAGTCACCATTCCGTAAGTGCATCCCCTTCGTTGGCTATTGACGAGAGGTCATTGATCGACCTCCAACCTCCTATGCCTCCCTCCAAAGATCACGTTGCTCACTCAACAAATTAGACGTTGAAGTTTTGCATTTTTCACATTGTGATTATTCTTATCTTCCCTTCTGCAATGTGAAACACTTTATTTTTCGAACCTTGGTTTCAATCGAAAATGCGTCCGTGAGGCAATTTTTTTTCTTTTATTTTTATTTTGACACTTATTACGATGACACTTTTTGACGACTTAATGACATGACCAAAAACAACTTTTGATTATTACTAACATTAATGGACGATGACTCGACAATCAATGAGCTTGACGAGTAACATCGACTTTTATTTTAAAGACATTTTTGACCAACAAACCAATTAAAATAATCAACTCATAAAGGCTTGATTGACAAAACTACAATTTTGTAGGCTATAAAAATGAAACTTTGACATAAGAACCAATAATTACTCGATGTACTATAGAGTTTAACATTTAAACACATATACCACACATACATTAACTCATAACAATTATTGACTTTTTGGACACAATGATTTGACTTGACTAATTGATAACACTTACGAATTATATCTAATCAACTTTATTGAAAGACTAGATCTAAATTTAAAACCGTCTATCAATTAACAAACAAAACTATAAAATAAAAGAGAGAATGATGCAAAGCTTATGTATATAGACTTAACTACAAAACATAAAACTAAATCTATAACATAAAACTAAATCTATAACACCTTGAAACCATTTAGTGTGTCGGTTTTGAATACAACAATAATGGAAGATACACCTATCAAAGGGTGGATGCAAAGAAGAAGAAGACATTTTAAGTCCACGAGGCTACCAAAGACAGCATATGGGACAACAATGACCGAAGCAAATTCTAGGACGTGGCACAAAGACAGATGATGAACTTGGCATGGTATATGTGGGCTTCTTCAAAATTGTACATTTTTATTTTGTTTGATAAATGCTTCTCCTTCATGCTTTCACACAAGCAAACACAATAGTTGACGGCAAAGTCTTAGATGATTGTGTACAACACCACACGTTTACTTTTAGGACAAATAGGTCTTTGTTAGGACGCCCTTCATAAAACAACAATCACTACCCAATTATTTAGACGACATAAGTGCCAAACAATTATGCACTTCAAATATGATGAAGATTCAAAAATTAGATGTGCGTTTCGCCTTGGATTGTATAACACATTGGTTCTTCTATGTGCATACTCAATTGTTATATTAGGCACAATTGCGACATGGGAAAATTTGTACAGTCTTGTTGTCACCCAGAAGTTGCACCCTGATAGAGAATGGTGTGTGTACTCTGTCTTGTTGACAAAATTGGAACACCTCAAGGTCTGTGGGTAACCTATGTCTAAGGTGAACCTCCAGAGAGGGTTGGTTCCCTTGTGAATCACCTAAAAACGAAAAATTTGACAAGGAAAAGGGAAGAGGAATGCGGAAAATGGGAAATAGGGTGATACACCAAAAGTTTGATACTTGCATGTAACTCTACACAGAGAATTTAAAGATTCACACACCTGCACAACCCTGAACTATTTTGCAAAATTAAATTCAAAGGTTTTAGGAAAAGACAACGGTAGAGGGAATGGATTCCACACTAAAGCACATACAATATCCTATAACAAACACAATGAACAATCTGAAAACAACGATATGAGAGGGCAAAACGAAGCTTTATTTTATTCAGAGGTGCAAGTACAAAGGTGAAGATGCCAGAGCAAATCACTACTCAAGTATATGTCTCGATAATGATTATATACAAAAATCACTTATTAGACTATCGCTGTTAAAAATAAACTGCATGCTATTTAGTTTATTTAATTTCTTTCTTTCCATGCATGGAACAAAAGTTGTCTTATTTGTTATTTGTCTCTTCTATTTTTGTCCTTTCTCGCTTTTTCCTTTTAACTTCATTGCGTCTAAAATCAGCGTTGTTTGCATGCAATTTTCTATATTTTTATTATTTTCCCTCCCGTTGGGTTGTTGTGCATGGGACTGTCATGTTTCTTTTATTTTATTTATTTCTTCCTTTTGGGTTGTTAAGCCATATCTAGAAGTCAAACTGTTGCTAAACTTAGAACAAGAGTTGCTCTCTTTTATTTATTTTCAAGTCCACCTTGTTGTTGGCGCCAACTTCCAGCATAAAACAACAGATCTATTATTTAATTTATTCTTTTCTCTCGGTTGAACGCCAACACTAGCATGCAATTGTTTTTATTTAATAAAAAGTATGCTAATTTTACTTCTCTTTTGGAGCACTCTTGCTAATTTTAGCGAAAAAAAACTATCTTCACCAAACGTTATTTTTAGCGACGCTAATTTTAGCCAACCTTCCACTTTTAGCCAATTTATATTTTTAGCACACTATTTTTAGCCAAGCTAAAATTACCCAATTTTTGAAAATTGCCACTTTCCCAAAAATAGCCACTTGCTAATTTTGGCAATCCTTTCATGCGTGAAAATATGGTAACATTTTGGCGACATCACGAGATTGTTTACTTGTTAAACAAGAGATTAGTAGCCTTCTACATCCATTGGGCTATGGAATCACATACTTTGTCAATAACTTGTATCATTTGAAACAAAACCACTGAAATACCCTCTCCAACAAAAGGAAAACATGTGCATGCAAGCACTTCTTGAAAGACAACTAACTAAGAAAACCGAAAAAGCAATGTGCATGCAAGCACTTATTATGCAAGAAACAAACCTAAACTACTCCTAATTTAAACAAAAAAAAGGAAAGCTAAACAAAACCACATACTGGTTGGGAGAAATAGCTTCCTTTTCTCATAAATTGCGGCTATGAGATCAACATTGAAACTAGATCACATGTTATAAGTGCGCATATAGCTTGCACCATTGATTTCCTCAAAATATCAACCCAAAAAAGAATGAACACCTCTATAGAATTTGCACTCTGTCTTTGTAGATGTTGGGGCTGATTTTTGGCAACTTGAAGCTCTTTCTTATGCTCTAAAGTGAGCACAACTGATGGCAACTCTTTTTGTGGCTCTAAACTAGCCAAATACCTGATTGGACATGGTTTCCTCATAGTTGATAAATTGATTTTCCTGATCTGCCCCTCTTCTTTGTATGCAACTTCAACACGTGGAGTACTTGAGGCCCTTCCCTGATCATATTGGGTACTCGGAGACTGATCTGAAACATTTTCTACCTCATCCTTTGCAAACAACCCCATATTTGGCTCCTTTTCAAACTCGAAAGAAGGTTTAATAACAAGAGAATCCTTATTGAAAAAGATAGATGATGGAGGTGGAATACTTACAATTGCAATTGGCTCTTCCTCATCATCGAATCTTCTAATTCTGATAAAACCTCTTCCTCTTTATTTTCCATGCTTGAGGAAAACTCCTTTTGAATTTGAATTTTGTTGATTTCCTCCTTTGTATGATGTTTACAGCTGATTCAAGATGATATAGGCTAAAGATTATTGATCCAATCCTTAAAAACATTCATATGCTCCTTCAAAACATTATCTTTATGTTGTATCTCAAAAGATTTGAGAAAACTTTGTCTAACCTTTGCATGTGTCGGTCATATTCCTTCTACCGCTTTGTAATTTCAATTGCTTTCGTGCACTCCTTCTCTATGTAGGCTTAACCAACCAAGTGGAATTTATTTGTCCTAGAACCGTAAGCTCTATTTTGTTAGATTTGGCTCATTCCATAATGGACTTGGGAATATGAAGGGAGGGGTGGGTTGGGTTGCTAATTGATTTTGCAATGGTTGAGATGATTGGAGAGGTGTAATATCTTCTTCGGAGGAGCTTTAAGAAAGCTAGGAATTTGGGACTTGGGCTCTGCTTGAAATGGTTAGAAAGTAGAAGTAGGAGGGTTGCATGCTTGATAGTGAAAAATTGCCCCATCGACAGGGTTTCTCAACACTATATTGATAAGCTTTCATCACTTCATTCCACTTTGATATTTGTGATATCAATTCAGACAAAAAGGTTATCTTCTATTAAGGGCTATATCAGTTTGGTATAGGGCCGGCCAATGGGTAGGCTACCCGAATCCAAGCTTGTCTGCGCCTTGATGGAACTTGCTGCCCTCATTTGTACCATCTTTATCTCTAAGTGTTGTACTGCATATGAAAATTTGCATATTCCTACTCTTGAAAAACACCATAAATATTAGTGTAACTATACAAATTGTTTGGATCATGGGCATATTCATTATGATAGGGCTTATAATACTGATTTGGAGGAGGATTTAGGGGAAAAGGAGGTGAAGGGGAATAATAATGTTCTTGAAACTGAGAATTCCAATGAGGAATTGAAGTCATGATTGCACAACCTCCTAAAAGATGGAAAAATGGAGAAAATGGTCTATTGATTGAGAAAAAGGGATCTTTAGGCCAATGGAGTCACCGGATGTTGAATATTTGTGTCTGAAACACTGATACTTGCTAAGAACAACATCAACTTCTTTAACAATTTTTTGTGTTGTCCCACCGGCATCCCAAATTGTTGTCACCTAGAAGTTACACCCTGATAAAGAATTGTGTGTGTACTCTCTCTCATGTTGACAAAATTGGAACACCTCAAGGCTATGAGTAACCTATGTCCGAGGTGAACCGCCGAGAGAGTCGGCCCCTTGTGAATCACCTAAAAACGTAAAATTTGACAAGGAAAAAGGAAGAGGAATGCGGAAAATGGGAAATAGGGTGATATACTAAAAGTTTGATACTTGCATGTAACTTTGCACACGAGAATTAAAAGATTCACACACCTACACAACCCCGAACTATATTGCAAAATTAAATTCAAAGGTTTTAGGAAAGACAACAAGAAAGGAATGGATTTGTTGGCTAGATTTTATGCACAACAGTAAAACCTAGGCGCACATGAGATAAATCTTCTTCATTTAACTGGTGAAGCTCCCGTAAGATTTATATCTATTTGCAGGTGGTGAATCCTAATGACTACTCTTTGGGGTTTCACTTTAATTTCCTCACTTCGTGAACCATAGCTGGGTAATTTTGCAACAAGTAAGTCGTCGTGTTGGGAATATTTGCAGAATGGGGAAAACGGAAGTAGGGAAAGAATGAAGGAAGATGTGTTAAATCAACAAATAGTTATTAGAATTTGTCTCATCCACACAAAGAAAATAAACAAAGAAATCACAACATTCAGCAATAAAGGAAATAAATAACTTCTAACCTAGATCTAAGATAATACAAAGTTTATTTAAAACCTTTGAATAGAAGTACTCAACAAAGAACTGTAGATGCAAAATTCTCCAAAAATCCATCTTTTATTCAATCCCAGCTTTTACAGAAATCACATCAAGGGTTCTAGCACAAAGTCTAAAATCTTAAAAATGCTCAAGTTACAAAAGTCTTTGTTAAACAAGTTTTGATTATTGATCATTAGCTTGTAGGCTTCTTCCTCTATTTATAGTGTATAGAGGGAAAATACAAATGGCGGACTTCTAATGATTTTCCGCATGTGGAAGATATGAAAAAGGAAAGCAATTGAGAGTCCTCTAAAAATTCTCTTTGCTCCGGCACAAATGATTTTCAACTTAAAATAAAATCTTCTATTTTGCATGTTTGCCACCTATTTCCAAGTAATTGACTTTTTCCAAAGAACTCAAAGTAATGGCTTTTAACCCAATTACTTCAGCTTTACAATTTAATTGATTACTCAATTACTTTGTCGGAGAAAATAAGAGAAAGAAGAAGAAAGAGGACAGAGAAAAGATGAAAAATGACTCTGCAACACTCTCGTCTTGTTCTTCTTCCATATTTTGTATGTTGATCCAACATGTATTGTACTTCCGCCCCATCCGCTTTAGCAATGAATGATATCTCTGTCTTGAATCCGAGAAGCTCTTTCTCCCATATGCGGTTGACTCCTTTCCTTTGACTCTCATCAAATGGGTTTGAGATCTTTGGTATCACTTGTAGATTTTTATCAACTTCTCAACTAGATTACCCGTGAGAGGAATAATGATTACATATATTTCCCCACTGAGCTGTTGGCGTGATTTGCTTGCGGATGTTGCCTTTGTCTTGTCTTCACCTCTTGTCTTTGAAGCTTCTACAGCTCTTCTCAAGTAGGTGCACAAGTGAAATATTCCTGAAAAAAGTTGTGGGCAATTGCTCGAAAAATCTCTCCAATTAGCTAATCTGTAAAAACTCTTTCCTAGGTGAACGCTCCACGTTGAGGTGAAAGTAATAATGATGTGGTAATAATTATGTGGTAAAGTGCTTTATATTAGCTCAATCTATTTTTAGATGAACTTTTACTTATTTAATATAAAAATAAGTAAAAGTTTTTATAAAACCAGACTAGGTTTCGGAAGGGAATTGAGTGAGCTTTTGCATATGGGTATTTAGCGAATGTGGCTTTATGACTTCCTGGAGATACCTTTGAGCAACGCTAGCAACCGAAGGCAAAAAGCAAAAAGCAAAAACATGACCCTTCGCTCAAAAAGATCGAAAAATTTAAAAACGGATAATCCCAAATTTTTGGGTGAAATCATGAGGACACCAGGATTCCACACTAAAGCACATACAATACCCTATAACAAACATAATGAACAATATGAAAACAACAATATGAGAGGGCAAAACGAAACTTTATTTTATTCAGAGGTGCAAGTACAAAGGCTGAAGATGTCAGAGCAAATCAGCGCTCAAGTATATGTCCGATAATGATTCTATACAAAAATCAATCTTATTGGATTGTTGCCCTGTTAAAATTAGACTGCTGCTATTTAATTTATTTAATTTCTTTTCTTCCATGCATGGGACAAAAGTTTTGCCTTATCTCGTTATTTGTCTCTTCTATTTTTGTCCTTTTGACTGCTATTGCGCCTAAAATCAGCCTTGTTTGCATGCAATTTTCTATATTTTTATTATTTTCCCACCTGTTGGGTTGTTGTGCATGGGACTATCATGTTTCTTTTATTTTATTTATTTCTTCCTTTTGGGTTGTTGTGCCATATCTAGAAGTCGACTATTGCTAAACTTAGAACAAGAGGTTCTCTCTTTTATTTATTTTTAAATCCACCTTGTCGTTGGCGCCAACTCCCAACACGGAACAACAATCTATTATTTAAATTATTCTTCTCTCTGCTGGACGCCAACACTAGCATGCATTTGGTTTTAATTAATAAAAAGTATGCTAATTTTACTTCTCTTTTGGAGCTGCTCTTGCTAATTTTAGCAAAAGAAAACTATCTTTAGCCAAACGCTATTTTTAGCAATGCTAATTTTAGCCAATCTTCCACTTCTAGCCAATTTCTATTTTTAGCACACGCTATTTTTAGCCAAGCTAAAAATAGCCAATTTTTCAAAAATAGCCACTTTCCCAAAAATAGCCACTTGCTAATTTTGGCAATCCTTTGCGTAAAAATATGCTAATAGGTCTATAGATCTTGTAAGTAATTTGGAGGGGACGCGCTGGCGCTTCGGAGAGTATATTTGCGAGCTTGAAATCGTTACAACATCAAAGTCAAGCATACACAAATAAAGCGATGGTAATATCATAGTAATAAGAAATTAATGAGCACACTACTAGGTTGAAACGAAGCATTGAAACAAAGAGAAAATTGCAGGAGATATTACTTGTATGTATGAATGGCATATATTGGCTTAGCATTACACATGGAATAATCTTTTCATCCTCAGGGCAAAGCACAATTGATCTCGCTCTTCACATCCTTTCACGAACCATAATCGCCCTTTATCAAATCTTGTATTTGAATCAGATTAAACACTATCAAATAATATTATTTTCCCGTGTTTTGATCCACAATACAATGCAAGTTTATATAGGAAATAACTTTCCTATAAACTAGCAACATCACCTCAAGGGTGCTTGTTAGTGGCCGATAGTCATATATAAATAAATATCATCTAAAATAAAATTAACTATTTATAAACAATGA
Source organism: Taxus wallichiana var. yunnanensis (assembly GCA_018340775.1). Classification (NCBI taxonomy): domain Eukaryota; kingdom Viridiplantae; phylum Streptophyta; class Pinopsida; order Cupressales; family Taxaceae; genus Taxus; species Taxus wallichiana. Next base: position 626,605,066 of record CM031243.1, on the reverse strand, counting down.
AAATATGATTGTAAAAAGTCATTATTATAGCATTACTTTTAGTTATATCTCGTATCTTAAGTCTCAGAAAATGACATCAAGAAAATTTAATCAGAAGCCTTGGTTTTCTTATATACTTGCATGTCTTGCATATAAACATTGTAAAACTTCAATACACGTAATAAAAAAATATTATACAATCAATAATTAAAGCACATGTGACTAAAGGAATTCGGCCCTAACCATATATATTTGAGAAGAAATAAATCAAAACTTTAAATGAAGAAAGGAATTTGGTCCCACCCATAAAAATTTAAGAAGAAACAAAATGAAACTTCAAATGATCATAATAGAATAAATAACACACGAGAAGGAAACAAATGTGTATCATGTTTTCTTTACCAATTCTAAATATCCCCACCCCCAAATCATGATACTTTGATCTCTTTGTTTGGTATATCTTTCATTAATGTAGTTTCAATACCAAATGTAGTTTCTTTGGTCTCTCATCTTTTTGGATCCATTGGGATCGACATGGACCGTCTCCCCCCTTCAGGTACTCCATGGATGCTCCTGCTCATCTCCTTCCGAGCAAGCAGGACCTGCACAGAATCATCAGAGATGACATTTACCGACAGTTCATTCAGGTTACTTGGACCAACCCCCCCGATGTGCTAAGCCCGAAGATGGCCTTCTACGCCAATCACTTTCTTGATGTCAACAATGGACTCATCACTCGGCCCACCTATATCTCCCGTCATTGGATACATGCTCTCTCGCATCTCCCTGGGCCAGGTCAAAGTTGGCTCTCACAGGCTTCGGTCGAGAGTGATCACCAATTGGATAGGACCGAGCGGATTTGCCTGCTTTGCTCCCTCCAGGAGGTTGAGACAGAGGAACACTTCATTTTCCGATGCCCCACCTACTATGAGATCAGAGGGAGGTTTCACTGTCTATTCCGTGAACGTCCCACGTTCACGACCTTCTTCAGGTATTATGATCAGAGGTGTCTCGCTCTCTATTTACAGGAAGCTCTTAAGCTTCGCGACAGGGTCCTCCATCCACCTTCCAAGGAGACTACTACTAGACGGATCACATCTTTCTTTGTTGTGATCTCGGGAGAGGGGCACCAAGCGGAGACCTGACTCTTGTGGGGACTCTCATTCTAGATCTGTCAGGACCAGAGGTGCTTCTTCCCAGGCCAGAGATTTATGGACCCAGACCCGGCCAAGGGCCCCTTCTCATGGACGTCAGAACACCAGGTTCACCCGGAGATCTCGACTCTCCACGGATCATAGGCGTTTCAGACAACTTCCAGTCCCTGACACCAGACATCAACACATCACCAGTTTCTTTTCAGCTGACCTTGGGCGACAGTCATGAGGGTTGGTGTCGAGGCCTCTCCCTCCACCTCCCCTTCTTCTTCTTCTTCTTCATTCTCTCTTTCTTCTTCTTTGTTGTTCTTGGGGACCCGTTTGGGTTTTTCCCTGCTGCTTCTATCCTGCTTTGTATGGTGCAGTCCCATTGACCTATTTTTGTGGTCACTTGTTGGACATTTAATATAATTATCTTATCTTATCTTATCTCCATTAACACAATGATATATAAAAACATTAAAAAATGAAAATGGTATAAGTTAATATGGATGAAATGAATAAAAATTAAAAACATGTAACTTTGTGAAGCAATTTCTAATGCCTTTAGAAAATTGTTGTGTCATTTTAATTATAGTTGCTAGTTAATTCAAATCAACTTTGGTGTTATTTTGAATGCGAGAAAAATAGTTTCAAAAGAGATAAATTCTCATTATTTATGATGATTTGTGTTGATTACATAAAATTAAGATTGATGTTATCAATGGATGGCATTGACATTGTGTAATTATAATTGACATTTTGTAAACGTGCACCTCATGGTTTCAACCAATGTTTTAAAAATCGGTCAAACCGGAACCGGAACCGGCCGGTTTGACCTTTTTTTGCACAAACCGTTCAAGAAATTGGATCGGTTTGACCGGTTTTAGCCCAAACCGGTCAAACCGGGTCCTGTTTAAATCCTAAACTCGGCCGGTCCAAGATTGTTTTACTTTATATGGTGGCTACTTGAAAATACGTTTTTTTAATTTTTTTGTATTTTTTATTGTCTCTAAACCCTAATTTGGTGCTATAAATACACCCCACCCTTCACCCCCTCTATTCACTTCACACCTCTCTCATTGAGCATTTGTGAGCATTTGTGAGCATAAGATCGAAGAGTTTATTTTTGTAGTGAGCTTGGAAGTTGGAGGCTTGGAGCTTGTTTGGCATTGCTTGTGGGCTCTTTGTGGTGATATTGGCATCTATTTGTGAGCACCTCACCTCTATTTGTGACCACCTCTCTTATTTGCAAGGATTTGGAGGATTGGGGCAGCATTGAATAGTGTTCATTTGGAGTGAGTTTGGGCGTTGTTTCGCATCAAATGTGGGCTCTTTGTGGTGGCATTTACATCTACATTTAGAGTGTGGGCTCTTTGTGGTGCCATATACAAATTTGGAGCATTTCTTCACCTCATTTGTGTGCACATTGAAAGGTATGTTACATTTTAAACTTGCCCCTTATTTGTAAATTTTATTAAATAAGAAATATGAAATTTATTTTGTTTTTATTTGCATTTTCAGATTTGTTTGCATTTGCAATGGCCCCCAAAACAAAAGACCCTACATGGACCCATGCAAACGTAATTGATGATCAAGTTTTTTGTAAATATTGTAAGAAACACGTCGCGGGGGATTCATAGGTTGAAACAACACTTGGCTGGTTAAAAAGGCCAAGTTACCCCATGTGATGCACCTGATATTGATGCCATTAGGTTGGAAATGAAAAACATGCTTGAAAAACATAGAGAAGAGAAGGCTAGGCAAAAAGAGATGGAAGTTGAAATAGGGAGGAGGGAACATGCCTCAAGTGTTGAAGGATCTTGCTCTAACCCTTATGTGACTGTTAGAAACCCCTTTCGGTATATGCCTCCCCATCCACTCATAGTCAAGAAAACCGGCCTCAAAAAAAGAAAGACCATTCAAAGTTTTTTTCCATCTTCCACACCTGCTACTGCTAATGCCTCCATGCCAACACAAAATCAGCCCACCTTAGATAACCATTGGAAGAAGCAACTTTTGAATACATTGCTAGATGGTGGTATGATGCAAATATCCCTTTCAATGTTGCCCACCGACTTTATTACCAAATTGATGTTTGATTCCATTGTTGTTGTTGGTAAGGGCTTTAAAGGCCCTAATATGCATGACTTGAGAGGATCATTTTTAAAGAAAGAAGTCAGATCCATAGTTAAATATTTGAAAGGTTGCAAAGCTTCATGGGCCAAAACAGGATGCACTATCATGTCAAATGGGTGGAGTGATGGCAATAACCGCACAATAATAAATTTTCTTGCCTCTTGTCCACAAGGCACAATGTTTTTGAAATCAATAGATGCATCTGATAGGGTGAAAGATGCAAATTTATTGTTTGAGCTTTTGGATAAGATTGTTTTAGAGGTGGGGGTGGAAAATGTTGTACAAATCATAACAGATAATGCCTCTAACTATGTTTTTGCTAGTAAGATGTTCGAGGCTAAACACAAAACAATATTTTGGACTTCATGTGCTGCACATTGCATAACCTCATGCTTGAGGATATAGGGAAAAAAGATTGGATTAAGAACACTGTAGAGCATGGCAAAAGCATCACCAAATACATCTACAATCACTCATGGGTATTGAACCTAATGAGCAAGAACATTGAGGGCAAAGAACTTGTTAGGCCAGCCATCACGAGATTTGCAACAAACTTCCTCACGTTGCAATCTCTTATTTCCCAACAACAGAACTTGAAAATGATGTTTTCAAGTGATGAATGGAATGCATCAAAGTGGAGCCGGAAACAAGATGGGAAAGACACAAAGAAGAAACTTTTTGATAATTTATTTTGGAAAAAAACAGCAGAGATTGTGAAAGTTGTCGAGCCTCTTGTTAAGGTGTTGCGGTTGGTGGATATGAAAAAATTAGCCATGGGCTATATTTATAACTATGCATCAAAAAATGAGTAGATAAGGGCAACATACAAAGACAGGGTAACTAAGTATGGGCCTATATGGGAGATCATAGATAATAGATGGAACAATCAACTCCATCGGCTTATACATGCAGCTGGGTATTTCTTGAACCCGAAATATCATTACAGAGCTCAGCTTGGAGAAGATCAAATAGGAGAAGTAAAAGATGGTTTGTATGAGTGCCTAGAGCGCATGGTCCCTGATGAGATGCAACAACTTGAGGTTCACCGACAGATCAGCTTCTTCAACAGAGCCACAGTACCTTTGGGAAAAACCTTGCAAAGATTGCAAGGGATGTGGACCAACCAGGTAAGAAATTCTAAGTTTTTTGAAGTTCATTTGATTAAAAATTTTAATGAATAATCATGAATTTTTAGCATAAGACAATCTTTATCTAATTTGTTGAATTACGCTTTAACCTTTAAGTTATAAGTTTTTGTTTTACTTTTAATTTTTAACTGTGTTTTTAACTTTTTATCGTCATTGTTTACTAATTAAACATTTACACTTTTTATCACAACACATTGGTGGGATTCGTTTGGTAGTCAGTGTCCTCAATTGCAAAAGTTTGCAATTAAGATCCTGAGCCAAACTTGCAGTGCTTCTAGGTGTGAGCGCAACTGGTCTGTCTTTGAGCGGATTCACACGAAGAAGAGAAACCGTTTGGAACAACGGTTGAATGATCTTGTCTTTGTGCAGTACAACCTTCGGTTAAGGCGCAACCAGTTGTTGAACCAATGAGCTAATATTGATCCCATTGTCTTGGATGATATAGATCCAACCTCAGAATGGGTAGAGGAGAGTCAACCAACAGAGTTTGATCCCGATGACTTGGGGTGGATGGGTTTGGATCAGGAATCTGATGAGCCATTAGCAGCACCGCCGCCATCGTCACGAGACACAACAGGCACTAGTCGCACTCGTGCTACTCCCCGACCCCATGCCAATACAGTTGTTGCAGATGTACCTGAGGATTTGGATGAGTTTGAGTCTCGAGTCTGAGCCAGAGGCCGGTGATGATATTGATGAGGATGACCTTGAGGATTCCATTTCCAGCAGCGGTGCAGAGTTTGATGATTGATCATGATGTCATCTAATTTATTCTAGAGTTTTGTAACTTGTAGTATTTGTAATGTATCAATGATGATAGATGTTGTTTTTTTGGAGTCTCGAACTATGGAGGCCATTTAGAGCCTCATTGTTTATGTATTTTGTTTTGGAATCTCATCTATGATATATGTATTGTGTATTGGACTTGGAATTCGTGTCATTTTGCTATAAACACCTTTCTTGCATATATATAAGAACAAACTTTGCATATTTTGTGTGTAATTGTTGGAATTATGGTTTTTAACCTTTCAAATATATTATTTTCATTAAAAATATGAAATTTTATGTATTTTTTAGTAAACCGGTTCATTAAGTTTGAACCGGTCCGGTTTCGGCTTCGGTTCCCTGGCCTGGACCTCTACTTCCGATTTTTAAAACATTGGTTTCAACTATTCCCTGATATGCACATTATACAACCGGTTTAAAATAAAATACGACTTGTCGATTAATTGCCCTCGTTATTTTACGATATCTTTCAATTAAAAATATTAAAGAGACGCATTTAAAAGAATTAAACAAGTGTCTCAGATCGACCAATAACATATATATAGACCTTCAATAAAATTATCGAACGACACTTTGCACATTAATTATGGGACAGCGTTTTCAATAAAAAATTGAACACCTAATCTTTTGGAAGTCGACAATAATATCAGAGAAATTTATTTTGTTTAAAACCTTAAATACAAGGTGTCGGCTGGTTAAGTTCTTCCATTAGATCCTCATGACAAACAGAACCCTCCAAGAAAATAATACTAATTAAATTTGATGGTTTTTTACCCTAAAAAAACTCTACGAATTTTGGAATTTGGAAACATATTTAATGGCAGAAAATTGCATAAAATTATATGTTCTACGTTTTGACACATTTTCAGTAATTATTGGTTTTTTTAATGACATGGTTCACAAAGTGATCTAAAAATTAAAACAATTTTTTTCACAATTTTCTATCCAAAATTTTTTGTTACAACTATCTATAAACTGTGAAAGCCTTAAATCTCTAAGATTTAATGGCACTTATTTCTCAATTTAACTGACCTAATAGTGCTCAAGTAAAGAAAAAGAATTGAGGGATGTCTGCTTTGAAGTTGTTGGCGCGAAGGTGGTCCCATTCTGAAATGATGGATGCGTTATTGGGTGTGGTCCACTCCCACAATTGTGGATCCATGTTACATATTGAGAGTTGTGGCATAACATGAACATGATTACGAGATGATCCTCATCTCCATCTCCATCTCCATCTCATCCCCTATTTTCATCATAAATAATCCTCTATATTTCCAAATCGAAGAGAAGGGCGGCTATTCTTCTGAAAGCTTTCGCTTTTGCAAAGAAGATATTTGCAGGTGGATTAGGGGTTTGGACATTAGTCCCTTTCGTAACAATGCCACTTGCCTGTATTTACAGCTAGGCAAGCCAACGAGGAGGGGGAAGGATAAACAATTCCAGCCAAAGCGCAGGAGATAATGATGAAGAAATGGTTTGTCCGTTTCTTTGTTTGAAGGCGATGGAAGCCATGTTTTTGGCAGCCTGCGTACCCACCTTTTTTGTCCGCTTAGGCTAAAAACAGGCGATCTAGAGCGCGACCATTGAAAAAACAGATTTGGTATAGAGATTTGAAAAATATTATGGGGACCGAGTGGAGAAGGGCTCGAAACGCGCTGGGGCTCACCGTTTGTACAACCATTCCTCGCAACGACCTCAATGCTTTGGATTCTGCTGTTGAGAGCCCCATGGGGGCGGCTGATAGTAGCGGTTTCAGTACTCTTAAGCTGCCAGAAGACAGCGGCGGTTGTGTTTCCAGTCCCAGATTGCAGCAATTGGAAAATGTCGGTTGCACTGTCAAACCACTTCTAGTCTGCAGCTGCATGTTTGGGTTTGTGCAGTCATTTGAATGAAATGAGGAAATGTCTGAACCCATCAACGCCACCAATGGCGGTGGAGTGACAAGGACAATTAATTGACACGCATTATATCCCAAAAAACAAGAAAATAATAAAAATAATGACTATGACGATGAAGAAGTGGTTATCAAGAATTTAACTTCAGAAAGGCCTCTCGGCCAACTAGGAGGTTGTTTAAACAACTCTCCTATGTACGTGAGTTGTTTAAACAACTCTACAAACATATATATTATTGTTAAAACAATAATATATTTGTTAACTACTAACTTACCATAGTAATTATATGGTAAATGGCAAATTGTAATTTACCCAATGTAAATACTAATTCCTAATAGACACTTTAATCAGATTGACAAGACTAAAAGTTTTCAACATCAATGAGTGAGAGAACCAAAATATGTAGGTTTTGGCTTAAGATAACTAGTGAAATATAAAAATATCCCATGACAATCAATGAGATGCAAGAAAAGTAAAGGTTCCTATCTTCCCAAGACGTTTTCCCCATTCTTCACGACCTTATTTTAGCAATCATAGGCTTACTATGAGGATTAGGTATTGGCGTGAAAAGTCAAGGGTAGTAAATGATAGATATGTAGCCTTCTACCCCAATCAAAAAAATCTATCGCATAATAAAGGACCTCAAGGTATGTGATAATGACTTCCAAGCTTAAATTCTCGACATGGTCAATGCAATTAAGCAAAAAGGTTAATGTAGAACAAAAGAATAAAATTGTTTTGTATGACCAATGAAGTTAGTTTGTGGAGGGCTAATGAAGTAGGTTTTAAAGGGATTTTATTACATGGTCGATACAATTAAGTTAGAATAGCTCGTGTAGTAGAAAATGATGTTTTTAGTTAGATTTTTCATGTTTTGATTATTTGATCATATTTTTTATGACCGAGACTCATCGGGTAGTTGTTTACTATTTTTTTGGTACATAAATAGGTATGGTTTTGGTGGACAATATACTTTGTATCATTACTAGAGTTATTGGGGATTGTCTATCTAAGACAAGCCACAACTACAAGGATTTGGTTTTGGGGACATTATGGAGATATGAAAATACTACAGGATGCAAACCTTATTTAAATGTTCATAATGGCATGGAAGATTCACTTTAGCACTTTTAGATGGAGAGTAGGTGGGGATGTGATAGAGACCACATTCACCTTGGAGGATGTTCATGTTATCCTCATATTGCAAAGAAAGGGCACACATGTTTTACTATGTGCCCGAGATAGATGCAAAGCGTCACGAGCTAGCTCGGTGGGTCACAAGGGCATGATGGTATCACCCACGATCACTTATAGTGAAACTCGACACCATATACAACTTAGCTATTTTTGGATATTCATAAGGTCATTATGGTTGTGGAAAATATGTTGTGCCACAAGTCAAATGGAGTACCCCTATTTGCCATAGTAACATGTCAAGCTATGTTGGAGCAAGGCACACATTTTAGTTGGGGCATAAGGATATGGGTGCGGTTGGCACATGACTTGTATCGCATCAAAGCGAGGAAATAACTTGTTGCGAGGTCGGTCATATCACTATTGGCTTGGATTTACAAGAGATCATCCTATGGGTACACCACTACATATAGCAAGATGCAACACAAGTGCGTCGGCGAGAGAGGAACCTATAGGTTAGAGCCAAGGTTGTTTACCCGAGGTTGTAGATAGTTGCGAAAAGAAATAGTGTAGACCCCATATGTGGGTATAGTGGACGCATGGTCGTCATGGTCATCCACTTTAGTAGCATTGGGGATCAAAAAGATGACAAAGCATTTATTATGGCAGATTAGGTCACATGTCGTGGATAAAGTACATGGGTAGTTTGGGCTGACCCCATGCGATGGTGGCACTACCACTTCCTCCGTATAGGGCAAGATATGCACACGAGCCTAGAGGTAGGAAAGTTGAGGTTCTAGAGCATGTGGTCCCTCCATTATGACTACAACAGAGAGTGATGTGTACCCTATCGAGATGGTAGGCGACAACATCAGAGAGTAGAGATAGAGGCAAAAGCACCTAGAGTACAGCACCTACAAAAGCATGTTACAAAGAATAGCTCAGTCAAAGATACCCCTACAAAGGAGGGTGCCCTAGAGCTAGAGCAACCGGATATATGGAGACCTTGGCATTAGCACTAAGATTGGAAACTGAGAAGACTAGGCGGAGGCTACTTGTTACCCATAAGGCTCCAAATTATGGACATGATAACCTAGACCTAAATAGGCAATGCAAGATGAGCGTAGTAGGCCTCCAATGATAGCACGGGCGGGAGGGTTTCTAAATAGTATGGGATTCTAAATATTACCCCTTATTTTTGGGACTTGCCACCGCATCCTCTCAATCTCGGGGCCCTCTTTTACACTATTAACCCTATTTGTTCCAATATACCGGTGTAAAATTATAAATCAAAATTTACCTCCGTATAATTGCACGGGTTATGTACCAACTAACAAAGGTGACCTCTTTGTGAAAGATAGTGATGCAAAGAGATAGATGGCAAAACTACTCGTTGACATAGAGCCAACCGATGAACATGTTATGTTAGGAGGCATAAGATATGGAACAACCATAGGAATCATCCAAGACATCAAGATATGAAAGGTGTTATGAATTTAGAGTTAAGTTTATTAAGTTATTTGCTTTCCTATAATAGGTATATATGCTAGGAAGTAAGTGATATTAAGACTATTTGAATGTTCTCCAATAAATGTTTTTAAATGTGTGATTTTTGTAGAGAGACTTGATGCAGTGGAACTCTTATAGAGAGTGTGCATCATGAGATCATAGATGGTCCACTCGATCAACTAGACATCACAATGATGCCTAATCCATTGTCACCCTTAGTAGGTGAGCATGTCGAGTCTTTTAGAATTGTAGGAGTGGCAACTTGAGTGCTACAATAGCAAAGAGTAGGAGCTAATGTCGTTGTCAAGGTAGATATGGGATCTATGTCGAACATGTGCGCGCACAAGATGCCTTGGCAAATGCTAAGCAGAAGGTTGGTTGGCTAATACTCAAGCAACTACGGTTAGACAAGAAGCAGATGCAACACAAATTAACGCTCCGGAGGTTCCAATGGTAAAGATGCGTGAAGCGGTTTGGGTGGTCCATTAAAGGGCATCCTCCTTCGATTAATGCCTACAAGCAATGTCTTCTTATAGCATTGTTCCTCCTCTTTTTAGGGTGAAGGAAATGTCTAAGGGATAAATACTATCTAAATATTATGATGTACTTTTATGAGAAACTAAAACCATCCAATATAACAACATAGCCATGGCTATGTTGTTATATTGGATGGTTTTATTTATATTGCATATTTATATTTTCATTTCTAACTTGCACAAACATGATGATATAAAAATGAAAAGGCAAATGTTAAAGTAGGTAAAATGGAGATCTAATGGGAAATAGATGGAATAATCGAATGAATTAAAAGATGTGATTAAGGTAAAACAGATAGCATGATATTTAATAAAATCTAAGAGAAATCAAATAAAATCTAAGAAAGGTCAAAGAAAATGAAAAGATGCGTAAAGAATAAGTAAAATGTAATGAAGGGTATTCATTGTAAAAAGATGTGGATCTCATAAACAAAGAACGTATGTTAAAAATAACATCCAATGAAATCTAAGTGAAGATCAATGAAAACAAGAGATGATAAAAAAATTGATAGAAAGGAAACACCAAAATGAGTAGAATCAACAAGGCTTGCACTAGATTTTCTTGGGAGGTTAAGCAGTCTAATGTCATGACTAGGTGAATGGAGATGCTAATGTGGAAAGAATATTTGTGAGGGAGGCTCAAAGGTCTTAATCAACCCACAAATATTTCTACATTATAACTATAAATTAGATTTTATGGAATGAAGAATGCAAAGGTCGAGGCATACATATCTCCCACAAAGATTTCTCTTTTTGTATAACTCTCATTTGCAAGAAATTAGAATTTCAATTCTTCTACAACTCATTAAGCTCCATGGTTATATTTAATAAATTTCGATCACAAGGGTCAAGTTTTGCCATTTCTCTAAAATCAAACAATGTTATTAACATCATACCTTTTTTAATTCTAATTATGAGCTTGCTTATGATTGTTGTCAAGATCTTGGACACAATGTTTAGATCATATATTGATCAATGTGGTCCTTTGATTTAGGAGTATCTAACTTCGCTTTGTTGTATAGGGATTCAATTATAAGGTTCGCTCCTTTAAAACAACATAGATGCAATATTTATTCTATATCGAAGGCCATGAAATATGGCACGAAATATCAATTTTCAAGCTTGAAGGTATTCCCCATAAGCACCTAAACAAAGGGCTACAAAACTATTGAAAGTCCATTTACTTGGCCCTTAACCTCTTGTGATCAACAAACCCCAAAGATTGCATATTTAATGAATTCAAAAAAAGTGCTATTCTACTTTAATTTTACTTGAAATGAATATCTTTATGATGCCTAGAATCGAACACAAGATACTAAATAGGAAAGTAAACAAGAACATAAGATGAAACCATATAAAAGATTTATTCAAAAAACCAGATAGCAAAAACCAATTGGTGGCAGCCCAACTTATTCTTCTATTGGTCAAAGACGAACTCTAAAAAGAACTAGAACACTCCTACTATCTTGCTCACTCATCTTCTCCTCTATGTTTCTTCAATCCAATCCTTCCTCGTACAACCAATTATGATTAGTGATCCATCGATGCCTTCATTTCCAAATGAGCCTTCCATATAAACATTCCATAGATGTCCTTTCGTGCACTAAAGAATCCTAGAAGTTAGAGTAATTGGAAGAGACACTATTTTCTTGTGTCGTTACTAGTCTTCATTATCAACACGGGCAAGATGGCCACGATAGTTCTTGCAAGAATCGCCACTTTGCATACACACGCTTATGCAATCGCCACTCTAAGCAAGCGGTGGTTTCACAATATGTTTTACTCCATTTGGAGCCTTGTTAACATTGGAATGTTCTTTATTTTGACTTGTATGATGAAGATGATTGTATTCTTGATCCTTATTGATAATACCCTCCTAGAATGCTTTTGGTCCCATAAAAGCCATAGTGTTCGAAGAGATGCAGGAACAACTTTCCCACCTTCTCCTTGAGGTACCACTTCGTTTGCCTTGAAGTCTCGCATTTCTTTACAACATGCCTTTCAAAGTTTGAGCTTCTTACTTTCCTTTGAAATCTTTCCCTGCTCAAGAAATCTCATACCTTGTGTTCAACTTTGAGAGTATGCTTCTTGTAGTGTTGATCTTGTCTGGCCTTGTACTTGGGTCGAGACTTCTCCAATTGTTCTTTCACCTTGAGATGGATTTATTTAATCTTATCATTGAATTTATCTGCCTTGTCATCTCTAATTTGTTTCCTTTTCTTTGTTTTCCTACTACAACATCAAGAGAATTAGTAGGCAAATATCTTAAACATGCTTCAAAAGGTGAATGATTGGTGTGAGCACTGGCCTATTGTATAAGCCTAATATATCCCACTCATCCCAAGTTCGTGGATGCCCGTTGGTGTAACCTCTTTCAATTGTACCAAAGTCTTATTTAGAACCTCTATTTTCCCATTGGTTTGGGGATGGAATGTTGTGCTTCTTCGGAGTTCTATTTCATCTTGTACTAGAAGGTGGTCCAAAATTCCCCCAAAAGTCATGAATCTCTATTTGAAACAATGAACTTAGGCAACCCAAAATGCACCCAAAAATTAGGAAAGAATGGCTCAACTACTTCAAGCCCTTCTATTGTCTTTTGCATGCACCGAGAATACACATTTTGATGAGTCTATCTACAACAACATATAAATAGTCATGGTCATCTTTAGACATAGGTAATCCTCCTACAAAATCCATAGAGATGCTCCTTCATGGTTTAGTGCGTACTAGTTGAGGCATGTACAGTCCTTTTTCCCTAACTTTAGGCTTGCTTTTACAACAAAGTTTACATCCTCTTATAAATCTTAATACTTCATCTTGCATATTGGGCCAATACACATACCTTTGCAAGTAAGGCATGGCCTTGCCAACACTAAAATGACCTGATGTTTTGGAAGTGTGTGCTTCCATCATTAATACAAGTTTTTCTCACTTTGGCATACATAGTTAATCCCATTTATAGAGCCCTCAATCCTTGAGGTAATATCATCTTTTTCTTCATTTTCAATAATCCTAACCTGCAATTGTTGGGATGTCTCCCCAAATACTATATCTTGTCCATAAGCTTCTCCATTAGCCTCCTTCATGAAGGGCTCAAGTTGTGAGATTGTAGCTAAAGCTACGACTTGCTTTGTTATTGGTGGCTTAGATAACGTATTTGCCACAAGATTTGTTCTTCCTTTCTTTTATTTGATCACCAAATGAAACTGCTGACATAATCCCATCCATTTGGAGCATCTTGCCTACTGCAATTTATTTTGTGCTTGCAAATATTTAAGAGGATTGTGGTCAGTATCCTCAATAGTTTATTTACCCAATAAATAATCCAGTTCTTTTTGCCTGAACTAGTCCATGGAATTATTTATCATGTACAGGATATCTTATTATTGTTAAAGTAAACATGTCTAGATGATAACAAACTCGCTTACCTCCTTGCAACAAAAATACCCCTATAGCATTCCAGCTAGCATCTGTTTCGACTTCAAAGGACTGCTTCAAATCATGGATCTAACACCAGATCATGGCTGATTTTATATTTGAATGAAACCCATCGCATTCGTTTCAACTTTAAATGGTTGCTGCAAATTAGGAAGAGCAAGCACCGGAGCATGGGTAACTTTATATTTCAATGAATAAAAAGCATTGTGATGTTTCTTACCCCAATGGAAACTTTTACTGCTTGCTACAACTGTATGTAGAGGTGTTGCAATAGTGGAGAAAGTTGAAATAAACTTCCTCATTTACTTTACTACTCCAATGAAACTTCTGGTCTTGGTGGCACTGCTAGGTGTGGGCCAATTCACAACAATCTCAACCTTTGTAGGAGATACAGTTTTGGTGTTTTTCCAACACTTTACCAGAGGTTTTTTTCCAAGGCCATGATCTAAAAATTGGGGACTGTGGAAGCATAAAAACATGGGCTGTTAAGCTGGACGTCATGATCTGAATAGCACTTTCAGATGCAACTTCTGTAAAATGATAAACCTGGTCTATCTAGTGGCAACAGAAAAAAATTAACATAGAGATTATGCATTTAATAGCATGCACCCAATACTGTTCAATTTCATATATAGCAAAAAACTTTCATCTCATAACAAGATAGAATAATACAAAATAGCACATTTAGACAATGTATATATACGAGTGACTATCATGAAAACAAAAATACAATAAGCAATTATTAACGCATGCTTCTGAAAAAATCCTGAGATAAATTTTGATGTTTTTTCAAAAATTTACCACAGTTTTCCCAAAGCAGTGATCTAATAGTAGTGGACTGTGGAAGCATAAAAACTCTTATAATAATAGTTAGTTCACAAAATAAACCAACCTTGACTCCAATCGCAATTGCTGTTTTTAACTTCAATAGTTGCCCTAACCGCTCTGATCCTGTTCCATGGTCTTCAACAGAAAATAAAGGTACACCCCTGCTAGAAGCTAATCCGGGAAGATGACTGACAAGCACACGAGGATGGCAATCTACTGCAGTCAGCACAGCCTACAAGAATGAAGACACTATCATATTAGAACTCCATCAAGCTTGAGAAATGTGTCTGTGCCAAAAATAACCTAGATCACATTTGGTAACACCATGAATAATCTCTCTCTCTCTCTACAAATTTTTATAATAAATAAGCAAGTTTGACCTATAAAGTCATGACATGTGTAAAATGACATATATATGTATGTATGTATGTATGTATGTATGTATGTATGTATGTATATGTATGTATATGTATATTAGATTGGATATAAAATTGGGCCTAGACAAAATTATTACGCAAAACCCAAATATGGGATCCAACAAGGAGAGCATATGAATAAACAAGAAAAAGGGAAATATCCTAGAAACTGCAACATTAAAGTCAATATAGGTTTTTATTTCTTCAACTGATTGGTCTTTGGATGGAGATACTGCCCTCCTCCCACACCCCCAACCCTCTTAAGTGCAAGTATTTCAGTCTTAAGTGCAAGTATATAAGGCACATTTGAAATTTATTAGCCCCTAATTTTAACACAACATTATTACGAGATCAAACAGCGATGCTCTCCATACGGAAATAAAAAACAACACATACACAAAACGGATGCCAAAACATCAAATATGCCATTAAGCTTTGCCAATCTAGAATATAAGTTGGGTAAAAAGTCCCGAGGCTGATGTGTCAGCATCTTCCTTCTCTCCAGTGCTAACATCACTTAGAGGTCTTTGTGTACATTGTGGGTCCCATTGCCGTGTGATTATTACTAAGCTACATGAGAGAAAAATCATTAAAGAAATGATTTCTCATAGAAATTGGTCATCAAAGATCTGACTTAATACACAATTAAAAATCCCACAGAGAATAAAAATCATCTAATGGTAATATTGATACAGATGAACAAATGGTGGACCAAATTGGTGTGAAGCAAAAATATACTTGACCCCATACATTTTGCTGCAATTACCCTATGGAATTCCTCCAAGGCATACAAGACCTATCGCTAGATTGGCAGATCATAATCTATACGAGATCACAACCATCAGAACACAATGTTTGCAATCAATCTCCCATACTAGCTTCTCGCATTCTTTTTCTTGTATAGTGTCCTTGCTTCTCTTTGTTTTATTTCCTCTTATAAATATAATGAAAAACTAAACAAAAGAACAATCTACATAAACTAAGAAAATGAACATATCTATTCAATGTATGGTGTAAACATGCCCCAATCCTAGAACTAAACTATAGAGTTTAAAGTAAAAATAACCCTGCCAAGTAATAAAGATGTACAACAAAATGAAGTTCAAGCTTTGAGGACAACTAGGGTAAGAGTGAGTTATGTGCAAGCTTATAGTGATACTCAAGTGTTGGCTTCTCATGTTGAGGAAGGCCCGGGTAGAATGTAATATCCCCTTTTCGGATATTATTTAAATCTGCAATTTAATTAACCCAAATCAACTCTAGAAGGATTAGATCCTTTTAGCTCGACCTCAAATAACCCAATGTCAAGCATTAATACAACCCAAATGGGGTTGGAGTAAGCCAAAGTAGTGGGTTAGATGGGAGAACTAATTAGAAAACTAATATTTTCCAGATCTGAAATTTATAACAGCAGTTAATTAATTAAAATGCACCCAGAACAGCTGAAACTTCAAAAATTAATATCTCCTTCAATACTTGGTCTTTTTGTATGAAATAAATTGCACAATAAACTAGAAACCAAGGCCTTTCCAATGCACTATGAAACTGAATTTTCTAAGCAACCAAACCCCTTCAAAACAGCCCCCAAAATCTGAAATCCAGTTGCTAGGGTTAGAATAAATTGCATAAATTATTACCAGCACTTTATAAACTTCCAACACACCCAAAATAGCTGCCCAAACTCAGAAAAATATGCCAATACAGATCAGATTGTAGATTTAGCTCAAAAGACACCCAAACATGCCAAAACAACCACTCATGCAAGTCGTTATGGCTCTAATAATTGCAGCAATAACAACAGATCATAAAGCACTATTAAACCCTTCAATAATCATCAATAACATGCAGATTTCCTTCTCAAATAAATGTGCCAATCATAGAATGAATATATCATGTAACATTCACTTGATAAAATCTTAGAAGGCTTCACACTCTCTCCAATAATGGTGGTGTTGAAGAACACCTTTATAATGTGATCACATGGGCATACATCCCTCTTCAAGCATGAAGATATTTTTAAATAAAATCTCAACATGCCCCCAAGGGGTCACCATATCTCTTTATATAGCTTTGCCATTTCAAATCTCCAAGTTTCCTTCCTTCCTTTGGCGCATTTTCTCATGTAGAAGGGTCACTTTTAATATGGATCTCTTTTCCTGAAAAGTCAAACTCCAAAAAGAATATTAATTCCCTCTTTTAATATTTAAAAATAAAACATAAGAAGAGAATCAATTATTTAATTTAAAAATAAAAGGAGTAATGACATTTTCCCAATTTTTATCCTTTAATTCATGGGAAGAGTGGATTAAAGGTCTCCCATATTTTTAATTAATTAATGTCCCAAAAAAGGGAAATTACATAGAATTATTATTGTCCAAGCGTACAGTCCTTTTCCTACAGCAAGCGATCCTACAGTTGGCAGCTACACAACAAAAGAGAAGTTGAAATACGTTGAGTGGAAGATATGTGGAGCACGGAGCAGCCAGGCAGAAGCAGAAGGAATCAACAGTCTTGACTCTTGTTAGTGAAAAAAAAACTTTCCACACCCCCAACTGAAATGATGTATAGTGCAAAATTTTCTTTGTTTAGTCTTTGTTCCATATATTATAGCTAGTCTATTAGTAAAATTTGTATCCCATTTTATCCTCAAGAGGCAATTCAGATGTAAGATGATCCATAAGGATCAGGAAAAGTATCCTCTTCATCATCCAAGTCAAAAAAAAAAAGGTTCAATATCAGCATGGCTCCAAATGGAGTAAAACCGATGCAAGTTGTGAAACCACCGTTTTACACAGAGCGGCAGTTTCACAACCACTAGCATATATAGAGTAGTGGTTGCTGAACCACCACTGCAGTTTCACAACTGCTGATCTGCTTAAACTGGCAGTTTTGCCTATGCTGACAGCATAGGCCGGTTATGGCTGAGAAATCAATGTCTCTTCTAATTACTCTGATTTATGGGAATTATTTAGTGCACAGAAGGACATCTCAGGAATGCGAAGATGGGAGGCTCAAATGCAAAGAAGCGCATCGGTGGATCAATGATCCTAATTGGTTGTGCAAAAAAGGACTGAATTGAAGGAATGGAGAAGAGAAGCTGAGTGAGCTAGATAGCAGGATATTTGTACTTGTTCCAATTCTCTCTGTAATCCATCTTTGACCAATAGAAGAAAGAAGTTGGGAAATTGCCACATTTAACTGATTTTTTCCACTTTACGGTTTTCAAGGATAAAATCTTGGGGCTAAATGGTTTCATGCTTATGATGTTGTTTATGTGTGTTTACTTTCATATTCAGTGTTGTGTGTTTCCAGCAACAGAAAATACACTGATTCTAAGCATAAAAAGACCATAATCTATCATGTCAAGTAAAATTGAAGTAGAATAGTACCTTGTGACTCTGTGAATTCATTAAGTATGAAATCTTAGGGGTTTATAAATCATTTTGATACCAGAGCTTTTTGGCCATGGATACGTGTCATAGTGTATCTAGATGATATTTTGGTTTTCAGTGCTACATGGTAAGAACATCCAACCCATTTGAGTCAAGTCTTGCAAGTGTTGAAGAAAAACAGCTGTTTTGCAACATGAAATGTGAGATTGCAAAGCAATCACTACTTTATGTGGGCCATGTAGTTGGAGAACTGGGGGTGGATCCTACAAAGGTTGAGGCTGTCACGAATTGGACCGCACCTAGAAGTGTCAACAGACCAGAAATTTCATTGGAGCAGTAAAGTACATGTGGAAGTTTATTTTGGCTTTCTCCGCCATTGCAGCACCTCTATGTACAGTTGTAGCAACCGGTAAGAGTTTCCATTGGGGTAAGAAACAAGACAGTTTTTTTTATTCAATATAAAATCAGCACGCTCCAGTGCTTGCTCTTCCTAATTTGCAGCTGCCATTTGAAGTTAAAACGGATGTTAGTGAGCATGCTAGGGTTCACTGAAATATAAAATCAGCCATGCTCCAATGCTTGCTCTTCCTAATTTGCAGCAGCCATTTGAAGTCAAAATGAATGCAATTGAGAATGCTACAGGGGCAGTTTTGTTGCAACGAGGTAAGCCAGTTTGTTATCATCCATATGTATTTACTTCAGTAATAAGAAGATATACTGTGTGTGCAAAGCAATGTAAGCACTAGTTTAGGCAATAAAGAAATGAATGCATTATTTATCGGATTAAAAAACTATTGTGCATAATAACCAAAAACCTCTTCAATATTTGTAAGCAAACAGTAAATTGCAATAGGTAAGACACTACAAACGGGTGGCGTTGCTTCAGCAGTTTCAGTTCATGATCAAAAACAAGAAAGGAAGCACAAATGTTGTGGTGAATATGCTATCTAGGCCACCAATAAGAAAGCAAGTACCAGCTTTAGCTACAATTTCACAACTTGAGCCCTTCATGAAAGAGGCTGATGGAGAAGCTCGTGAACAAGATCCAATCTTTGGGAGAGATTTCAATACTTGCAGCATAGGAATGCATTAAATGAAGAAAAAGATGGATGTTACCTCAAGGATGGGCTACTCTACAAGTGGGACAAACTATGTGTGCCAAAGGGAGAAAGACTTCTATTGATGAGGGAAGCGCATGTTTCCAAATTATTGGGTCATTTTGGTGTTGGCAAGACCATGCCTTACTTGCAAAGGTGTGTATTGGCCCAATATGCAAGATGAAATATCTAGATTCATAAGAGGATGTAAACTTTGTTGTAAAAGCAAGCCTAAGATTAGGAAAGAAGAATTGTACATGCCTCTACCGGTACCTACTAGACCATGGGAGAGCATCTCTATGGATTTTGTAGGAGGATTACCTATGTCTAAACATGGCCATGACTATCTATATGTTGTTGTAGATAGATTCAGCAAAAAGTGTATTCTCATTACATGTACACACACACACAAAATATTACTCACACACACAATATTACTCGAGAACATTATGTTGTACTAATATTCCTAACATTCCCCCTTAGTACATACCTAGGAAACCAACCACATTGCACGTACTAGAAATAAACATATATGTCAACACATACAGGTGTAAACTCTACTACTCATGACAATTGTTGCTTGTGATCACCTACATACGTAAACACAATTGTTCACGATTTCACTTTCGATGAATGTTGTGCTTCTCATTGGCGAATGACTTACTACTTCTAGTGGTAACCTACTTATGCAAACACAATTTTTCATGCTTTCTCTTCCATAATGTTGGGCTTCTCATTGGCCTATCACTTAAGAAGTACTCAACAAAGGATACATAGTAGACAATTGCTCCTCCTATAGGTCTATTTACAATCATCACACCAAACACAAAAACCAAATACAAAGATTGAGGACCCATTCCTCACTGTCACGTTTGCAGCATTAGTCCTTGATTGCTGCCCCTGATCACGAACAACATAGGTGAAAAACACTGCCACAGGAAATCACCCTCGGCTCTACTCTATTTGGAACAGATGTTTTTTCCACTATTGCAATATGTAACCCATTCGTTAGTGGCGAACTTGAGGTCACTAATGGGCATCCAACCTCCATTGCCTCTATCCTCCAGTTGACTGTTGCTTTCTCATCAAACCGCAAGACTAACACACCCATTCTAAATGGACAGCGGATTCACCCAATAATATGTCTATTACAAGACGATACGTTTTTAGCTTATTATTATTATTAATTTTTACTAGAGCAAATAAACAAAACCACAATACTTCACATACTATTTAGAACTCGAGTTAATACTATAAAGACCTAAACAACAACATGCTTAACACATAGTTTAAAAGAGAATATAGTACACTATTTAAGAATAATTAAATGTTAAACAAATAAGAAACACTAAAAGATTAAAAACTACATAAAACCTGGATAGGTATAAACTAAAGATCTACTAAACCACCAAAAGAGCAAACTATACAATGGAAGATAAATCATATAATTGCCTTTATTGATGATGACATGGGGATCATTGCATGTGGAGCACAGTGATGCATGAAGGAGATAATTGCCTTATTGACCAACCTTTGTGCGAAGACAAAAGAATGAACAGAACCGCGCACAATTATAAACCTGTGTAGAAAGAATGAACAATAGCAGCACTACACATGGGTATTAGACATGCCCAAAGAGAAAGAAGATGCATGGAATTATAGGATTAAATTCATGAGGCAGGCACTTTGATGTTTGCAAGGAAATGGTGCCTGGAAGATCGCGGATGATGCACACTATCATAGAAGATCTGCACACGTGGGTGAATGCTGAGGTTGACAAATAGACGGAAAGTAGAAGCCGATGATGAAAAGTGAGAAAAATTTACATGAATAAATTCTCTCTGGACTGCAAGAATGGCAGAAACATACAGCAAATGTGAACATCTAAAAGATGCTTGGAACATGTTAAACAAAGAGGTGCAATGGTATTGACAACTGACCCATAGCCTATAGGTATGAAGTCATTAGCAGAACTGTCAAAATTTATTTTGAATAGCACACGGGAGTTTTCACACATCGATGACTAGGAACAAAAAGAGTAGAAGCGTACACTGGTATCAACATTTTGCAGAAGAAAGACTTATGCTAAGATGATTGCATGAATGGTAATGCACATGTGACATGGGTGTGTCTAAGCATACAACACTGACAAAAGATTTGATGACGCAGATTCTTGAACATGTATTGCATAGGAAGGTTGCAAGATAGTAAAAAGCATGCAACCATGTACAACAAATAATATGAAATTATCCTGATTTTTTATGAACAAAATCTAAACCTTTCAAACAACAAAATTTAAAGTCTCCCATTTTGATAAATTTCATACACAAGGGTGAAGAAAAAATAAGACCACTCCTCACAAAATTTGTTAGACATCCATCACAGGAAGGACCAGACACTGCTCTAAACCAACTGAAAGATCCTCTGTGATTTATACAATGAAAACTTGATTGAATTATTCTTTCAATGGGAAGTACATATGTATAGAAGGGAAATCTCCTAAAGATAAGGAGTCTACCCTCATCACAAAATCCCTAAATTCTCTCTATTGCACTTATCTATAACAGGTTGTTTCAACAACCCATTACACACACACACAAAATATTACTATAATAACATTATGTCGTACTAATAATTGTAACAGAGTTAGGGTTAAAGAGGATATCAGATATGGAAGAAGAATATTTAAATTCAAGATAGCTTGTTCATTTGGAGTTCATATAGGAATGAAAGCTACATGTCATCCATATACATATAAAATAAAATTTTCATTTGTACCAATTAAATAATTAAAATACTCAAAATAGTCAACAAAGGATATATAAAGCTTAAACAATCGTTAAAAGATGACATGAATATTCAAATGAAAAATATCAATTGACCAAAGATCCAGAAAAAAATTAATTAATATATATACAGATATATAAACATTATGATAGTCATCCAATGCAAAAAAATACCACAGCACAAGAGAGAACTACTAACTTGAAGGTGCACGCCTTTTCCTTGAGTTTCAGTCTCCCTACCAATGAACTGTTTTTAGGTCCATTATCTTCATGGTCACTCTCAATGTTAGGAAATCGATCAGGTGAAGAGTTGAAATCTGATATATAGCTCTCAATAGGTTTATCTAAAGCAACAGGCATCCTCTCCAGTGTGCGAGTCACATCATTGATCCCAACAGAAAATGATTGCTGCATGGGACATCAATACAACAATCAAAAATTTACTAAGTCTCATTTGAAATCACTTCATTTACACCAAGATAACCCCTATATATCAATGTAAAAATAATTGTAACCTAATAAAATAACAGAGAAAGTTTTCATTATGAATCACAAATCAAAGAGATAGGACATGTAGACGTTGGTAATACATTTATAAATAGAATGATGGAAATTTTCAATTTTCTGCACAGGCCTGAATATCCGGATTCTGAACCATAAAAATGTGAAGAGATCCAATTAACACAACCAATTGAAACAAATAAAGCATTCTAATTAGTAACTAGCAAATAATTTATTGTAGATATATTATATATTATGGTTCATCAACATACTCCCTCAAAATTCAAAATATTGGTTTTAAGTTTCAAAAATTTATTTTTTTGAAAAAGTCTCTGTCTTGAAAATATTAGAACCAACATATTACAGTTAAGAAAATTATGATGTTCTTGCCAAAATGTAAGTCTTGAAGACTCAAATTACTAACGTGTACATGCTAAGAAATATAATCTGTAAAATGTAAGGTCTTTATTCTCCAACATTTACCTTCATCCATATGTTGTCGTAAACCTTCCCTTTGGGATGTCTCATGGCTTCAATGGAACTGCAGCCAGTCATGATTCCAATATAAGCTTCAAATTCAAGAACAAATACAGGAAGGAGATAAGAAGAAAATACATGCACATAAATGTACATGAAGCAATCATCAAGAAAATGTGCTTGGAACACAAACAAAATACAAGAAGATTACAGAAGCCCCTCAACTTGTCAGTTAATGACGATATTTTAGTGGAGTAAGATATCCACTGGAAAATGAGAAAGATGCCAAGAGATATACTCGTGGACATACAGCAACGACAAGCCGTTCTCCTGATGGGAAAGCCATTAACAACCTCAGAGGCATGAATGTAAGCCTCCTTGTTTCAAGGCACACGAGAATCAATTAAACATATAAAAATAGAAGATAATGTCAAACCCATAAGACAAAAAAGAAGATAATGTCAAACCCTTCATTTGTGTTTGAGAAACAAATCTCCATGGAGTTTTGAAAGTAATGACAACAAAACTTTGGATAGCTAGGGATCATTCCCAAATATTCAACTATTCACATCAAATAGATTGTTCAAAGGATATGAACAAAGAAAGGTAAGGAATTTTTCTGTCTTACTATCATTATTGTTGGACCCTACGGCTTCGTAGAACTTTGTTAATTTATACATTTTACGCAGAATGCAGAGAAACTATTGCTTACTCCCCAATCTTATTAACATAAATTCCTTAGTATTGTTTACTCCCTTCTGTATTAGGGCATGAAGTCATCTCTAGTTTTTTAGCATTCCCATAGACTAACTCTACGTGCTTTTGGTTTTAAAAAGGTATCATAGCATTAAGTGCAAGATTTCCAAGTATTCAGAGAAAAAAATCTTAAAGACATGCTACACATAATAGTATTAAAAACTATATACATTGACCTAAAATGCAGAAACAAATATATATTAGAGATATTTTTGCGGGATTTTCGTCTTTATTTTTTCACTAAAGATAACTAGGTTTGAGGACTCTAGACCACAAAAAAGATAAGTGAAAATGTCGGCTACCAGTGTTAGCAGATGCAAAGAGAAGAAAGAATTAGAGAGAGAGCAAACTGCACTGTTCAAAAGACACAGGCAGAGGTTTATTTATTGAGAGGAGCAGTTACATTTAGTTACAACTATCTGTTGGTTATCAACAATTGCTTGGAACCGTACATCTTTATTCTATATAAAGTGCTATATTTTAACACCCCCTCTTAATGACTAAACCGGAAACAAGACAAAGTTTGTCCCGAAATTTTACAAATTTCCTAAAGCCCATATGTTTAGTCATTACATCTACAGATTGTGCCATAAGTTGTACTTTAAAATCAGTAGTCCATGACTGTGTTGCGGTTGTCGAATGAAGAAGAACCACAAAACAAAAATCTGGTCCCATGAACAAAAGATATGGCAAGTGGTCCACTGTGGTTCTCTCACATACGTGATTCATTGACCAATGATGAATCACCAATGGCGAGAGTGTCAGCCCCATCTCCGAATGCTGAAATCAAAACCTTGAAGATGTGGATTGAAAAATCTATTCCAAGCTTGTGTTGCTTGTTAGAGTCTCAGTACAAAAACTCAATTATCCCTGCAAACGAAGTCACCTCGATCACGTCCTTGCAACACCGTGTAGTGCTCATCCAACTTTCTCAATAAGAGAAAAGTGACCATCTGTGCAGGAGTTAGAACCAACTCCAAAATAGTAGGAGAAACAACCATCTCCGTCTCAAAGCGGTGGTCTCCTCTCAATAGGAGAAATAACCATCTCCATCACAAAGGGGTAGGAGTGAGAACCAACTTCGTCTTATCTATTTGCTTCATCTATCCCCTCTCGCTTGGGAAAGATCATTCACAACACAATGAGCAAACTGGTCATTTTCTACTGTCCTTCGAGCAAGGACCTTTGAGTGAGTGGTTGGGCATGCCATCTCACCATGCATCGTCAGTGCATTTGGAATAGTGGAGTCTCCGTCCACAACAAATTGTTCTTGAAATGAGGAAATTCATCCTCCCAAGGCATGTCCGCCTCCTATACACTGGTATAGTGGATACTCCCTCCACAATAGGTGCATGTAGGTTAACCGTATCCAAGTCAACGATTTATGAGGAATGACTTACTCCCAAGGCATTGCAGCCTTCTCGCACATCCCGAATGATGGAGTTGTCCTCCACACGCACATTCATGTTGATTGCACCAAATCAACAAGTCGATACTCGACCACTTTCCCCAATACCAAGGGCAATTATCCGTCTCTATTTGACATCGAGACAACACACTTCTTTCCACAAAAATATTGGGATTTTCAGTCAATTGACAAATAGATAGAAGATTCTTTTGCAAAGAAGGTACATATCTAACATTCTGTACCAACAATTTATGAGCATTATTCAATACAATGCATATATCTCCTATCCCTTCTACTGCAAGTGATTCTCCATCAGCTAGTACTACTGATTCAAAATAGATATTTGCAGTAAATGAAACATACCAGTCCCTACGACATGAAAAGTGTGCGAACGCACCAAAGTCAATGATCCAGAATCGGTACCACTGTCATTCGAGCATGATGTCGTAAGACAATAAAGAGCATGCCCATCATCCGAATCTCGTTCTTCTGCAATTGCCCACATGTTCCTCATTACATGGCTTTTGTTTTGTTGTGAAAGATCATACTTCCGCTTCCGAAAATCCTTCTTGAGGTGCCCAACCTTGTGACAGTAATAGCATGTGACCTAATACCGAGTGGAAGACTCACCAGATTGACGTTTCCACTTTCCCTTTGACTGAGTGACAAGAGCACTCTCTGAATGGTCACAATTAGATTATGCCTGAAGTTGTCTCCGCTCCTTTTGCAACAAGTAGAACTCACCTTGTCAAACGTGAGTGTTTGACTTTCAGCCATTAAATGGAGTGCCTCCACAAATGACTCATACGAAGGTAAGTTGTTCAAAACTAGAGCCACCATATCATCGTCGTCCACCTTTTTGTTGATGGAAGATAACTGGTCTCGAGGTCTTTCATCCAAAGTAGGTGCTTAGACAACGATCCACCTTCTTGTAACTTTACGGAAAAGAGCATATTTTTCAAGTATAAAACCCGACTCTTTTCTGATGTCTGATATTTATCCTTCAGACTGGCCCACAACGTGCTTGCCACAGTGGCATTCCGCACTTCCGGTATCATATCATCCGACACCGATAATTTGAGAAGCAATAATGCTTCCTTATGACGTTTGTCATAATCCTCGAAGTTCGTCGCTGGTCGACTTTCATCACCTTGATTATTTTATCACAATCACAAAACTCCGCGAACCGTTAAAATCTTATGACTCCAAACATTGAAATTAGTGCCCGTTAATTTTGTGTCTCCGGCAAAGTCAAGTGTGATATATTTGCCATTTTATTATTCCAAAGTAACGGAAATAATAAAATAAAATTTTGCCTCACACTTAATAAAAATACCTTTTTCCAGCAAATATATTTAATTAATTTAATTTCTCCAGCATATAGTATGAGATTAATTACTCACATGCAAATTACCCCTCCAACTGCCTTTGATCTATATTTGCATATATTAAAAAGAATATTATTACTTACTCCTCCGAATTTGATTATTCAAAAGCAATGTGAATACCTTTGTTGATGAAAGAAAACAAATAATGCCCTCGAACCCTTCGAGAATTCAACTCCTTTCTTCACCCTTCACAACTTTGCCTCTGCCATGCCCTGGCTTTCCACGATTTCTCTAAATGGAGCTTTCACGACCTTAAATGGTGACTGTGTTTGCCACATTTTTCTTTGTTGGATTTGTTGTGCTTTCTAGCCTTCATGTTTTCCTTGCCTGCGACCACGATTTTGGCTTTTCGATTAGGTATTTGCGACTTTAGTGGTGCTGCTTCGTTCACGAACCACGTCTTTTGGGCCTCGAACCACAATTTTGCGAAAAACCGACTCTATTTACCTCGAAAAAACAGCCTCGAATGGTTGTCTCAGCTTCGAATGGTCTTCCTTCTCTGCCCTCACGACCTTGAAAGGCTCTTTACTCTGTCGATGGAACAGCCCATGAGCGACTATGGCTCTGATAAACGACTTGAGCTATATTCAGCGAACAGGGAAGAAGTCGTGACTGCAAACGAACAGTCTTCTACAATAAGCGGTGAAATAACTTCTTCAGTTTGTGCCCTACTAGGGCTTCCCCAAACTTCCAGTTCGTGCCTGTTGACAAGGCTTCCTCGAACTGCAAACCGACCGCTTTGATACCAATGTTAGCATATGCAAAGAGAAGAAAGAATTAGAGAGAGAGCAAACTGCACTGTTCAAATGACACAGGCAGAGGTTTATTTATTGAGAGGAGGAGCAGTTACATTTAGTTACAACTATCTGTTGGTTATCAACAACTGCTTGGAACCGTACATCTTTATTCTATATAAAGTGCTATATTTTAACAACCAGTTGATGCAATATTATCAAGCAAGGGCTCATGAATATATGTGGCCAGATAAGCCAAGAAGTCTCAGGTAATCCATTCTGCAACAATCATTAACTACCAAATTAAGAACAGGGACAACTCCTGAAAACCATATACTCAATTACTTCTCAACACTAGACTAAACTCTTCAGATATCTCTTTAATTAAATCCCTTTCATCTCAATTCTCTAAGGCTTTATCAGAGAAGAGGATGATATTTATCCTTTCAGATCCCACGCCAAGAAGAAACAGATTAATCATCATTCCAATCTTTTCTCACCAAACTCACTCTCATCTCTCAATTCAGATTCTTACAGGAGCGCCCTCAAAAGCAGTTTGACTGGAATGAAAGAAAAATAATAAGAAGCGGCAATCTGTCAATCAAAATTTCAGATCAGATTCCCATAAATATTCCAGCAGTGATCTTCCCCTGTATCACTTCTACACTCTGAACCTCCCTTTCTTATAGATGAAATCATGCAAATTATGAACAGGAACCACTCCTATAAACCATACACCATCAAAGATTTGAAATACTGGAAATTCAACTATCTGAACCTCTCCTTTTAACTCAAAAATTCTCTCAAATGAATGCATGCTCTGAAGATTCCTTACAAAAACAGGAGAGAATTGCATCTCAGCTCAGAAAAATTGAAACAAAATTGCATTTTTAATACAACTGGTAATTTTTGAAAAATTCTAACACTTGATTTCTTCAATGAAACAATTTTAATAAGCATGGCCTCTAAAATTTCAGATTTATTGATCTTTGAAGCTAAATCACAAGGTTCATGTTCATGTTCAGAAATGATAAAATTGGAAACAAGTTCGCCAACCCTTCCACAGCCCCAGACAAAACATGCATAATTAATTTCAGTTTGACAGTTCACGGATTAATTGCAGATGGATTTCATGGCTCTTCCAAACTCTTGCAAGGACTATACGGCTTTGAATGCTTGCAGAATAAACTCCACCCAATACTGCATAAAAAACAATAATGGATGGTTTTATTTTTATTGGGTCGAACTGTGACTTTTTTCAGAGTTTTTGGCCAAAATCAGAAAAAATTGATTTGTACAAATTTTTAAGCAATTCTCAACTCTTTTTGCATTTCTCTGAAAAACTACAAATTCCAATTTTTTCCATTGGAATTCACCAAATTCTGTGGCTAAGCTTTGAAGCCCATAGGTAACAAAAACTGCATACCCAGAATTCACGGTATCCAAAAATGCAGGAAGACTTTCAAAAACAAATCAGCAAAATGAGAAATGAAAAGAATCTTTTGTCCATTACTGATAATAAACAGTTTCTCTAGAATATAAATTCATACACACCCAGCTCTAAAAGTTGGATGAAATAAGTATCCAAGGATTAGCAAATTACACAGGCTAAAGCCAACAGACAATATTGGGCTTACACAACATGCTTGCTTAAAGTTTCCTATGCAGAAAAAAAAATCTATACGGTATCCCACAGGTCAAGGCATCTTTTCAATAATTTCGTTTCCTTTCTCGAATTTTCGGACAGGGAATGAGCACTGCAAACAGAGATGGACTTGGTAGCCTCAGCAGTGAGCTTCAGGCCCAATCTTGCCACCATTTCTCTGTTTCCCTGCATGACTGAGGGAAGGCCCTCCAGGATTAGATGGAAACTTTTTCATCACCATTACATTGGATTTCTATTTCAATGTTGGAATGATCCTTGTGCAAAAGAAAACAGCCAGCGAAGTTTGATTACATATTGGAACAGCTCAAACTTTGAGCCATATCAAAGACATTTCTTCTCCCCACACACTGTCATGGATTGAGCATCATATGTTTAAGAATTTTCTCTGTAACGGTCATCTCCCTTTCATCCATTTCTTTTGCCAATTTCCACATTCCCTCTATCCAACGTGTTCGGTGACCAATTTCCTTGAGTAGTCATTTCCTCCATGACTTATTTAGCTCATTTACAATACTGATAATCACAGTGGAAGGGGGCCACAAATACACAAGCACGCTCTAAGCAATGTTAGTCCGAAGAGATGACTTAATCTACACAGTTGAAATCTCACAAAAACATATATCTAATTAAAATCCATCATGGAATCTCCAATTACTTGATAAAGATTTATGTTGACTAAAATGTGTGTAAAACCTGCTAAAAGACTTGTTTTTCTTCAGATAAAGCATTTATTTAGCAAATGAAGAGATTGCAAGCCTGACAATCATAATGACGCAATTGTTGAACCGAAAAGGAATCATAGACGCGGGACTGCAAATATAACACAAATACTTGCATTTAAAACATGCTCCGCCATATTCACATGCCACTTTGACTTGTTGAACAGCACGGCAATCAAACTTGGAAAACACTTAGTCAGACACATGAGCAAATAAAATATCCGGCATCTAATACAATAACATGGGAATAGCACATGAGTCGCCAATTAAACACAAAAGAACATTACTACATGGAGAAAGCACCGGGAAAAAACGAATCTAATTTTTTAATATTATTTTTTGAATATTTGCAAATTTCTTTTTGTTTTAAACTTGAGTAATTGAAGACACGTATGCTTTAGCCTTGCCATGTCATTATTGTGTAGGTATAGTGCCACTATGCAAGTTTGACTGAAAACAGTACACACTTTCAAAGCATGGGCACCATATATCTGCAAATTGCAAGGTGTCTCTAGAGGGATGTTTTTTCTGTGTAACAGCATTGCATTGTTGTTTAAAGCTTTTAAATATTAGATCTTTATGTTTTGAGCATACAGAAGCATTTTTCCTGTGTAAAACAGTATTACATTCATGTTTATAGATTTTAAATATTAGATGTCTGTGTTATGAAGATACAGAAGCCTCTTTTGGCGTTATAAAAAGAGTGGAGAAACTTTTGTGTCAGATTTTCTTATGTCACAGAGGCTGTTCACTCCGCAGAGTGATTTAAGGAATAGACGATGATGGCATCTACTTTGTTGTGACAGAGACAGAAAACAAACAAGTTCAGAGATCCAGACATTGCGTACATTGCCAGGACATAGAGTGATACCACCAAAGATAGAAAAACGACAATCAGATATATGATGTACACTACCATTAAAGAGTATTGCTGCTTTCAAAAGCCAAAGTACAAGAAACAGTCCATGCGGCTGAGAAAAGTGGGATGCTAAAGAAACAGTGGAGAAAATTGAAAATTGAAGACAAATTCTGAAGTGTGAAAGGCAAACAAGGGTTTAAAAACACCAGTACAGTACTGAATAAAGGACCAGAAAACAAAGAACTGTAATATTATTGTAAATAATAATCCTAGGTGTTTATTAGGAAAGCTTTTGTCTTGTAGCTGGAACTCTTCAAGTTCCTGTAGATAGTTGAAGAGCCATCCTGGAATGTGAAGTGAACAACCATTCTTGGCTTATTTATTTGTAATCTTCTTCATTCATTTCAACTAATGAGAATACTAAATTTTGGTTTGCACATGCTCTTTCATTTTCATTCTATTCATTTATTGCATAATTCGCTTATCCTGGCCTGACATTGGTATCAGAGCACAGGCTGTTGCATGTCATTTTTTACTCTCCGTTTTCTTCACAAGCTGCTGATGTCATTTTTCATCCTCCATTTTCTTCACAAGTTGCACATATCATTTTTCATCCTCCATTTTTCTCACAGGCTGCTGCATATCATTCATTTTTGCACCCCAGCTTCTGCGTATTATACAATAGTTTCATTCATTTTTTATTAACCTATATGCAGGTTGTACAGCACTCTCAAAAGGCAATACATATTTTAATTGAAGCATTAGAAATCTGGGAAGAACATTCCTGCTCCAGCAGAACTGTTACACTCATTTAGATGCTGGAAGTTTTGTTGAAGTGTTGGTTACACCTGTCTGTAACATTGGCGACTCACTCATAGGCATTGATGCTTGGTGGTTCGTCCCATTTTGCAACAGCGTGGAAATATAGTATGCTGTCA
This sequence comes from Taxus wallichiana var. yunnanensis, assembly GCA_018340775.1. Lineage (NCBI taxonomy): Eukaryota > Viridiplantae > Streptophyta > Pinopsida > Cupressales > Taxaceae > Taxus > Taxus wallichiana. Next base: position 626,573,404 of record CM031243.1, on the reverse strand, counting down.
AAACTGGAGTGTGCTAACATCCGCGTGTTTCCAAAGAAATAAGTTTTTATTAATACTTTCTTTGCCTTTTTAAATAAAAGCCATGTAGGAGGAATAAATCCTAAAAGTATGGAGAAGATTATTTTGGAGAAGTTTATTTATGTCTTCTTTAATTAGAATGTAATCTTGAAGGAGGATTATTCTTTTGAGATTTTTTCCAAAAAAATCTACTAATAATAATATACAGCAAAGAAAAGGGGAAATAATTTTTTTCAAAAGTATTATAATTTTGGCGTTTCCCAAACAAGGGATTTTTCAATTCAATTCAATAGCAAATATTTTTCAAAATGAAGCAAAAGTTTGAAAAACAAATAAAATGCATACCAAACAAATAGCAGCGTTCGATATTAGCAAAGTGCTCTTGTTTGCGCTTACGAGTAATGTCGTCAGATTAAACAATTGCATCCAAAGGCCTAATAGAGTTGTAATAACAGCGCTTGTGGCACCATCCCTTTAAATCGCCAGGGAGAAATAAGGAAATATTTATTTTCATTTCCCTACCCTCCATTACCCATTTGCATCTATCGTCGACATAAATCATGTAAACAAGAAAACCAAATATACAGGGTTGTTATGCGCACGTATGAGATTTTCTTGTTAAGCAGGTGTCATTGATAAAGTGAATCCTTTTAACGTATCACCTAGGTACCACGTACCATTATGCTTTCAGGTACATTGATGTTTGTTTCACGCAGCGTTTTAAAATCGCTGGCAACCAAACCGAATCGGCGCCGTTCAACCGGGTTCAACATATGTAGACATGAACCGTTAAAAACCGACCGTCGACCGGTTTGGTATTGAACCGCCACGTCAACATATTTAGACATGATGTCCTGCTTCACGCAGCGCTTTTAAAAAATGGCCAAACCGAAACCGAATCGCCGTTCAATCGTTCAACATATTTAGACATGAACCGGTTAAAAAACTGGACCGTTCGACCGGTTTGGTCTTCAACGGCCGGTTTAGTACCAAACCGATCAAACCGTCTGGTTTCATCCTGAACCGACCGAGTCAGTTTTTTTCCTTTTTTGGCATTTCTTTCCTTTTTTGGATTTTTGGTGAATAAAATTTGCCATTTTTGGAAAGGGTCCGAGAAGATGTAGCAGCAAAAACTTGCATGTGCCATAACTTTCATTCTGTGGCTCCGTTTCAGGTGTCGTTTTTTCTAAAAGTGTATATTTTCTTGAGCTCTATGCATTGATGGCAATATTTTTCTTATTTTCATAAAATCCATTTTTGCACCTTTATGGACCAAGCAACTTTTGCAATCTTCTGAAAGAATCATGAGCTTTGATCGCCTATAGACAGATTAGTAATTAAAAATACTGGATAGCTTTCCAAAACTCGGCGAGTACTTGCCAAAACTCGGTGAGTATTCTCCCGTGCTCGGACTAATCGTCCCACCTACCAGCTTGGTCGCAACCTGCTTATTCAAATGTTGACTTCACATATCAATAGATGCGTAGGTTTTTTTTTTGCTATTTTAAGAGTTTTTTTTGTGTTTACACTCCAATTTGCGCATCCTCAGACACAAGACTGAATGCTATCGTAAAGGTCCCAACAAAAAGAAAGCATTAATAACAATGAAAGAAAACACTGCAAATACACGGTTTTGGCTGCAAATTTATGTTTTTTTAAAGAAATTTGAGTATTTTTTAAGTTGCCGAGTATTGGCCGAATATTGCCAAGTTTTTTTGGGAGTCTGCTGAGTATTTGCCGAATGCGAGTATTCCAACTATGGTACTATATACATGAGCAAACTATGCATATTTTGTGTGTAATTGTTGGAATCATGGTTTATAATCTTTCAAATATATTGTTTTCTTTAAAAATGTAATTTTTATGTGTTTTTTAGTAAACCGGTTCATAGAGTTTGAACTAGATCCGATTCCGTTCCGGTTCCGGTCCGGTCCAACCCTCGACCGGTTCCGAGTCCATTCTCGATTTTTAAAACATTGGTTTCACGTATTGACAAGTTTATCGAAAGGGCAAGCTTCTTCCACGTACTAACGGATATATAGGAAGGACGAGTATATCAAGAGGTTTGGTATATAGAGAAGGGGGTACCTATTGGAGTGATAAAGAACCCCTCCATCTCCCTAGTACAAAATGACTTCAATAAAATCAATTGTTGGCACAACTTTGACCGACAAAGATACCTCATTAGAGAGGTCTCGACAAGTGGAGTGCACGTTTATCTTCAATGATCTATGGTTTGACATTTGCAATGGGGAGACAAAGCCAACACCACCTATAGATGCAAAGGAAGCCAATATTTGAAAGCAGAAGAATTTGAAAACATAGGCCTTAATGAGGGCCTCAGTTGATGTAGATATTTTTCGCCTCATTCAGGGTTTGATATTGCATGGGAAGCATTCAATAAATTGAAGGACTTGTATGATTCCCACTCAAAGTTGGAGTTCATACAATTGCAATTAAAGTTGTTCAATCTTGAGTTGAAAAATGGTGATGTGATGAGTTTGGCCTCGGAAATCCAAGCTATCAAGCATGATGTTGAAGCCACCGAGGTGAAAATTGATATATACATGACAACATTCATAAAAGCCCTTCTTCCTACATATTCAACCTACCTAGAGTCTTTACAAGTAAGCAATCAATTAAGACTCACATTTGATCAACTAGTTGAAAAGATGGCTAAAAGAGAAAGGCTTTGGGAAGAAAAACCAACTCCACAAGAGAAAGCATTTGTTATGCCAGTCAAAAAGGCAATTCTTTCAAGGGTTCTTTCTCCAAGGCCTTGTCTTCCAAAAATGATGATAAGGGCAAAGGGAAGAATAAGGGTAAAGGACAAAAATTAACAATTACAATGGGCAAAAGCAAAATGATAAACAACACTTTTTCAACAAACGGTGTGTCGAAAAGGGATCCATGTGGCTCATGAATGCAAAACTTCATGGGAGAAGATTGAAGCTTGTCGTAAACAAAACAAAGAAAAAGGCCCACCAAGAACCAAACTCCGCTCAATTCATAAGTGAATATGTGTTTTCCAATTGTGATAAAGCAAATAATGTCTCAATCAATTCCAATTGGTTTGATGTTTGGGTCTTAGATACTAGAGCCATTCAACACATGACTTTCCAAAGGACTTGTTTGAGGAGTTTCATTAAGAAAATTGTAATCCAATATACTTAGCAAACAAATCAAGTCAGGGGACCAAAAGGCAAAGGAAGAATCGACTCAATTGTCAAGGGCTTCCATATTTCATTCTTAAAAATGTCTTATACCTTCCTCAGTTGAAAAGAAACTTGTCCTTAGTGCTCATTCGCCAACAAGGGCACTCCATTCTATGAAACAATGGAGAAGTCAATATCAAAAGCAAAAGTGACAATGCAATCGAATTGACTAGGACTTAGGAAGGTATAGGACATAACGAAATCTGGAAGCCCTTGACACTTGAGTCTTATTCTTCCTTTGCCTTTGGTCGAGACTTGATCTCATTTGCTAAGTATATTGATTACGCTTTCTTCATGAAACTCCTCAAAGAAGTCCTTTCGGAAAGTCATGTGTTGAGTGGCTCTAGTATCTAAGACCCAAGCATCAAACCAAGTGGAATTAATTGAGACATTATTTGCTTCATCACAATTGAAAGCACATATTCACTTGTGAATTGAGCAGAGTTTGGTTCTTTGGTGGGCTTCTTTTTTCTTTTGTTTACAATAAGCTTCAATCTTCTCCCATGAAGTCTTGCATTCATGAGCCTCATGGCTCCCTTTTTGCCACACCATTTGTAGAAAAAGTGTTGTTTATCATTTTGCTTTTTCCCATTGTAATTGTTATTTTTCCTACTTTACCCTTATTCTTCCCTTTGCCCTTATCATCATTTTTGGAGGACAAGGCCTTGAGAAAGAATTGAAAAAAATTCCTTTTTGATTGGCATAACAAATGATTTCTCTTGTGGAGTTGGTTTTTCTTCCCAAAGCTTTTTCTTTTCAGCCATCTTCTCAACCAGATGATCAAATGTGAGTCTTCAATTGATTGCTTGCTTGTAAAGACTCTGGGTAGATTGAATATATAGGAAGAAGGACTTTTATGAATGTTGTCATGTATATATCAATTTTCATGGGAGAAGATCAAGCTTATCGCAAACAAAAAGAAGAAAAGAAGCCCACCAAAGAACCAAACTCCGCTCAATTCACAAGTGAATATGTGCTTTCCAATTATGATAAAGCAAATAATGTCTCAATCAATTTCACTTGGTTTGATGTTTGGGTCTTAGATACTAGAGCCATTCAACATATGACTTTCCAAAAGAACTTGTTTGAGGAGTTTCATGAAGAAAACTATAATCCAATACACTTAGAAAACAGATCAAGTCTGCAACCAAAAGGCAAAGGAAGAATAAGACTCAAGTGTCAAGGGCTTCCAGATTTCGTTCTTAAGAATGTCTTATACCTTCCTCAATTGAAAAGAAACTTTTCCTTAGTGCTCATTCGCCAACAAGGGCACTCCACCCCATTCTATTGACAATGGAGAAGTCAATATCAAAAGCAAAAGTGACAATGCAGATGAATTGAATAGATTTGAGTAAGGTAAATTGTTAAAACTCAGGGTGAACCCTCAAATTCATGGAATATTGTTCATCCCGTTGTAGACAAAATGTCTTCAAGTATGTTATGGCATGCAAGATTCGTGCATTCTAATCATGATTGTATTGGTGTCTTGCAAAAGAGTGGCGTAGCAGGATTTCCCACCTTACCTGCAAAATCTAAGAAGTGTGAAGCCTGCATTTTGGCTAAACACTCAAGAGGACTTTTTAGAAGTCAAAATGAAAAGTTGATAGAAAGTTGCAGTTGGTCCACTTTGACTTGTGTTCTCTTCCAATTCTATCAACTAGTGGTCACAAGTACTTCATGTTGTTCATCAACCACTACATTTGAATGACATGAATATATTTCCTCAAACAAAAATTAGAAGCCTTCGAAACATTTCAAAAGTTTCGAGCCATGGTGGAAAATGAAGCTCAAACCCGCATTGGGACACTAAAGACTAATAATGGTGGTGAGTACACTTCAAAGGCATTTGAATCCTATCTCAAGCAAAATGGGATCAAACACCATCTCATAGTTTCTCACACTCCTCAAAAACGGAGTAACTGAGAGGATGAACAGAACTGTGATGGATAATGTTCTTGCAATGTTATACTTCAAGGGGGTAAATCACATTTTTGTGCAGAAGCAACACAAATAGCAGTGTACTTCTGGAACAGATCACCATCAATAGCTCTTCAATTGAAGACTCCATATGAAATGTGGACTAATGTCCACTTCTCAGCGCTAGTCCATTTGGAAGATTTGAGTTCATTCCACTTCCTGTGGGCAAGAAGGAAAGAAGCCCTGAAACTTGGGTGGCAGAGAATTCAGGTTGAATCTGATTCCCTGATTATCGTTAGATTGCTCTCCATCTCTGTCGTGACTTAGGGCAGAAATTGGCAACTCCTTCGAGAAAGAGACAAAATACAATGTCTGAAAGACAGGTTTCAGGAAATCACCTTCCACCATATACCAAGAGAGCTCAATAGAGTGGCAGATGCTTTAGCTAATTGGGCCCTTGACAATGGGAACATATCTTGTTTTGGTCCTCCACTACTTTGGTGGTCTGACAAACTCGAACAGGATCTTAGACAGATTCTCCAATTAAATTTGTACCAATGATTGTGAAGTCTATCCTTGCTTACACTTCTAGTGCCCATGCCTGGACTTATAGCTTTTATGCCTGGCACGGTAGAATATGTATATTTTAATTTTCCCATGATATAAATCTTTTCCATTGGTTTTTAAAAAATAAAAAAAATGTTCAATTGTTGTTCTCAAACAGGGGGAAGAACATGGGTCTACAGCATTCTTGGATTACTGTCAGCAGCAAGACATTGAAAAGCTTGAAACAACTGCTTATACACCACAGCAGCAAATAAGAATAGCAGAAACAAAAAAAAAAATAGATCAAATTATAGAAATGACGATGTGTATGCTGCATGGTCGCCACCTTAAACTAGTCATTTGGGTAGATGTTGTCAACGCAGTTGGATTTTTGTTAAATCAGATTCCGACAAAGGTGGTGAGGCGTGATTTCAGAGGAAGCTTTGTGTGAAATATCAGGTACAAAATTTCAAAGTTTTTGTCTTGAAGCATTTGTTATGTGCCTTATCGAAACCTTCATGAATTCGGAAGTGAAAGTGAAAAAATGATCTTTTTTTTTATTAGAGCAGTAAATCCAGTGCTTGTAAACCATATGATCATTGCAATGGAAATATTCATTGGTCAGGATGTAAAAGTTAAGGAATCATCACCAAATTTGTAGGATACAGATGTTGTAGAAACACGTCTACAGAAGCAAAAACTCCAATTATTTATTCTCTATTGTCATATATAGTTAGGATCATATCTATATATTATATGGCGATCTTGCTGCCCGACCCCGACTCTATATAGGTATAGTTCTCGCAGTCGGTGTTTACAATCCATAATACAGTTGGCACAGTTGGTGTTTAGTCGGGATGGGAGTTGGCCATACCACAGTTGACCATATGTCTCTAATCCATATATCTAGTTGGGATGGCCAATAGTGAAAGTTGGGTCGGGATGGGCCAATCTATAGAAAGTTGGGGCCCCTCTCTGGGTATTGGTTGGACGGGTGGCCCTATCTATAACTATCTATATGGAGGGGGTCCCCCTATCTATATATGGGTCCAAGTCTTCTGAATAGATAGATCTAATGATAATGACTGATGTTTTGGGTCATGTGACATGAAGAAGCAATAAAGATAAATTTGGGAAGTGTAATGAAGACTAAATATAATGCGTCAATTAAAAATAGAGGCTAGTTAAATTGGATGAGCTCAGTGGTAAGGTATTGTGGCTTCTAAAGCAAAGCCGCGGGTTCAAATTCCCAAAAGACGTGATAAAGTGTTCAAACTAGGCAAATGACCGCATCCAACTCACTTGGTATGGCATGATTGATGCAATTCCTGAGTAAATTTGATGGAAGAGATGCCTCTCAGTCATGACATTTAAGCTGAAGGTTACCCCACAAGGAAAATTGTCAAATCAAAAAAAAATCGAAGGAGGATGAATTGCAGCCTAGCTAGTAACCCATTTGATGCAAATGGATATATCATACCAAACTAAAAGAAGATAGTGATGAGAAACAAAACATCAAGACATTTTTGGAGTGCTTCTAGAGCTCATCTATGTAAAACCCAAACTATATCAATTTGTGCTTAATTGTGTATTTACATGCATGAAAATGACAAGAGAGGGGTTTTCCAATGACAAGGGTCAGAAAGCACACAATGCTCAAATAGCCTCCAAACCTTCGCCTATAAACAATTCGCATGGGTAGGGTGATTCCATTTGCAATTAGGTCTAATCCCGTGGTCGATGGAATAACTTCGCCTCCAACACTTGGTCAATACACCCTACTAGAAAATTTCTTCACAAATGTGCTCCAAACAAGGGCATCGTAATGAGTGTAGTTTAGTGTTTGACCATTGAACCTCACCAGCTCAAAATCAAAAATTAGAAGAGAAAAAAAAGCGATGGTATAGCACAATTTATGTACTACAAGAATGTCCAAAATAATCTAAGACATTTTCCAAATCATAATAATCATAGCATGATTTCTATGCCTCTTCATATAATAATAGATATGTATTTCTTCTTTTTCTTTCAAAAGCAAAGATACCGTGTAAGCCCTAGCTCCTATCTCCCATTGGGAAACCTTCGTCATAAAAAACAGACAGAAGAAAACCAAAATTCCAAAGTACACTGTAAACCCTAAATGCCCATATAATTTTACTTCCACCAAATAGAAAAAATAGAAGACCTCGAGCCTACCTGGAAAGCTTTTCAAGCAACTCATCAAGATGTTTATCCTTGAAGTACAAAATCCCGCTCAAATGCTCCTTGAATATTTCCCTACATATACCACTTCAAATTCTTCAGCATAAAGTTCCAAAAACAAACAGAATTCTTTAAACAACACCCAAATTAACAATATTCGAAATCATGACTTAGATAAAACAGATTTTACTGAACGTTACCAGAATAAATCATTTTCAATTGTTCAGCAAGTTCCAAAAACAAACAGAAAAGCATTTTGACAGATTCCCAAAATTACCAATACCGAAATAGATAAATTACAAAATTTGGGCATATATAAGATGGACTTGATTGAGCATTTCTCTGGAGAAACCATTTTAAATCTTTTAGCATTGAGTTCCCAAAAAGTAGAACTTGTTGACAAAATACCCTCAGCAGTATTGCCCATATAAATAAAACTGAATAACAGGGCTTAGCTAAAAATGCTATTGATTGAACGTTTCCCTGCCCTACCAAAACCTTTCTCAATTCTTCAGGATTAAGTCCAGGAAACAAACAGGACACCGTCAACAAAATCCATAATCACGAATGTGCTAATTAATAAAATTAGAAAACAAGGATTAGATAAAATGAATCCGGTTGAACAATTCCCTGCAGAGACCATTTCCAATCGTTACACATCATCTTCCAAAAACAAACAAAAACGCAAATAAACAAAATTCCAAAAAACAGGGCTTGACTAGATAAACATGATTGAATATTCTCATGTAGAAACTCTTTTTTCAATCCTTCAACATAAATTTCCAAAAAACAAAGAGAAACGCAATGAGCAAATCCCTGAATACGAATTTCCAAATAAATAAATTTTAAAACAGGGACAAAAAGAAGGATTTAACTCAAAACCAATAGAAAAATATACCAAATGTTTAACATATCACATTGCATATTGTCAATTGGTATGAGCTCAAGCTATAAATCAATGAGTTTTCATAGAAATAACCCTAGTTGAAATTCTTAAAAGACATGTTAACTGCAAAATTATCAGTTCAAATCCTAAGAAGACATGTTAGGGGTAAAATTGAATAAAAGACATGTTAAGTGCAAAAAGTCAGTTCAAATCCCCAAAAGACATGTTAAGTCTAAAATTTAAATTATACTGCAGTCTATCTCAATAGATAAGGGCAATTGCAACCTGTAGGTGAAATTGGCATAAGGGATGTCCTCGATTGTGAAGGTTGTCAGGTCCAACTGGTGGAGAAAGTTGTCTCACTAAAGAGGATAGCAATGTTTGATTTCTTGAAAGTGCCAACTAAGGGATGAGGCCTAGGCAAATTCAGCAAAATAGATACCCCTCAATCCTTGGCACAACGTAGAAGGACATCAATTATTTGTGCACCCAATACAAACAGATGATTGTTCTCCAATTCATAAAATGGCAATTTAAAACATTAAAAATACATAACAGAAAAATTTAAAAATTAGAAAGAAACATGTGAAGGAAAGAAAGTTAAATACTGATAAAACAAAAAGAGATAGGGATTTGCACAAGGAAACTGGAAAAAGTGACAAGGACGATCAGATAGAGGAAGATCACAGATGGAAGCAAGAGACAATAAGTGAACCATACCTAGGAGAAATAGAATGGGGATGGAAAGCCCTAGGAATTCCACATGAATGGTAGACAAGCACAATAGAGTGAATTCTGACAAAAAAAGAAAGGAATAACAATGAATGAGTGGCTCCAAAAAAAAATGTACAAAGCAAGGAAGAGAAGCATGACCCAGAAAATTAGGGCAATATTTTCAAAGGATTCAAAATGACCAAAGAAACTCTAAAATTGAAGACTGTGGGTGAATTGATGGAACCAAAGGTAAGATTTCTAACTAGCAAAGCCCTAATTGGAAAATTCATAGCTTATTGGCATACTAAGAAAGAATTGCACATTTGGATAAAGAAAATAGGGCAAAGTGTAGAAATACGATTCATGGCAAAGAACTTTTTCCCAACCATGTTTGAGAGTTCATAAGATAGAGATAGGCTTGCAAGTCAATGCAAGAGCATCCAAGTTCACGATCAACCTTGCTTCAACCAAAGACATGGGTTCGGATTTTGTGCACGTGTATTTGTGTTTATGCAACTTGTCAGTCTTAATGACAAGGTTTCATAGGAAGCTCGAACACAATATTGAAACATCACCAGAGGCTCAAAAGGATGTCAAAGCTAAGAACAAGGGTGAAGGAGATGGTTTTGGCCATTTCCTAGAGGTCAAGTGACCCCTTTTGGGGACAATGGCGAAATTGTCACTCTGTGCAGAACCCCAGTTTTAAATCACCAGTTTCTGCAGATTGGCGGTTGCAAAACCATCACAGCCATTTTCAGTTTTGAAACCACAGTTTTCTGCAGGTGGTGGTTTTGTAACCGCTGGTCTGCCTATACAAACAGTTTTTCCTTGCACGTAGAAAAAGAAGAGTAATGAACAAAATTATGAATTACACCACATGGGCCGTTTGTTCAAGATCTTTGGAAATTTGAGACGCACCTGTGACCAGTGTCAAATTGAAGATTTGAAGTAAGAGGGAGATGAAGAGTTGGAGGCAGTTGTGCAAAGGCAGAGCAAAGCAAAACAAGATTGAGATTTCAAAGAATTCCTAGCAATGAGCAAAACAGAGAGAATCCAAAGAATTTATCTCAGAGAGGAATGAAAATAGAGCCAAGGGCCTGCAAGTGTGATATTCATGAATTGTAATCAATCATTGGACAAAGAGCGTTTCTTCATGGTCTGCAGGGGTAGGAAGTGTGTCTTTGAATCTCAATAACATTATAAAATATCAAGAAAGAGAATGTGTTGGTTCCAGAATTATGCTCGATGTATGTGCTTATCCATTTAATGTGGGTTATGAGTCCTATGTTGGGGAGTTTGGTAACTATTACCTAGTCCCCTCATTCCCATCTACATCTATCGGTATCAAAGCAAGAGTTTCCTTGTTGGGTTGAGTTTGTAGAACTCTTGTTGACTCAATCACAAGTTGTGAAAGAGAAGCTAGCTTGTTGTGAGGATATGGCACACACAGGAGTACCTCATGCGGGAGGAAGAGGAAGGATACCAAAAGCACCTTGAGTTGCGGACTTGGCAATGATGCTGGGAAGAATCTAAGTGAGATTGGATGCAATGGAGAATGTACAAAGGAGAGGAGCAACAATTGTTGATGAAAGTGATGACGAAGGAGAGATCCCAATGATTCAAGAAAGAGAAGCATGAGATACTCAAAAGGAAAGACTTTTGAGAGCCATTTCAAGGCATAGGAAGCAAAGCAAGGATGGACCCCTTAGCTATGGTGGAAACTTGAGCCCTGAGGATCTTATTGATTGGATCACAGAGCTGGAAAAGTATTTTGATTATGAGTCCATAGAGGATTCAACGAAGGTGAAGTTTGCTCTTTTGAAGTTGAAAGGCCATGCATCCTTGTGGTGGGATCATGTGCAGTTGGAAAGATAAAGAAGAGGGAAAACCAAGATCAAAACTTGGGACATAATGGTTGCAAAACTGAGAGGCAAGTTCTTGCCTTCAGATTATCAGCTGAGTTTATTCAAGAAGCTGCAAAATTTGAGGCAAAAGGAGATGAATGTGAAAGACTACACAGAGGAGTTCTATAAACTCATGATTAGAGTTGGTCATGTTGAAGCTGATCAAGAGAAGACGTCAAGGTATGTTAATGGACTCCATCTTTCAATTCAAGATGAGATTGGAATGTTTCCATTGAAGTCAATGGAAGAGGCCTATCAATGTGCATTGAAGGCGGAAGAAAATTTGGCTAGAAAGTGAAGGATACCTCTAGAGGTAGAGGAAGGTTATGAAGAGAAAGAGGACAAGCGAGTAGCAGTAGGGGACAGCCTACTTGGGAAGGACAAGCCAGTACTTTTGATTAGTAGAGGAAGGTTATGAAGAGAAAGGGGACAAGCGAGTAGTGGTAGGGGACAGCCTACTCAGGAAGGAGAAGCTAGTACTTCTGAAAATCAGAATGAAACACAAAGTGGAAGAGGGTAGTCTTTTAGAAAAACAGAGATACTCTTGTGGAAGAAGTAGAGGATTCTTGGGTAAGTGCTTTGAATGTGGAGAATATGCTGACATAGAGCATATGAATGTCCTAAAGCATTTTAGAACAGCAATAAGAGAGTTGAAGCAAGCAATCATGTTGCTCTTGTAGATGAGAGTGTTGGGTCTCCAACACGGAGAGAAGAACCAGAGCATAGTGAAGCTTTGTTGATGAAGATGGTGCTTATAAAACCAGCCGAGGAAGCGGATGAACCATGTAAAGAAATAGGCTTTTCCAGACTGTATGCAAAGCAGGAGGCAAGTGTAGTAAGATTGTTATTGATAGTAGTAGAATAAATACCTTTGTTACTAATAAGACGGTAGAAAGCTTGGGCTGAAAAGATTAGTGCATCCCAATCTATATCGGGTTTCTTAGTTTCTTAAAGGACATCAGGTAGTAGTAAGATAAGATAAGATGTATTAATGTCCAACGAATGACCACAAAAGTAGGTCAAAGGGACTGCAGAATACAAATGTGTCCATACAAAGCAAGAAACCAAAAGGTTTCCAAAAGAAGTACAAAGCAAGAAAAGAGGTTAAAGACCAAAAGCAAAGTGAAGCGGAAACCAAAAAGTTTCCAAAGCAGTACAAAGCATGAGAAGGGAAAGAGCAATGTAAAGTGAATTTTCAGATTGGAGCTTACAAGAATGAAGTGATGTATAGTAACGTAAAGTGAATATCCAGATTGGAGCTTATAAGGATGAAGTGTTGTGTGACATAATGCCCATGGATGTTTACCATGTGTTGTTGGGTAAACCATGGCAATGTGATAGACAAGTCATGGATGAAGGGAGAGCAAACACTAAATAGAATTGAGAAGGGTGGTAGAAGGTTCACACTGAGCACATTGAGGATAGAGGAGGAGATGGACAGAAATCCTTAAGTTTGTATGATTTCAAGTAAGCTATTTTTGAAGAAAATAAAGGAGAAGATGTGTTTGGCTTTTATTCCAAAACCCATGGAGGTTGGCGCAGCAAAGAAGATGGACACAAAATTACACATGAGGTGAGTATTTTGTTGCATTGATATGCTGATATTATTTCTAGAAATTTTTTGGATGGATTGCCACCTAAGAGAAGCATTGACCACCATATGGATTATAGATAGAATACTCTCGCCAAAAAGGAAATCGCAGAAAACTCGCCAGAAAAGGAAAAAAAAAACTTCTATGCCGAAGTTTTGGGGAATACTCACCGAGTTAACTCGACGAATACTCACCAAAACTCGGCGAGTTCGTGCATTTAACTCGCCCACGCTGCTTTTACATGCAAAACACGGTTTTCACACGCAAAAACCGCTTTTTTACACGGTTTTGGCTCTTTAAAAAGCCCTCTACTCCCTCATTGTCACTCACACAACCATTTGAGCTTGCATTGCTTGTGTTGAGTGGATTTTGGAGCGAATTCGAGGAGAGAATTTGGAGATTTGCATTTGGAGGTAGGTTTTTTTTTCTTTGAAGTTTTTTCAAATTTTGTGTATATTATTTAGGTTTTATAAATTCCTACGTGATTCTAAATACATGTAATGTAAAATCGAATGCTTGTAATTTTTTTACTCATTTGCAATCAGGTATGTATTTTTTTAACGCAAATTCATCAGTAAATTAGTTAAATTTTATGTATGTGTATCAGAATTGATTCATTGTGTAATTCTAAATACATGTAATGTAAAATCGAATGCTTATAATTTTTTTACTCATTTCATGAAACCCGGAGGTATGTATATATATATTTTTATGCAAATTCATCAGAACTAGTTAAATTTTATGTATGTGTATTGTAGAATCGATTCGTTTGTAATTCTAAATACATGTAATGTAAAATTGAATGCTTGTAATGTATTTTTTTATTTTCGCAAATTTGTTATTCGGTGCACGTTTTGTTTTTAAAATTAAGTTTACATTTTCTAATTTTTTAAATGTGCATTGTGTTACAAATTAGAGCTTAACAATGGCATCAGGCTCGGCATCAGGTTCGGCATCTGAATCACTAGCAGGGACCGTTCCTCCGAATGCCCGTTCCATAGCATGGAAGTATGTTGTACGTGGAGCTAGTGAGGGCGAAATTTTTTGCACTTTCTATAACAAAAAAATGAATGGAGGCATCAATCGTTTGAAATATCACCTTTCAACTATTGTTTGCCAAGATGTTACGGTTTGCCCAAACGTATCGGAAGAGGCAAAGCGAGAGATTAGAGCAGAGCTGGCAAAGTTAGAGGAGAAGAAACTAGAGAAGGCAAGGTCAAGGCAAGCAGCCATAAAGACAAGCTATTAGACCTAGGACTGCAATGGAAGAGGATTTAGACGATGATACGGCAAAAATTGTGGGCTCTACTCGTGGTCCACGCATACGAAGAGGAAGAGCCGGAAGAGGCGCATCTTCATCGAGTTCGAGCAAAGGCATACCGAGTTTTTTTGTGGCAAGGAACACACTTGGAGCACAACCTTCATTAGAAGGTACAGCCTAGAACAAAGATATGCACGAGGAAGTGGATAAAGCTTGTGCAAATTTTTGGTACTACAACAACTTGCCGTTCAATGTGGCAAAGAGCCCATACTGAGAGTACTTGGTGACAACGATTGACAATTGCAGGGAAAGGGTACAAGGCACCCTCTCCAAAAGATTTGAGTGGAAATTACTTGAGGGTGCAATTGCAGATGCCACTACCATGCTAGAAGAGCACAAGAAACAATGGAAAAAATTCGGATGCACCATTCTTTCAGATGGGTGGACGGATGGAAGGAACCGCACCCTTGTTAATTTTTTAGCAGCTTCAAACGGTGAGATGGTGTTTTTAAAGTCTATTGATGCCTCTAACATAATAAAAAATGCAGAGAATTTGAGTGTTATGTTAGAGACAAATTACGAGTTGGTGTGCATGAATGTTGTGCAAGTTGTCACAACAAATGCGGCAGAAAGATATGTGGCGGGGAGACTACTGCAGAGAGACATCCGAATACCACATCTATCCAATATTGTAGAGTCATTAATGGGATCTATAAAGTCTTCATCATCAAATGATTCATCAATGCCGAGATCCTCCTCATTAGTTTCAAGTTATTCCTTGGAGTGAACTTCTATCACAAACGCTGTGGTGCAAAGATCTGCTTTCGATTTTGATTTTGATTTTGACCATTGAAGGTCCGAGTAGGAGCTATTCTCGAGGGTGCATTCCCCTGCTTGAGAGATTTGCTTCTTGATCTCAAAGATGTCATTAGCCAATCTTTGCAACAACAAAGGATCGGAAGTGCTGTGAAGAAGCACCATCACCTTTGTGAGATAGTTGTTTGAGTTTTCCACCATGATCAAGTCGTCCTCAACCTCCACGGGCAAAGATTTTGTGCGTCCCAAAGAATTCGCAGCGTTCTTGCCCTTCTTAGGCGATATCCAACTTCAAAGAATAGAGCGTTTATAAAAACGCCTTTTGATTTTCGTCATTTAATCGCAGAAGTGGGGATTTTATACAAAATCCTTTGTACTTTGAAATAAAGTCCCGCATGTTCTCGTTTATCTATCTTCAATCGCGTCGATTGGGTGATCATCGTGTACGCGTCCTCTGCGAGCTTGAATCTTTTCGAAATTGCTCACGATAGTCGCTCAGCTTGGTTACGTTGATAGAGAAATCGAACTGATGTCAGAACCCGGCCGATAGAACCATTCTCCAAAGTCGTGTAGAGTTTCAATAAATACTTTGATTGAGACATCTTCATGCTCCACTTGCGCAAGCACACCACAAGATATGAAGAATGCTTTGCCAAATGATCATCCGGTTTTGCTTTCCATCTCCAAAGAATTTTGGAAAATTCTTTTTGGATCCCTTTGGCATCGTGCATGGTGGAGCCAAGTTGAGAGGTCCAAAACCGCTCCCCACGGAACAGTACACCTTGATGCGCCATGTTAGCTTGAGCACGTCTCCTCCTTGTGTAGACTTGATAGACTTGATGGATAATTCCACCGCTTATTATGCTTTGAATACGATCCGGATCTGGATGGGTGTGTACTCTCCTTCCTGGTGAAAGACTAGATCTGCGGCTTCTAACTTGAGGAGGATGATTGAAATTGAATTGCTCCTGCAGTCGGAAGAAATGATCCGTCCTTCCTTGCGCCTTCACGGATCAAGTGAATGGACGTTCAGCCAGGTTGAGATTTGTATGGAAAACACTTTGATCTTCATAGAAAAGCTTTGATCTGCAAAGATAGTTGTTCCCCAGTAGAGTCGCCAAAATGTTCTAGATTTTACGCATAGCATCAAACCTAGGCGATCATGAGATAAATCTCCCTCATTTAACCGGTGAGGCTCCGTGTCGATTTGTCAATAAAATGTGTTATTATCTATCGGGGTTTTACTTTAACCACTTAGTTCATGAACCATAACTAAGTAGTTACGCAGCAAGTAAGCATTATTTAAGAAAGGAAAATTATAGAAGAAGGAAGTAAAGGAATTACACGAGAGAAGTAAGGAAGATGTGCATCCCAATTAGTAGATAGCGAGCTAATTGCATGCACATAGAAGAAACTTAATAGATTTGAACACACACGAATTCTAAAGCAAAGCGGTTCTAGATCCGGATCTAAAATAACACAAAGTTTACTTTAAAGATCTAAGATTTAAAAGCAAAAACACGATGCGCCGTGACACAAAGTTCTCCGGAAACCTGCTTCTTTGTATTCCTCTGCAACAAGTGGCTCTCAGGGGTTCAGCACAAAGTCTAGAACACAAGATTGCTTCTTACAAATTCTGATCGATCATTAACCCGTAGGTTCTTCTCCTACTTATAGAATGTAGGAGGGAAAGTACAAATAGAAGACTCAAACTGAACTAAAGTATGAACAACAAGTAAAGATGACATTTGGCAATCATCCTCAACTAACTTCTTCTTAAGTGACACATGTATCACTTAACTAATAGAAAGGTTCCACATGACTTCAAGTAATGGTTGCAAAACCAATAACTTAGAAGTTTACAATTTCATCCGGGAACATAGAAAATAGAAGAAGAAAGAAATAGAAGAAGTCATGCCAGCTGTAACATCTACATCTTCTTCTTGTTCTGATATCTGATATACTTGTCGAACATATAATTCAGCATCTTTCCATCTGTTTTAGCTCTTTTTCCTTTTACTGTCATCTGAATTGCAGCATCCTTCATTGACACTTTGCTTTGCATGCTTCCACTTCTTCCAAACTTGGCCCAAATCTCATGATATGCACTGCGGTGTCACACCCTCTTGATAGAGTTCATCGTGAAAGGCTTGGTGGCTTTATCAATCCTCTTTTGCACCATCGAAGAGAACCCTCCAGGGGAATCATGCACCTCGTTAGAAACAATCCGCACGTATGAAGTAATACCTCCATCCACTCTTTCCTCGGTGAAAGAAATAATACTATCCGTAAATCTGTGTTCTACTCTCAAGCGCTGCATCCTCTTGACAAAACTCTGCAGATCTCCAAGCGGAAGATCTGCAAACTCTAGGCTGCTTCCCCTTCTCGGCCCGATCCATCCGGCACAATTTGTTCTACTGCCACATACATCTCCGTGCGACTTGTTGATCTCGGCCAAAATACTCGGTTACTCTCTGCATTTGTATTCATTCATTCCTTATGCTTTATCGATTGCTTTAGTTGATTTTCTGCATCGTTCATAACCTTTAGGCGGTGGCACTTCCCCAAGTTGCACGAAAGCTTGGCGAATAATCGAGATCCTTCCATTCGTCGATAGCCTTTACTTGATTGCTTGCATCTCTTCCATTTCTGCATAAGATGATCACTCACTGCTGTATGAAATGGGCTGAACGGAAGGTTTAGCAACCTTGGCTATGATCTCACATAATTGAGATATTTGCTTCTGCGACTCTTCTTTCTCCGCCTTTTCACTTTGTCAAGCCTAAGGAACAAGCATCCAAAGCAGCGTCTGCGTGTCTGCTTGATCCTTCGGTGGTAGCTTGGCCAGAGTGGTATTTTGGTCACCGTCACATCTTACTGCCGTGAGTTCCTCTTCTACCTTTCCTTCCGGGATTGATATCTCGGCAAACTTCTCTCCCGAATCCTCGATGATCAACCTAGAAGTTGCTTTAGCAACTTTAGGCCTTACTGTCTCTTACGCTCGGATCACGAAGTAGGCTGAGTCATGTTCCTCTAAGTTCATCTCTACTCTTGCTTCCGAACCAAGCTGCAAAGCTAACCATTCCGAGAAATTACTTCTCGGAGAGTGAGAAGTCGGCGAGTGCACTACCATTTCCGCTCTGCATCCTCTCCATCAGAAAGTGCCACGATATCATGGCTGCCATCTTCGAAACATCCAGGACAAAGCTCTTTGAACTCCGTCATCTGGCTTGACATCTCCTCTGGAGCGGGTCTTTGAGCAAGTGGCTGCGGAGAGAAGATGAGCGTTGCTGGTTTTAATGAAGGCATGGAAGCATCCTGCTTCAGCTGTGGTGCGATAGTTGGTGATCCTTTAGTCTTTGGAGAAGTCGGAGTCAAAGCTATGGTCGTAGAAGTGGTCTTCTCTTTCTCTTGAGATCTTCTGCGTACTTTCACTTCTCGGACCTTCTGCTGCTCTCTCCTTCATGCTTTCACTTGAGGGAATCTCTGTGCCCGAAGTTGCACATGATTTGGTTCATCATACTTCATCAAGCGGTATCCCTTCGTTATGAACCAGCTCGAAGTACTCACCAACACCTGACTCAAATCTTTCTTATTGTCTTTGCGGCCGCCATTTTATCTGCGGTAGAGCTTTATCTCCTCCCATTTGATGGTAAGTGTCAAGTACCACGTTCCCATCATCTTTAAGATCCACGGTATCCGCGCTAGTCCAAAGTCAAATACTTGCTTTGCGATGCTGCTGAAATCTTTCTTTCGACCTCGTACTCATACGCACTTCATCCGAAAATCTTCTAACGAAGGCACATGTGCGTACTCTGGGGAGATTGTCTTCTGGCTATTCCAATGGATCGAAATTAAGCCGTGCGAGGAAGAACTCTTGCTCATACTCGGACAACATTTGTGCTTCCATCCCTCGAGCTCTGTGAATGCTTGATCTGTTGTAATATCCCACAGGTGAGTGGGAAGAAGCCCGTAGACTTGTGCCGCTTCGGTGAAGGTCGTGTAACTCCACAAGTTGCTGCTTTCAGCTCCATGGCGATCAATCATCACTTTCGGGTACCTTGGCATCTTTGTTGGTTCACTGAAAAGCTCGTAACCACGAGGTATGTGAAATCTGCAAAGCGGATGAATACACTTTGCAATCTTGGACACTTTGCTTCCCATGCTTCCTTGCTTACCTGTGAGTCTTGAGTCTTTGTCTAACTGCGGATGAAATCGTAGAAGAAACCATCGTTGATCACTTTGAAGTCCTTCTCACTTGCAGTACGATGGGCTGTGGGTAGCACTCGAAAATGGGATCCTTGGAAAGAATACCACATCTATCCGACTTGGAAAAGACACCTGTGAAGGCTGCGGCATACACCAAGTATGAAGTCATCTTGAAGGCTGAAGGTACGCTTCACGTTCATGATTGCTCACCGATGTTCTTCTTAATAATTTCCGACCAATTGATTATAGAATCAACCTTGTTGATTTGATGGTCTGATGAAAGCATACATCCATGTCCGGAAAGTGTAGGCATTCGCTTCACCATTCAACCTGCATAGCAATTTGACGATATCATCCGCCTCCTGCACCAAATTGGATCGTGGAAGAGTTCTCGGGAACTTGGAAGGGGATCTAGGCTTCTTCATGAACCGGCTTTATTCATGATGCTCACACAATCGGCTCTATGCTTTTCCCACCTCTGTCGGCATCACGAATGCTAATAGAAGTCACCACCTTTAAATCTTTGGAATCTTGAACAATAATCGAAGAATTCCGCATCAAGCGAATTATTGTCTTTCCCATGACATCACGCACCGATCTGGATGAAGGATGATAAGATCTAGCACACTCCATCACAAACTCGCAATTGGGGCATGTACAGGAAAAGCTGCAGCTCGAATAATTCCACTACTTTTGACCGCACGCATGGTGAAGTCTTTCCACTCTGGATCTATCGATCAAATCGAAAGAGGTTACGGGCCTAGATCAGTGTCTCCTATGTCGAAAGTTTAGAAGCGATGCATGAATCCATCGTGCTCTCTTTTTCATCTCCTTTTGCCATGGCTTTATCAATCTTTGTCAGAATAATTCTTTTTCTTCTAATTTGGCGGATTTCTTCAATACTTAGTGCGAGATCTGGACAATTCTTGATTCGGAGGATATTTGCGATGTATTGGACATTGATAAAAACTCCTTTTCTTTTATAAAGCACCCTGTAATGAGTTCTGCAATTTATTCGAGACAAAAATGGCCACCGGAGCATGAATAGTGAATTTAAATTATAAAAATCTGCACTTTTCAAACTGCTGCCCCAAAAATTGGTGTTTAATTTGCACATAAAGAGAGCATGAATCCTTTGATCAACACACAGAGCTCTGTAACACTGTGAAAACAACTATCTCGACGAAGATCAACCTTCTCAAAGCATGCGCCAAATCTGGAAGCTTTTAGCCTTTGTTAGCACTTTATCATGCAAAATCCTTCCTCTAATGGGCGCACTTTTCTCTCTTGCTGCGATTCTTAACCTGTGAATTAAATAATTCATCCATATGGCTGCCCATGCTTATATAACCTTCACAATTCTATAATTAATAATTGCCCTAACAATTAAAGGCAATTAATTAATTAAAAATCATGCTTTTCTCTTTTAAAAATAGCATGTTTAAGGACAGCCATCCAATAAATTAAATTAATCCAATTTAATCCTTCACACAGCACTTCACTCAAGTCTCACAGTGTGCTTTGACCATAGCCACTGAAAATAGAAATTAATTTAATGATTTAATGCTTCAAAAATCATTAAATAATGCCCAAATGGGGCGCACTTTTTGAGAGAAGGGGGCAGCCACTAAATAAATTAAATTTAATTAATTTAATTTATTTCTTTTATTCCTCCTTTGACTTTTTGACCTCCTCAAGCTTGGGCGCACTTTTTGAAGGAAGAAAGATTATTTAAAATAATCAATTTAATCACTTTAATCCATCACCAAAGGGGGCGCACTTTTTTGCACATGTAATTCTATTTTTAAGAATTTTTCCATAATGGGATTCTTTACCCTGCCAGGCAGGCACCAAAATCCCATGATCCACTTAAGTGATTTGACTTTGACAATGGGATTCTTTACCTGCAGGCGAGCACTAAAATCCCATGATTTCACTTAAGTCACTTTCCTTTTATTATATCATGGGAATTTTACCTGCAGGGCGACAATAAATTCCCACACCTCTGACCTCTATTTTCCCACTTTGCGGCTTAAGTGACTTTTATAACACGGGAAAAGTACCTGCCAGGCGGGTATACAATTCCCATCCACTGCGGCTTATATTTTCCCATCGCAGCTTAAATCCTTTGTTTTCCAAAATGCGCCCATCCCGAGAACACTTTTCTGCTGCGACTTCGCTTTTTCCCGGTGATCCGGACCTCCGATGACGACTTCCTCAGGGCAAAATGTGCGTGTATGTTTTCCAGCTCCCAGGCCAAAATCGGGCTTACCGTGAAGGAGTTGTTCAGAGAAATTTACGAGAAAGCAGAGCGGGACACCACAAAAACACGAAAAATTGCCAAAAGTTACAAATAAAGCCCAAAACTTAAAATAAGTTAAAATCCTTAGTACATAGGAATAATAACATATCCGCTCATAATGGAGTTGAAACGGAGCGCAAAATAGCCTCATACGGGGCTCAAAATAATTAAATACAAATTTCCCATGAGACAAATCCCGGCACGAAATAAAACAATTTTGGGCATCCGGTATTTGGCGAAAAGGGCTAATATGGCTCTTTGGGATTATCTTGGCCTTGTACAAGAACTTTCGGGCAATAAAAACAACAAATGACCCACTATTTTAAAAGTACGAAATTTTTTTCGAATTGGGTATCACAGGGTGAAATCTGTGACACCAGGAAGAAAGGAATTATATAAACACAGAGAAGAAATGGGGAAGATGTGCATCCCAACCAATAGATAACAGAGTCAATTACATGCACATAGAACAAACTAGTAGATATCAACACGTAATTATAAGCAAAGGTAGCTCTAGATCTAAATCTAAAATAACACAAAGTTTATTAAAAGATCTAAGATATAAAAGCTAGAAACACAATACACCGTGACACAAAGTTCTCCGGAAATCTGCTCCTCAGTATATTCCTTTGCTTCTAGTGGCTATCAAGAGTTTCAAAGACAAAGTCTAGAACACAAGGATGTTGCTTACAAATTTTGATCTCTCACCCGAAGGTTCTTCTTTACTTATAATGTAGAAGGGAATGTACAAATCGAAACTCAACTCAAGAGAAACATAAACAATAAGTAAAGATGACATTTCGCAATCATCCTCCGCTAACTTCTCCTTAAGTGACACATGTATCACTTAACTAATAGAATTGTTCCACATAACTTTAAGTAATGGTTTCAAAACCAATAATTTTAAAGTTTTACAATTTCATCCGGGAACATGGAAAATAGAAGAAATCAAGCCAATCAGTAACATGTCTTCTTTTTTGTTCTATCATCTTGATATACTTGTCGAACATGTAATTCAACATCTTCCGATTTATTTTAGCCATTGCTTCCTTTTCATCTCGAACTACAAGCAATCCTCGTTCAACACCATGATACACGCTTCCACATCCTCCAAGCTCGGCCCGAACCTCGCATGCGATATCCGCTGCAAAGGCTGCCACCAGGTCTTTCTAATGAAATTCATCGTGAAAGACTTAGTAGCTCCATCAATTCTTCTTTGTACCATAAGAAGAGACCCTTCCAGGAATTAGGCACTCTACTAAGAATGATCCGTACGTATGAAGTAACATTTCGACCACTTCCTCGTGAAAGCAATGATATTGTCTGCAGTAAAGATGATGTCTTACTCTCAAGTGCTACATCCTCTTCAAAGAAAACTTTGCAGATCTCCAAACGGAAAGATCTTGCAAACTCCACCGCTTCCTTCTCAACCGATCTGTCAGTCAGGTCACATCTGCTCCGCAACCAACACTTCTCCCGGAAGCTTTGTTGATTTCGGTCAAAGTACTCTGAGTTACTCTCAAGCAATTGTGTTCATATCTACTATGCTCATCACCGGTTGCTTCATCCGATCTCGATGCATCATTCATAACCTTCAGTGGTGGCACCTCTCTCCGAGTTTGTAGAAGCTTGACGAATAATCAAATTCTTCCATTCGTCCGATAGCTTTCACACGATTGCTTGCATCCTCCATCTCTCCGCATAAGATGATCACTCACCTACTCTTGAAATGGGCCGAGTGGAAGATTTAGAAACCTTGACTATGATCTCGCACAACCGAGATACCCTTACGAAGCTTCGTCTTTCTCCACCTTTTCTCTGTCAAGCCTAAGGAATGGAGCATCTATCAATGTCCTGTGTATCCTGCTTGATCAATCCTTCGTGGTGGCTTGATCGATAGATACTTTAGTTCTTGTTATGTCTTCTCGCCGTGAGCTCATCCTCTTTCTTTTCTTCACCGGATCGACATCTCAACAAACTTCGCCCAAACTCCTCGATGATCAACCTTGAAGTCACCTTAGCAACTTTAGGTTTTCTATCTTTTCCGCCTAAACTTTGGAGCAGCTGCAAGTAGTGTTCCTCTAAGTTTATTTCCACTCTAGCTTCGGAACCAACTGCGAAGCCAACCATTCTGAAAAGTTACTTCTCGGAGAATGAGAAGTTGTTGAGTGCACTACTATCTCCTGCTCTGTTTCCTCTCCATCAGAAACTGCTACAGTGTTATGGTTGTCATCTTCTGAATCATCCAAGGACAAAGCTCTTTCGAACTCTGCCATCTGCAGCTTCAACGTCTCTTCTGGAATAGGTGCTGAACGGAGTGGATGAGGAGAGAAGATGAATGTTGCCCGATTCAGTGGAGGCATGGAAGTGTCTGTTAAGGTGCAGGCGATCGGTGAAGTCTTGGATCTTTGGAGAAGCCGGAACTAAAGTCATAGCCATGGAAGTGATCTTCTCTTTTGATTGAGATCTTCTGTGCACTTTCATCTTCTCGGGCCTTCTGCTACTTTCTCCTCCGTGCTTCCGCTTGAGAGAATCTCCTGTGCCGAAGTTGTCCGTGATTTGATTCATCAATGCTTCATCAAGGCAGTATCCCTTCGTCAGCAACCAGTTTGAAGTATTCACTGAAACGCCGACCTTTCCTCAATCGTATGGCAGCCCCCTACGTTATCCTGAAGTATGGCTCTATCTCCTCCCATTTGATGGTAAGTGTCAAGTAACACATTCCCATCATCTCTAAGATCCGTAGGTATCCGTGCTAATCCAAAGTCGTACACTTGCCGTGCTGATAGCCTGAAATCCTTCTTTCTAACCTCGTACTCACTTTTGCACTTCATCTAGAAATCCTCTAATGAAGGCACATGTGTGTACTCTTGGGAGATCGTCTTCCTAGCTACTCCAAATGGATCGAAGTTCAGCCGTGCTGGAAAGAACTCTTGCTCATACTCGGATAACATTTCCACTTCCAATCCTCGGGCCTTATGAATGCTCTGGCAGCTATAATGTCCCACAGTGATCGGGAAGAAGCCCGTAGACTTGTGCGTTTCGTTTGAAGGTCGTATCTCCACAAGTTGTGCCGCTCAACTCCATGGTGACCAATCTATCATTCGGATATCTGGCGAACTTAACCGGTTCTCCAGAAAAGCCGGTAACCCTGAGGTATGTGAAATCCGTAAACTAAATGAATAGACTGCCAATTCTGGATACGGCTTCCCACGCTTCCTTGCTCACCCTATTGGCCTTTAGGTCCTTGTCCAGCCTGCAAATGAATTCGTAGAAGAATCCATCATTGACCACTTTGAAATCTTTCTTGCACGCAAGTACAGTAAGCTGTGGGTAGCACTCAAAATGGGGTCCTTAGAAAGAACGCCACATCTATCCAACTTGGAGAAGATGCCTTGTGAAGTTGCTGCATATACCAAATAGGAAGTCATTTTGAAGCTGAAAGTACGCTTCACGTTCCGGAGTTGCTCACCAATGTTGTCACTAATGATTTCCGACCAATTGATTATTGAATCCAATTTGTTGACTTCAATGGTCCTGATGAAAGCATACATCCATGTACGAAAAGTGTGAGCGTTCGCTTCGCCATTTATCCTGCATAACAATTTGGCGATATCATCTACCTCCTGTACAAGTTTGGACAGCGGAAGAGTTCTTGGGAACATGAAGGAGATCTGGGCTTCTTCATGTATCTGTTTTCATTATGTTCACGCGATCAACTCTATACTTCTCCCACCAGCGCCGCCAACATCCTGAATGCTAATGGAAGTCACCACCTTTCGAGCTGGAATCTTCAAGCAATAATTGATGAACTTTGATCCAACCGAATTATTGTTTTCCCCATAGCATCTCGCATTGATCTGGATGAAGGATGGCAAGACCTAGCACACTCGATAACAAACTCGCACTTGGGTTGTGTGTGGAAATTTCAGCAACTCGAATAATTCCACTTATTTTTAATCGCACGCATGAGGGAAGTCTTTCCTACTCTGGATCTATCAATCAATTCGGAAAGAGGTTCCGGACCTAGATATGTGTCTCTTATGTCTGCAAATTTGAAAGTGATGCATGACTCCGTTGTGCTTTCTTTTTCGTCCCTCTTTGCCATAGCTTTGTCTATCTTTGTCTAAACAGTTCTTTTTCTTCTTATTCGGCCGAATTCTTCAAAACTGGTGCAGATCTAGATAATTCTTCAAATTCGGAGGATATATTCAATGTATTGGACATTGATTAAAGCTCATTTTCTTTTGTAAAGCACCTATAACGAATTCCTGCAATTAATTCAAACAAAGATGGCAACTGGAACATGAACAGTGGATTTTAATCATAAAAATCTGCATAATTCAAGCCTGCTGCCCCAAAATTGATGTTTTATTTGCATGCAAAGTAAGCATGAATTTTACCAACTTCACCTGAGCACCTGTATCACTTATGCAAACAATTATCCAGACACAAATCAACCTCCTTCAACCTATGCGCCAAAATTAGAAGCTTTTAGCATTAAATTCACCTTCTTCTGAGCAAAAATCCTCTTCAAATGGGGCGCACTTTTCCTCTGGGCTGCACTTCTCTGCCTTTGAATTAATTAATTCATCCTTATGGCAGCCCCTGCTTATATAATCCTTATGATTCTATAATTAATTAATGTCTTTGCTATTACTGTTCGCAATCAATTAATTAATTAATAAGCTTCACTTTTCAAATGGAGCACCTATTTTGTGCATGCTTATGGCTGCCATTAAATAAATTAAATTTATTTAATTTTAGACTTCTGCTTCTAGTTAACTCAAGCCTCACAGTATGCTTTGACCTTAGCCACTGAAAATAGGAATTAATTTAATCATTTAATACTTTAAAAAGTATTATCTCTCCCAAAAGGGGCGCACTTTTTGACATAAAGGGGCTGCATTAAATAAATATTATTTATTTAATTTTAGAACAGTCTATTTTCAACCACCTTTTGTCCTTTACCCTCTGTTGACTTTTCCACAAGCCTGGGCGCCAAAATTGGGTGAATAATTAATTAAATTAATTAATTTAAAGGTTGCCTTTCCTTCCCCAAAGGGGTCGCACTTTTTGGCATAAAGAATTCTATTTTTAAAAATCACATGACAATGGGATTATTTACCCTGCAAGGCAGCCCTGAAAATCCCATGATTCACTTAAGTCATTTTGACTTTCATAATGGGATTATTTACTCTGCAAGGCAAACAATAAAATCCCATGATTCACTTAAGTGATTTTTCTTTTATTCCACAATGGGAATTTTTACCCTGCAAGGCAGGTAAGAAATTCCCGCCTGCTGCCTCTAATTTTCCCATTGTGACTTAAGTGACGTTGCTTCCATGGGAAAAGTACCCGCCAGCAGTACAAAATTCTCACCTGCCTTTGCTTCCATAAATCCCATGATCCACTTCAATTCTTCTTTTTCCAAAAATGCGGCCAGCCCAGAAGAGGCTTTTTGGTGCACGACTTCGTCTTTTCCCAGAGAACCAGACCTCCGATGGCGACTTCCTTCTGGCATAACATGCGTATATGATCTCCAGCTACTCCAGGCCAAGAATCAGGCCAAACCGACAAAAGAATTGATCCAGAGAAATTTCACAAAAAACGAAACAGCAAAAGACAAAACGTTGTCAAAAGTTACAAATAAAGTCTAGAATGCATTCCTGGTTAAAACCCTACTAGTATATGGGAATAATGATATGTACGATCACAACAGAGTTAAACCAGAGCACAAATTGCCTCAAACGGGGCTCAAAATAATTAAATACAAATTTCCCGGCAGCAAATCCTGATGACAGAATATAACAATTTTGAGCATCCGGGTATTTGGCAAAAATGGCTAATACGGCTCTTTGGGAATATCTTGACACAATACAGGAACTTTCTGGCAATAAAAACACAAAACGACCCATTATTTTAAAAGTACGAAAAAAAATTCGGATAGGGTAGTCTCAAATTCCAAGATAAAATCTAGGGACACCACCAAATTACTTATTAGTTACAAATTTGATTTTATTAATTAATTATAAATTTTTTGATTATCTTGTTTGTAGGTTCTTGGTGGGAGGATTGGGGAGGGAATACCCCAAATCTTCAAAAGTTAGCCCTCAGAATTCTATCTCAACCTTGTAGCGCTTCTGGATGTGAACACAACTGGAGTTTGTTTGAGGCCATTCACACGAAGAAGCGCAACAAGTTGACTCAAAAAAGGCTCAACAACTTGGTTTTTGTGCAATACAATCTCCGGCTTCGCACAAAAAAAGTTGAGGCCACATCAAAGGAGCTCATTGATTTGGATGAGATAGATCCATACAATGAGTGGACTAGGCAAGAAGAGGAAAACCCTATTCACAAAAGACGAGATTGCTTCTTTTAAGAGGGAGGCTATGGAGGGAGAAGCACTAGCAGGACTCCAGGAGATATCGGAGTGGATGACATCTTTAGAGGTGATCTCCAACATGCAGCAGAGAAGATTCATGATGCCATGTCATTTGCTAAGTTCATGGGAGTAAGCGAGGAAGATCAAGGCCCAAGCCTAGGTCATGAGCTACACAAGAGGAAGAATTAGGGCTTCTAGTAATGGAGGAATCCATCATGCGCAAGTTGGAAAGGAAGAAATCATGGAGCTTGAGCCAAAGAAGGAAGAAGAACAACCGAAGTTGTTGGGCATCAAAAGGGAGCAACCCATGGGAGCCCTGAAGCCCCCATCACCACGAAGCAATGTTGTCCACTTTGGATGGTTGAGCATTATCGACTCCTTTGAAGAGCTCCTTCCACCATTCGGATCTTGAAGGGTATGGATCAGCTAAGCCATTTTATTGACCAATTTCTCTTGCCCTAAGGCAAACCTTTCAAATCTAGCATCACCAAAATTCTACCCTCCATTTATCTTCTCGCAAGAAACCCTCAAAACTGGAAACTATGTTGTCGGAAACGGAAACGGTATGGGTACGGGTCCAAAAGTGGAAACGCGAACTTCAAAAAACCTTGGGTACGAACGTTACAAAAACGTCAGATAATATATTATAAAAAATTTAAAATATATATATATATACATATATATAATTATACCTTAAATAATATATATAACGACTTTAGATAGCTTCAAAAACTAATACAAACTAACTAATAATTATTTTAAATTAGAATAAAATAAAATTAAAATTAAAAATCCTAAAACTAAATATGAATAGTAAATAATATATAATAATAAATCAATAAACATAAATATTAGATTAAACTACATTACCAAGTTACTAAACAATTAATAAAAATAAAATTGAAGTTAAAGTTTTAATATCCACCGTAACTATTAAAATTAAAACATAACCTAGATTAAATATCAGCTAATATATAATGTTATAAATATAATATAATATATTAATATATATTGAACCAAACGAATTTATGCACTTTATCCAGGGCACACGAATAGGTTATAACAGCAAACGAATTAAAGCTCTTTATCGAGGGCACGAATAGGCTATTTTTGCAGCAGCACACAATAGCACACGAACAGGGTATTTTCGTAGCTCAGCCATACAAAATTGAAGCCTGAAGCCCTAGCCAACCTGAGCCGACTCAAGGAGAACCGAAATTTCACGTTTCTAGGACATTTTGTCCCCACTTCCCGCTTTCGAAACGTTTCTAGCAAGATACGGGGGGCCCAGGGGCGTTTCACAATAACGAGACTGAAAGACTAAAGCTCGATACCACCGTAATCTCCCTTTCTAGGGTTGAAACAGAAAAACAAGGAATCAGCACAAATCCCTGAAAATTAAATCAGTACTGAACAGCAATCTGATTTTTATAACAGCAATCTGAAAAAACACAAGGTTTCACCCAAATATCACCCTACAATTCATCCACAATATTTATAGACCTTTTAGGAACACCTCGTAACAATTTCCACCATGAAAATCAAGCAAACACTCAGCTAGATAATTAATTATCAACAGCAGAAGTACAGCTAAGAGAAATAACCAAAATAGAGGTTTCCAAACCCCAACAATGACCAAATATGAATGATTCCAGCCTTATAAATTATACCAAATCTGAATATCAAAGAATAAATGAGTGTCATGCCCTAGAAGGCACTTAAAATGTCTTCCACCCTAGTCGCTCCCTAGGAGAGGGACTCCAAATCGTGCAAAAGCTCTTTATAGGTCTTCTTATTGATGCCCTAGATAGAAACCAGCAAGAGTGTCTTCAATATTCTTCTTCACACCGCCAAATTGAAGGGTTTTGATCCTCCAATCTCCACAAGGAAGGGTTTCGTCCTCCTTGGATGCCACACCAATGGATTATTGCCCAATAATGGAATGGACTAAGAGCAATCAGCCCTAGAGACCAAGTATAAAGTGTATATGCGCCAAAGATGGTGTGCAAATGAACCCTTAAGACTCCTTTTATATCCTTAGGTTGGTGCCAAGAGCCATAAGGTGTAGACCGACCTCTTAAGCTTGCTTTATCTTCAAATTCTTTGTTGGAAACTTCCCAACCTTGCCGACCTCTTAATAAGCTTCACTTTATCTTTTAATTTCATGTTGAGAGCACTATAACCCAACCGACCTGCCTTGAAAGGCAAAAACAAAATAAAAACATAAATATGAATAAAGAAACTAAAATACAGCTCAAGTTCGTCCCTTGCTCAACTTCTTCTTGCCCACGGAAAGGAAGATGAGCAAGAAGTCTTCAATTTATATTATTTCGAAAAAGGGGACATTACAAAGAACAAGACGAACGGAATCCATCTTGACAACAGGGGCAAAGGTCTCACAAAGAGTCAACTCCTTCAACCTATGAAAAATCCTTTCTCATACCAAACATGCCTTGTTCATATCAATAGAACCATTAGTTTTATAAATGGTCTTATAAACCCATTTACATCACACAAGTTTTATTCCTTCATGATGAGGCACCAAATACCATGTATTATTCTTCATCAAAGAGGAATACTACTCTTGCATGGCAACATTCCACTCAGTTTGTGTGTCACCTTAGAAAACAACACTTGATATGCAAACTAGCATGGCTCAAAAGAGCAACACCAAAAATCTAAGCACGAGTACAATGAGGATCAAAAGGATCACCAACTAAAAGACCAGCTACTTGCAGAGTAATTTGACCCGCTTGGGCATGGACTAAGGAGCAGAGGGTGGAGGTGTCGAATCAAGAGCATCAAAAGTGTCATAATCAACACCATGAAGTAGGTCTTTACAATCAAATGTAGAAGTCATAGATGGACAAGAGGTAGATGATGGCACCAAAGTGGAATGAAACTCTCATCAACTTTGACTTCTCATCGAATAGAAAAAGGCGATGAGCATTTACATCTTCACAATGGACAATGAAGATGAGTAACAAGCTCTTCTTCTCCATAGACTGGCACTTGTCATTAGGAAAATGCCCATGCCTTACTTCCAAACACACGAAATTTAGGGACATCAAGTTTTCCTCCTGGCCAAGCTTCTTCAAGGGTCTCATTTTGCACTTGTTTATGGGGTATGCGGCTTTGGATATAGTTCACGCAATTCATTGCTTCAGCTCAGAACTCAAGCACCGTATCCTTGGATTGTATGATACCATTTTCCATCTCCTTCAATGTTCTATTCTTCTGCTCTACGACACAACTCTATTGAGGGGTGTAGGGCATCATGAATTGGTGTGAAATGCCATGCTCGATACAAAATTCAAGGAATGATTTGCTCACATACTGCCCCCATTGTTCGTGCATATCTTTTTGAGTGGAAGACCAAATTGCTTCTCTACTAATGCCTTGAATGCTTTGAAGTCAAAAACTTCACTTTTATACTTTAGAAAATACACCCATGTCCTCCAAGAGATATCATCAATGAAAGTGATCGATATTTAGCTCCGTAAAAAAGAACGAGTGGGAAATGTCATTAAGTCACTATGCACCAACTTAAAACGAGCTTTTGCATTAGAAGCCTTGCCTTCAGGGAAAGTGTCCTGGTGTTGTTTGTCAAGCATGCACCCTAGACAAACAACATCAATATAGGAAACTTTTGGAAGGCCAATCACGATGTTTTATGTGTTCATTTGTTGGAGATACTTGTAGTTTAGGTGACCAAAGCATTCATGCCACAACTTGCTCATTAATCAACATGAGCCATAAAAGATGAACCCGAAGAAGGCTCAAATCTCTCAAAGCTATAGAGACATGAACAATGGCCAACCACACCTATTGCAACCACATCCTGCAGATCCTGCAATTCTCTTATTACAACATTATGTGGAGAAAATTCCACAATCTTCCCAATGCCTGAATTACAAATTTGATAAATAGACAACAAATTAGAGGAAATTTTGGGAACTAAAAGTACATCATTGATGCACCCATCCTGCATCTGAACTATGTCAGAGCCCAAAACATCAACTCATGAAGAATCTCCCATGACAATCTAAGAAGCGTTGCAATCGGAAAGAGATGTTGAAATATCACGAGAATGTGTTAGATGATGAGAAGCACCAAAATCAAAAATCCATCTATCATGTGTTGGAGAATATGCCCTAGCAGAAAGTGCTTTCCCTTTTCCTGAAGGATTAGAAGGAGGAGGACCGATATCGTGCGTTCTTTTATTGTTGCTTCTAATGCTTTCGTTTTCTTATAGCATTTATACTTAGGATGATTTGTTCTGTCACAAAAGCCACAAGGATCAAATACCTTCTTTTGTCTAAATGGTTGTTTAGGTTTACCAGATTTAGAAGGTTTAGGAGACTCAAAGATGGAAATTGCAAGTTTGTTTGAGGGCTCTGTCTTCAGTTTAGGTTCAGTTCATCCTTAAGAGAGCTCACAACAAGTTTGGACTAGAACTGGGAAGAGCATCAAGTGACACCAACTTGGTCTACTCTCAAGTCAATTGTTCACAAAAAAACTCAAACGAAGGCATCTTAAACTGACCATCTAAGGCATCCATTGTAGAAAAGGTGTAAGCAAAGAAACTAAAAGGACCCTTCGATTTGGCAGAATCAGAAATATAGCCTCTTTGTCTTGATTTTATTTTCCACAATTGAAGAGTTCCTTGGCAGATTCAAATATCATAGATCGCAGCTGAAAGCTTGTGGAGGAATAATAATACATTGTTAGTGTGTGATATTGCGTAAGCATTTATTTTTATGTGGTTTTGTTCTCCGGAGCTGATCTTGGGTATGTGAAGCCCCTACTCACTCATATATGGTATCATAGGTTTCTAACATTCTGACAGCAGGGGCTTCAACTACTAGGGAGGCAAAAACTTTTAAGAAAAAGTGAATGTTTATTGAACTATTGAAGGCCAGAAAATTAGAAAGGGAAAATCAAAGACTTTTTTCTCTTGAATGTATCATAGAACTACAAGAAAGGATTTGCATAATTATTGAGTTATAAAGTTCTAAGATACCATGTATGTACCTAGGAATACCTGTGATGGAATGTCGGAAGGGGGTGACAGACCAAATTCAAGCAAAATTTTCAATGTGGAAAAGAAAATAGCTTTACCTTAGCAAGAAGAATCCAATTAATTAAATCATGTCTACAAGCACTTCCAATATACAAGATGTCTTTACTTCAAACGCAAAAAGATGAACCTCTCACAAGATTACAAAAGAATATTTTGTGGAATAGGACGGAAAAAGAATAAACCCCCAGTAGCCTGGAGAAAAATATTCCAACCAATACAAAATGGAGGGTGGATATGAGATATGTGAAATTCGTGAATTATATTGGGACCAAATATAGTATGGAGGATCTGGATAAATAAATAAAATGACATGCTTTAGTGCACAGTGGTTGGAGGAAGGTATTTGGACAGCCAAGAAGCTGAAAGACTATACACCATAGAGCCTCTTTCATATGGTTCTCACCTCTCGGAAATGGAAAATTTTAAAAAGGTGTATCCCCTTAACTAAATAAGATTTTAGATGGGATGCAAGGAAGGGTGACAAGGCTTTGTTTTGGAATGGTACATGGATAGGGTCAGTTCCTTTGGCTCAATGAGAGTTTTGCTGATCTAAAGGTCTATGAAGGAAGTACTTGGAGTGGCAAGGTTAAAAACTCTCCCATATATTTAAAAGAAAGAAGAAATGGAAGCATTTTGATACAGATAAAATTGTAGTCCTGGAAAATACTTTGAAAGATAACCCCTTCATATGTGAGAGGGAGTGATAGGCTTATATGGATGGGACAATGCCAAAGCAGAAGACGTTTCAACTAAAGAGAAGCGTGATCATTTTTTTAAATGGATGTGTGGCTCGGCATGCACTTCCAAAGAAAAATTATTTTCTATGGTTAGCAATTTCAAGCAACACATTTAGCAATTTCAAGCAATGCACTGACATATGATGCTCACTCATAGAGGATTTTGTGGCCTTTCAAAATATCCTTCATGCAAGAGCAACTCAAAAGATGAGGATCATTTATTTATGTATTGTAAGAGGGCATGGGATATTTGGGTTAGATTATTTCGTAAAATGAAAGTGGGATGGGCTGGCCGAGAATTATAAGGGAATGGATACTGACAGGGCCAAGAAGACTTCAAAATGGGACCGTGAAGTCCATCCAGACAATAAAATCTAACCATTATAATTTGAAATCTATGGCTGGAAAGGAACTTCAGAATTTTTAGGTAGAAGGAGAAACTGTGCGGAAAATATGTGGGGTAGATAGAGGATTCACTATCTGAAATGGGCAATATTTGACAGCCCGCATCAAATCATTTGAAGAAGATGGGGTATATAGAAGCTTATTAAGATACCTGGTGATGGGTTTGGTGGGAAGAGGCTGAAAAATCCTAAATATATTTGGAAGAAACCTCCTAAAGATCGGGTTAAGCTCACTTTTGATGGAGCTGCAAAAGGAAACCCAGGATTAACAAGAGGGGAGAATATTTACAGATAGTGATGGACAACCTTTGTTAATGTTGTCAGTCTGCTTGGGATTGAATATAAATAATAATGCAAAAACAATGTCTCTCTTAGAGGGAATAGGACTAGCAAAGGAAAACGGATGGCAAAAACTTCAGTTGGAAGGAGACTGAATGCTGATTACTAAAGCCACTAAAAAGGGCAGTGCACTGAATAGCAAATAAACAATATTATTCATGAAATTAAGATGCAAAATAACAATATTTTTACAAAATTAAGATGCAAATTAAGAATTTCGAGATCTCATACCAACATATTAAGAGGACAGAGAATAGATTGGGAGATCCAGTGGCTGCGTGGGAGGACGAAAAGTTGGCCAAGATAGTTTGAACTCTATGACATTAAAGCTAAAATCAGAAGACTGCCCCAAATCAAATGAGCTTGCTCTTCTTTGAAATTTGAAAGACTTGGAATCAAAAATAGAAACAATTACTGTGGATAAAATAAAAAACTATATGCAGTCAGCAGTGTTATTTCATGATTGAATCAAACAAAGGCGAACGATAAAAGAAGAAAGAGTGTGACGGATAACTAATGAAAGAAAGAGAAAGAGCTTGATTAGTTGACACCAACTGGGAATTGGCATCTCTTTGGCATTCATCTCATATTTTTTATTTCACAATTTGGCTAGTTAACACCAGGAGCGTTGACATCTCCGCCAACAAATTGCAATAAAGTAGTACTACTGGGGAAAATAACGTAGCAGATAGCAAAATAGTGGTACTGGAACAAAATTAAAGAAACAAAAATGCACCTGCCGGTTTTGTTTTTGGAACCCTCTTCTTCTTCTTCTTTCTCACAGACTCGACCGGTGAGGCGGTTTCCGGTAAATCACTGGTCTTCTTCTTCTTCTTCTTCTTCTGCTTCTTTTTCTTCTTGACACTCTCGAGTGGCAAAGTGGTTTCTCGTTTCTGGTTTTCATTAATTGCGAGGAGGTTAACTGGGCCAATGTTGTGTGGTGATGAACGGCTAGGGTTTTCTGTGAGCGACAAATCTAAAGTCTTTTGTTTCTTGAGATGCAGGGGAGTTACGTCGGACTGGTTTGCTTTTCGTTTAGCTGCAGTTCTCTTCTTCTTTCCCATTGTTAAGGTTTTCTTTTTAGCCCGCGTATTTGCACTGGGTTTTTGAATTTGAGGTTTCTAATGTGGGAGATAATTTTGAAGAGCCCTCGTGAGTAGGGTTCAAAATTGAGCCCGTCACAGGCCTCAAACGGGTAAAAATTTGCATGTCAAAAAAAATTCAAAATGTAAAAATTGTTTGACAATAGAGAAGTGCAAGTTACTTTTAAAATTGTCAAAAGAAGGGTTATGGTGAAAAATGCTTGTCAACAATTTGTGTGAAAATTTTAAATCTTAAAAATATTTTTGATGACTTCTACAAACAACAATCACCTCCAAGTTGTACTTGTACTCGACTCATAAATACATTAGACAAGACGTATTAAACAATTATCAAAAGTTTTAATATAATAAATATATTACTACTATAATACTATTAAGGTCAAATCCCAAGTTTCTAGCAAGTTGGTGATGCCAACTCAATGAATACTTGAGCACAAATACCTAAAAACCAAATATTTAATATTACTATTTAGGGTTCTAGCCTTTTCTTGGGATTCATTCAAATGTTTTATTTGTTATCTTTTATTTTTTTTGCTTCTTGTTGCAGAAGAGTTGCCTTGACAGGTGAGAACAGAGCTATGATCTACTTGTATGCAAATATCTTCCCACTGGGAGCTTGCATAACATGAATTTGAATAGATCGAGCATGCAAAGTGGCCACGAGCTCGGTATGGGATGAGATGGATATCTAAGGTCAAGGCAAAGCTTGGAGAAAAGTGTTGAATTGATCTCGAAAGAATGAATTCAATTTGTGACTCGCGGCAATGTAGGGTGTCGAGCAGGCTCTATGGGAGCCATGTTGGTGCCAAAGGGTGGGATGGGCTCACAATGGTCTTGATCCAGATCACTCGAGATCAATTCGAACTCGGTGTGTAGACAAGCCAAGGGCCGAGATGATTGGATTAGATTGGTTTGTATGCAATGGAGAAGGAGCTCGAGGAAAAGGTAGTTGGGCTTACTTTCAAGCAAAAACAAAGGTCGAGTCACTTGAGGAGCTCACCCATTATGACCCTTGCAAAGAAGAACTGAGCTAAGTGTTGAGTTGCTCCCTAATGCAAAGTTTGATTGGACTTATCCGAGATGGAAGAATGTAGGGAAGAGGAGAGGGTGCGAACAGGAAGAAATAAGCTTCTTTGTCCATTGAAAGCACCCCTCCAAGTCATCATTGGTATCTTCTCTCTAACCATTGTTCAATAGCAATGATGTGGAGGCCAACAAGAATTTTATATTTATAGTTGTGCTCAAGACAATGCAGCTCAACTATATGCCTAAGGAGTTGAGGAAGAGGGTTGTGGATAGATTCATGGAGGATTATGAAGGATGTGTGTGTGTGTGTGTGTGTGTTTAATGGAGTAGTCTAATTTGGTAATACATCATTTATGTGTAGTAGATTTGAATGCATATTGTGCACGAGGTGAAGCTCTTGGCTCTAAAATTTGACCAAGAATATATGTATCTGATTCGATAACATAGTTAGTGTGGGTGTTTCAATGTATGGATACACATTTTCTTTAATTTAGTTGAAAAATCTAATTTAATGCATTTTACTAGTTAAAATTTACATGGGTTTTAATTTTAGTGGTTAAAATCCGAATGAATTTTTTTAATTAAAGTGATAAGAATCCAAATGGGTTTTAATTTTAGCACTAAAATCCAAGTAGAAGTTAAAGTTATTTATTTTATTATTTACAAGTTTTTCATAATGATTTTGATAAGAGATCTCAATGTCCCACACATGTAGTTTGATGGTTTTTATGTGTTTACTAATTTGCATGTCTTCTCGTCTAATTTCAATTGTTTGTTTATGTATTTATTTATTAAATTTATTTAATTTTATTTTAGTTATGATGATTTTTAGAAAATTAGAATATTGCAAATTTGGGCTTTTATTACATCATAATTTGATTATTTTACTAGTTTAAATGCATCTTAATTTTACACCATTCTAATTGAGGGGTCATTTTGTTTGGATTACTGAATTTTTCCTTTTATTTAAGGTGTCAATCAACTCATCCTTGTTTTTTTTTAATCTCATTAAAAAAATATTCTTAATTTTTATGACATGGATACTTGATTTATTCTTGTCATATGAAGTGTAAAATATTCATACTACTTTTCATCATCGAAGGGTTGGTCCAATATTTGCCCTTCACAATAAAATTCAGACCAACCCTTCAAATTTGATCCTGTGAGTTGTGACCTAAGTCATTCCATATGGGCCGATGAGCCGGTGTTATATGGACGCTGATTAGGATCAATAAAAGAGATGGGATGATGAGTGAGCAATATCGTTGTGTTGATTAGGATCGATAAAAAGATGGGATGATGAGTGCGTAATATTGTGGTGTTGATTAGGAGCGATAAAGAGATGGGATGATGAGCGAGGAGTATCGTGGTGTTGATTAGGAGTGATAGAGAGATGGATTGATGGTGAGTTGTATCACAACGCCGATTAGGATGAATGAATGAATGAGGATTTTCGGTTGCACTCTCATGGAAGGGATTATGTAAATTTTCTCAACAATGTTGTTGAGAAAAGTATGTGTGTTTTCCATGTAGGTGTCTTATATAGTCTAGAATTTTTTTAGAACCATTCGTAAGAAAATTTAAGAAACAAATTATAGGAATGAAATGGTAAAATTTAAAATTAAAAAAATTATTGCAAATTCTTATTAAATGATATGTTAGGTGTGTCACAAATAAATTAGCCGCTTATATTATATAAATTTATTTTCTAGAAGGAGAGATATCATTCATTTCTTATGTCTCGAATTCAATATAAGTACCTCAAGAATAATATCACTCATTATTTTGTGCATAGATTTATCTAAAATTGATATGTTGGTACAAGTCATAAATGATAAATGGTAAAGACAATCTCGTTGTAATGAAAAAGTGAAAAAAAAGTGGATAGATGATTGATTATACATAAAAACTAAAAAAATATGTGTAGATAAAAACTTAACATAAATCGATAATCAATAAACACATAAATAAATTAACATTATAAAAATGAACTAGTCCACTAATATATAAAACGATGAACATGCTTAAATATAGATCAAGATAGAAGTGCATGTTCATGTTTAAATAAAAATCAAGGTGAAGTTGTATGTTCATGCAAGTTTTAGAGAGGATGGTTCTTTTCGTTTTTGGTGTGGTGGCCTATCTCTTAAGGCATGTATTAATTTTTACTATTGGAACTACACATTATATTACCAAATATAAGAGAGTTACATTAGCAGGGGTGACTGGAGAACTCACGGTCCCACAAAAAAGCCACATAGGCAACAGAAAACGCCCAAAGGGCAAATAGAAAGCATGATAATTAAATAAGAAACAGAGCATTATGCACAAGCCACCACTCACTCGGGGATGAGGGGAGGATCATCTTGGGGAGGGATGTACACTCCACTAGACAACTCAACCAAAGGAGGGTTCACCTGCCAACCATCTTAATCGTGCATTTGCATCTCGCAAAGGAATAATTATCCCCCAATCGGGGCGGAGAGCCACCAAATTCCAATGCCGGATGGAGGAGGAGAGGCCTGTCACGGAGAGCTAGCAGCGCCTTCCCCCTCAAGGTGGGCTCCAACCCGAACCAAGAGGACAGAGTTGAGGATAACCTCGAGGAGAGGTGGAGCGATGGCTGCGAGAGGGCTTCTACGCGACACAGTGGTTGGCGGTCATCGAGGCGAGATGACCAAGGTGGTGGAGGCAAAGGGTCCGGAGGGACCCAACTAACCGTGAATGGTATACTCCCCAGGTGCAAGAAACTCCTGCAAATGAGCAAACTCCAAAGCAACTTTCTCCGCTTGAGCTTGAATTTGTATGTGCACAGTAGATAAGATAACCACTTTATCACTAGTGGAAAACAAACCAACATAATGATTATTCTAGAATAACTTAAAATTATGCACTTTCCAAATATGAAATAAAATTCACCTCTAAATAGTTTCCATAAACTATCAATATAATGAGGCCACAGGTTGAAATCCCCAAACAAAGTCAGTTGCCAATGAAAGAATTTAGGGTGGAAGGGTTGAAAAAAGGAATGAATCCAAGACCAGATGGCTTGTGCACGGGAAAGACCAAAATAAATACTTAAAATATTTTGGTTTAGAACAAAAAGGGCATTTAGGATTGGGGATGCCAATGTGACTTAATCGTTCACCGACAGAAAGCCTTGATAAATAAGACACCACGTAAAATGGTTAACTTTGGGCTTTAGAAAATAATTTCAAGCATGAGAAAGTCTGCAAAGCCAAGTGGAATGAGTAGAGTGAAAGCTCCAATAGGTGTTGAGTTTGGAAATGGCAGATGATATAGGGCTTAAAAGTTGGTAAATGGTATCGACATTGTAGTGGAGGAAGCTATCTCTAGTCCCACCACCATGCATCCAGGGGTTTAAGCCCAAGTTTGTGAAACATAACATCTGACATCAACTCTTGAATTTTGCAGATAGATGGGAGGTCCGAATTGGCAAGATTAAATTTCATCTTGAGCTCGGGCCATGACACCCATTCTTTGCAGGAGACCAAATCTAGAATGGTGTGAATTCCTTTGTGAGAAATCCAGAGAGCTTTGATTCCTAGAGTTTCTGCAAATAGAATATTATCATCAGTGATGATGGGATACCACCATATATTCTAAGAATTGAAAAGATCCCAATACAAAATCCATCACCAATCCAACGCATCAGGGGTTTCACTAACACAAATTCTTTCCATATGCTTTTGGCCACGAACATGCCATAAATATTGATCGGGACCCTAGTGATAATCAAGGTGTGTAAGCCCAATATTGTTCCAACATTTTTTGTCATAGGGAGCACTAGAAGCAATACAATGTCAAAGTAGGATTTTCTAGGCTTGATTTCCAGAGAGACATCGCATGACCCA
This sequence comes from Taxus wallichiana var. yunnanensis, assembly GCA_018340775.1. Lineage (NCBI taxonomy): Eukaryota > Viridiplantae > Streptophyta > Pinopsida > Cupressales > Taxaceae > Taxus > Taxus wallichiana. Next base: position 626,532,870 of record CM031243.1, on the reverse strand, counting down.
TTTAGAACATAAAGCCATGCTTTTCCTGTACACATCAATAATTCCCATGCCACCTTGATCATGGGGAGACAATAGACATCCCAAGCCACCTAATGAAAGGCAGTTGAACTAGAACTTTTACACCAAAGGTAGTCTCGAAGTAGCTTGGAAAGCTTGTCGAAGGAGGCATGGGAAGGGCACCAACATGTGGAATCACACACATGGGTGGCGGCCATAATCTTGGTACACACTTGGAATTTACCAGAAAGAGAAAGGGGTTTAGAAGACCACCAAGAAATTGTATGTTCAACTATAAATTTTCACATACTGACATATCATGGTGAGTCACTATCAAAGACAAGGAATGCCCAAGAATTTATATTGTTTTCCTCTTCCAATCCATTTCTAGGGTAAGCTTTCAACCAATATGACATAGGAAAACATCTCTATCTATAGCCCAACGTCTTAGCCATCTGAATGTTAGATCCTAAAACAAGGCAGAAAGTATCCAGGAAATCAAACATCATAGCCACATTTTGTGCAAGACTCGGCCGGGTTAGAAAATAATCATCAAGAAATGACCATTAATAAGTTTTGTCACATGATCGGAAGGAAAATCCCCTGAATGTGACCTTGATCAGCATAGTGAGCAATAATATAACCTAAGGTGTCAACGGCTAAAACAAACAAGGTAGGTACAAGAGGGCACCCCTTTCTCGATAAACAAAGAAGCCAATCACACGAGACTTATGATCATTAATGGTTAGACAAGCGAATGCATTAGAAAATAAAGTTCGGACCACCGAAGTGAAGAACTCATCAAAACCTAAGGTTGTGAGCATAGACAAAATAAATGGCCATTCGATGTTATCATAGGCCTTTTCAGAGTCAATTTTAAGAAACAATGGACGTTGCAGAAGAAAGTTGAGCCTATTCCATTCCCTCCTAAACTGCTATAAGATTATCCGTAATGTATCGACTTTGAAAAAACCCGTATGCTCGGGGCTGAACAATTTATGGTAACAGATCAACAATACGAAGAGCTAGAGCCTTAGCAAGAATTTTGGATGAGACATTTAATAGGGTGATAGGCCTTCAGCTAGTTATTTTCTCTAGATCGTGTAATGAAATTACTTTTATAATTCAGATTATGAACAGCAATAAAACACCAAATAACACAATATTTCATAATAACGATCTCAATATGCAATTAGAATAGCTTCACCACTTTGAGGGGGCAACCTCCAAACCATAAAATAAGACTCAAATTCTCCAATGATCATGAACTACTACCGCAATCCCTTATATATACTATTCATATGTTATGTTAATCCACCTTTCCTATTTATCCGATACAAAACAACGTAGATACCCCTCTAAGCATTTGTTGAGCACTTTTTTCCCATCACTTTGAGGATGATAAGATGAACCGTGAGCTAGCCGAGTACCCAAACATGGAAATAATTTCCATCCAAAATTACTTGTGAAAATAGGATCATGATCACTTACAATTATCTTTGGGGTTCCATGTAGCCTTTGAATTATCTCCAAATAAATAGTTGCGAATCAGATCAAGCACAATGGATGTGATAGGGCAAAAATGGGCATATTTTGTGAGTCTATCCAAAATCACCAAAATAACATTCTTACCCTCTAAACAAGGAAATCCTGTGATGAAATCCATGGAGACCTCCTCCCATATCTAGCTAGGAATTGTAAGGGTCAGCAATGACACATGGTGTCTTAATTGTTTCCCCTTTGTTCTATTGGCACACCAAACACTCTGATACAAAAATTTTTACATCCCCTTGAGTCCTTCCCAAAATAATTCTCTTTTTATTCTATGATATGTCTTCAAAAACCCAAAGTGTCCTCCAATAGGTGATGCATGTAGCTCTGCAAGAATCTTATGCTTCAACTCAAAATCTTTACTCAAGTATAACATGTCCTTGTACCATAGTGCATTACCTTTCCACTCAAATTTGTTAGATGTTATAGAGCCTTGCTTGATATTATGTATTAGAGATTGTGTATCCTTGTCCTGATCCCATTCCAATCTTGCTTCATCCACCCAATCGACCTTCAACATGGACATTCCACATAGTAAGGCATCTGTGGATGTATCCCTTCTAGACAACGCATCGGCTACTACATTTTCTTTACCCTTTTTGTATATGATTTCAAAATCATAACCCAACATTTTTGTTACCCACTTTTGTTGTTCCTCAGATGATAACCTTTGCTCCAAAAAGTATTTGAGACTATCATGATCAATTTTTACCTTGAAGTTTCTACCCATGAGATAGGGCCTCCATTGCTTGACCGCATGAAGAATAGCCATCATTTCTTTCTCATAAACAGTGTTTGAGCAGATCTTTTCCTTTGAATTAGTGACTCTCAAATGTAATTGGTCTTCCTTCCTACATTAGAAATGCTCCCAATCCTGATCCTGAAGTGTCACATTCAACAATGAAGGTTTTTGAGAAGTTAGGAGTAGCCAAAACTGAGGGTGTTGCACATGGCTTCCTTCCGTATCCTCAAAGGATTTAATGGCTACGTTTGTCCAATGGAAGGCATCCTTCTTTAGCAATGCAGTGAGTGGGGATGATATTCTACCATATCCCCTCACAAATATTCTATAGTACCCTGTTAGTCCTAGGAACCCATGAAATTTTTGAGAGTTTTGTCAACTTCTGAACACCTTCGTGGGATACAATGTGACCCAATTACTTCTACCTCTTATACACCAAAAGAACATGTGGATGGATTTTCATAGAGATTATGTTTCTCAAAACTTCCAACACTTTATTTACATGCCTTGGCCATTCCATTCCACCATAGCTTTGATCTTCACTTTTCTCGGGAGGATCAAGAATTTGGCAACATTTGACATGAGCATCAACAATCATGGGATTCAATGTACCCAAGTACTCTACCTCTTGTACACCAAAAGAACATTTGGATGGATTTTCATAGAGATTATGTTTCTCCAAAACTTCCAACACTTTATTTACATGTTGCAAGTGTTCTTCCCATGTCTTACTATAAATCAATATGTCATCAAAGAAAACTAATACAAATTTCCTTAAAATGGCCTAAAAACAAGTGTTCATCAAGCTTTGAAAGGTTGAGGGAGCATTTGTAAGACCAAAAGGCATTACTAAAAACTCATAATGGCCCTCATGAGTCCTAAAAGCCATTTTATGAACATCTTCCTCTCTTATTCTAATTTGATGGTACCCGAACGAAGATCTAATTTTGTGAAATAAATAACACCATGCAATTCATCAAGTAAATCATCAATTAATGGAATAGAAACTTATCTTTGATGGTGTACTTGTTGAGTTCTCGGTAATCTGGACACATCCTCCATGTTTCATCCTTCTTACTTACCATGACCACTTTGGTCTAGTGAAGATTATGCACTCACCTTTTTTCTTGATGCACGATGACACTCCTTCAACATTTCATGTACCATTTTCTCGATCTCACTTTTTTTGGATTCTCGGGAATATGGGTATCTCCATATGGTCCACGATGTTAGGTGTCTTTGGGCCATCCCTTTATATGTTGAATCAAATGAATGGCATAATCATGATCCCTAATTTCTGGTGGTAGTCCCTTTGGAATTGCATCAAAAAACCCCATATGAGTGAGCATCAACAATCTTCAAGATTGGGTGGCATTGAAGACTCTGTATTTTGTACTTCTATGGAAAATAACTTTGTTATAAATCCATCTACTCCTTTTCTAAGAACCCTTTTTTGCAATTTTGGCCTAGATTGCATCCGAATAGAGCTAATAATATGTGGAGACTTAGCTATCATCCCTTTCAATTGTATTGTCCTTCCATCCGAATGAAATCACATCAACAATTCTTGGAAATTCATCTCTATATTACCCAAGGTTATGAGCCATTGGACACCCAAAACAATATATGCCCCTCCCATAGAAATAGCAAACATAGGTGATTCTAACATGTAGTCTCCCATGGAAAGCTTGATACTATGGCACTTTCAACAAACTGTGCAAAGCACATCTGATCATTTGTCCCACCATCCGCATGATCATAACTTACATTTACAGCTATCAAAACCATGCGCAAAAATCGGGGTATAAATAAAACAATTGAGGCGGGTACAACTAACTTACTATTTATGAAGTTATGAGTACTCCCGAGTCAATCAACACCGTCACCTTCTATTTTTTAGATAGCCAATAACCTTGAGTGTTTGAGGAGTACTAATACTGTAATGAACAAAGCTAAACATGGCAAGAAATTATAGGTTGGTGATCCTCTACTTCATCTTCTATTGGTTCTCAACCTCTCTTATAATTTTAGCTTCCTCGCCATCCTCATTTCCTCCTTCAATATAGAACAACTTCTTCTCAGCACATTTGTCCCGGTCCATATTTGGTATCACGGGTAAAACATAATCACTTTGCTCTCTTTTCTTCCATTTGTTGAGGAGTCACCAATGGCCGAGCGAATGAAGGGGAAGAGATACTACGGTCTCTAGTGTTAATAAAAGGATGCCTCCTATCTGCAAAGAACATTTTTCCTCTCGCTCGACGTGGCATGATAATAGAATCATAAATCTTGAGTGGATTACACATACCTACCTCATGCTCGATGTGGTCCTTAAGACCCCTTCAAAAATAGGTCATTCTGAAATTCCCTTCTAGAATATTTTCCACCCTTATGGATAGGTTCTAGAATTGATTCACATAATATTTGATTGATCATGTTTGTCGTAATTTTGCCAATTGACTAAATTAGTTCTTTGAAACATTGGAACTATAGTGCAAAAGATTATCAACTCCTAGTAAAAATTTTCCAAGTGACACTTAGACCATTCTTTTACCTTTCGAGCACATAACCATCGATACAATCACTATGCGAAATGCGCCTTAATCCCAAGTTTGGTTCTCAAATTGGTCTAGCTCAAGATACATGGATCCCAAGGTCACCTTTTTCTTGATGGTGTTTGATGTAACTCAAAGAATTTTTCCATTTGATTTATTCAATTCAAGTGGATCCTTCCCATCAAATTTGTACATATCCACTTTCGGCATCATGTTTTTAATACTCCAACATTGTGAATAAGTTGGATTTTGATTGGGCTTGAAAAGTGATCCAACATGGTTATTTTGTCCATTATTTTGAACTGAAGATCCACCTTGGTTTATATGGGGCTGATTTGGGCCATCTCATGTTTACCCTTTATATGTTGCATGATATCATCCAACTGAACATTGATTTGGTCTGTCTCCTTTAGAGGCCATCTCAGATTGTACATTTCGCAGCTCATACTCGAGTTGGCTCACCTTATGATCAACTGAGAGAAACCCTAGTGCTAAGGAATCCGTATTTACCCCTTCTAACTCCAACTCTTCAATCAATGCCCCATCTTTATCTGGGTTTTACCCAGAGTGACCAAGATTCTTGTTATGATGTCCATGCCCTTATGGCTTTGGCTCTTGTGGAAGGCCCCAATCCATGATGTCAAACCTTAGAGTTTAGGGTTTAGATACAAATTTAGCCAAACAGGAAAAAATTTCTCCTAATGTAGGCAAGATACTAATACTATTTTTTTTTTAGAGATTTCTAAAAATGTAAAGAACTCCCAAAATTCCACAAATTTCGGGAGTCTAGGAGCGTTTTATCAAAAACCCTAAATTTGTAATAACTTTTGCAAAAGATATTGAAAAGGTCTTTTGACCTTGCCCGATCCTTTGATTTTTTTTAGAGATTTTTACTTGAAATGATTCGCAGTTAAGGATTGGTGAAAAAATATCCCACAAATTCAATGTGGTTTCTATAAATCAAGCTAGATAGAGTTTAGAAACAAAAAATTAGGGTTTTTGCCCTAATTTTGGCCTAGATCGCAGCTCTGATACCACTTGTAATGAAATTACTTGTATAATTCAGATTATGAGCAGAAATAAAACACCAAATAACACAATATTTCAGAATAATGATCTCAATATGAAATTAGAATAGCTACTTATGAAGGAAGGTTTATGAGGGAATGCGGCCACAAAATATGCAATAAGGCAATTATTAGGATACCATTTGACCAATAGGGTCTAAACATTCATGAGAAATAACAACATTTAAGGAGGATTCAAAATCCATACCTCATCATAGACTTTGCGACACAAATTTATATAAATAGCACTGAGTCATTTTCACCACCGTTACAAACCATGGGCAAAAACCGTGGGTATTAAAACAATGGGCAAAAACTGTATCTATGAAAGGAGAGTTGGCCATTTATAGGCTAATCAACCACCCATGAAAATTTGCTTGGGGCTTTGCCCCGAACTCCCTCGACCCGCCACCGCCGGGATTGCCAAATAGTCGGGTTTCACTATGATATGACTGAAAGGAAAACCCTAGAAAGGCTAAAGAGGCACAAACCATGCAACAATGTAACACAAGCAAACACATAAAAACCTAGCAGAGCTAAAGTTCTCTCTCATGCCCTCCGACTTTTCAAGCCTATTTTGTGTTAATTTTTTTCATTTATGTTACCTAAAAGTTTATGTAATAATTTTTATATTTAATAAAATTTTATGCATTAGTATTATTGTCAATATGATTTTCAAAGTTTTTTTAAAATTTACATGTTTATATTCTCACTTATCTTATAGTGATTTATAATTTATAATTTTGTCGATTTAATTATTAATAATATTTATATTTTTCACTTTATTATTCTTTGAGCGTAAAACGTGTTTATATCCCATCAAATATGTTTTATCCATTAAATAAATCAAAGAAATAAAAATTAATATATTTTTTAAAAAAATAGTATACACTATTTTTAAGGTGAGGGTTATTTCCTATATAAATTGATTTATGTGTTAAACTCGTATTAAGTGGAGTTGTCTCTTCATTCAAATTTACAAAAAGGGTTTTTTTGGGTGCCAATTGATCATTCATTGAGGTATGTATGTGAAGAATATTCATTCAAGTTTTATGATCACTGAACATTGATCAATTTTTATACAAAGTTTTCCATAAGACCTAAATTTTGAGAACATTTTATTTTTATTTTTAATGTCAACAAGAATTAGGATAGGGTTCTATCTCAAATTGTCTGCAAATATATTTCTTACATATTTAGTGGTTTTATTGAAATTATTTAAAACTATGATGTTGCAGTAAGTTAACTAAATATTTGTTACATAGAATACATACGCATAAAACGTGCATGAATCAAAGGAACAAACCGACAGAGTGAAGTACTTCGTTGAAGTTGAAATCTCATATACAATACAAGATGTCATGGAAAAGATATGCACACAAAGGGGAATTCATGTAGATCTCGCAGAAGTTGATAGATGCTAATCCATTTAAGAAATGTATTGAACGTGCTCAAGATGACTAAACCCTTGCAAATTTTAACATTCATAATAGATATGTCGTTAAATTTTTGAGTCGAAGATGCTCGAGGAGAACACAATGTGTTGGCTTATATCCACTTATGAGTTCAAGACCCAACCATTCAAGAGTTACCCCAAACATGCACTACCACTATGGTCGTGTTTCACTACTCATGACCATGTTGTCCAGAAATGCCCTAACGTATGACAGACGCAAAAAAATCAAACATGCAGATATTAGCATAACAACTTGATAAAGTGGAGTAATTCAAGTAAAGTTGAAAGCTCGGATACAATACAAAATGTTAAGGAAAATATTTGCACACAAAGGGGAATTCTGTAGATCTGTAGAGAGGTTATCCAAATATATTTTCTAGAAGTCGAGAGATATCATTCATTACTTATGTCTCAAATTCAATATAAGAACCTCAAGAATAATATCATTCATTATTTTGTACATACATTTATCTAAAAATGATATGTTGGTATAAGTCATAAATGATAAATATAAAGACAAACAATCCCATTATAATGAAAAACTGAAAAGAAAAATGGACAAATAATTAATTACATGTGAAAAAAATAATAAATAAGGCCATGATATGGCAAATCCGTTGAAGTTAATGAATTGTAGGGGTGGATGAAAAAATAATAACCAAGTGATACATAAAAGCAAGAGATAAATTGATTAGGAAAAATATTTAGTGTGAAATACCAATATAGAGTAAGAAATATTATGCTTATATTGAGTTAATATAACACGACACATGAATTTGAATTACACGCACACCCTACAATCCCATTACTCGGATACCAAAGGTGAAACTTACAACAAGTCTTTAAAAATGTGGAAATGCGGCAAAAAATGCCATCCTTAAATTCAGCTTTTCCAAAAGAAATGAACTACAATCCATGATAGATGGAATTTTCAAGAGAAAAAGACCAAAATCACAAATCACAAAAAGCAATCTACAAAAAACCAAAAATATCTCCTCTACCAAAACGAAAACTATAGTTTACTTATACTTTTTCACTTCTTTGTGCTCGAGTTAAGAATAAAATATTAGAAAATGAGATTTAAAAAAAAACATCATTTTACATTTTACCTTTTAAAGTTTACTACCAACATTATTAAAAAGTAATGAAATCACACATGTCAAAAATTGGATTGGTTTATGTAAAAAAATATCAAGGCGTTGGTGAAAACTATATGCATGCTTTCAACAAGATAATAATAACACCAAAAATATGTATTAATAAAAACTTAACATAAATCAATAATCAATAAACACATAAATAAATTAACATTATAAAAATGAACTAGTCTACTAATATATAAAATGATGAACATGTTTAAATATAGATCAAGATGGAACTCAATGTTCATGTTTAAACATAAATCAAAGTGAAGTTGTATGTTCATGCAAGTTTTAGAGATGATAGTTCTTTTTTTTTTTTGGTGTGGTAGCCTATTCTTATGGCATGCATTAATTTTTCATTTACGTTACCTAAAAGTTTAATGTAATCAATCAATCTAATTTTCAATGTTTTTAATTAAAAATTTACATGTTTATATTCTCACTTATCCCATATTTATTTATAATTTTAATAGAGTTAATAAAATTACACATATTAATAATCTTATCAATTTAATTATTAATAATATTTATATTTTTAATCTATAATTCTTTTGGGCACAAAACATGTTTATATCCCATCAAATATGTTTTATCCGATAAATAAATTTTTCAAAAATAAAATTAATAATGTTTATATAAAAATAGTGTACATTCATTTTAAGGTGAGATTCATTGTCTATATAATCCAAATTATTTGTTTAAACTCATATTAAGGTGGAGTTGTCTCTTCATTCAAATCTACGAGAGAGGGTTTTTGTGGGTAATAATTGATCTATCTCATGCTGAGGTATGTATGTGAAGAAAATTCATTCAAGTTTTATGATCACTAGAACATTAATCAATTTTTATAAAGAGTTTTCTATAAGATCGAAAATTTGAGAACATTTTATTTTTATTTTTAATGTCATCAATAATTAGGTTAGGGTTTTATCTCAAATTGTCTGCAAATACTTTTCTTATATATTTAGTGGTTTTATTGAAATTATTTAAAACTATGATGTTGCAAGTTAACTAAATATTTGTTACATAGAATACACAAACATTAAACATGCAAATATTAGTGGAACAACTTGATAGGGTGGAGTACTTCATTGAAGTTTAAATCTTAGATACAATACAAAATGTCAATGAAAAGATATGCGCACGAAAGGGAATTCATATAGATCTGCAAAGTTAATGGTTGCTAATTCATTTAAGAAATGTATTGAACATGCTCAAGATGACCAAACCCTTGCAAATTTTAATATTCATAATATATATGTTGTTAAATTGTTGATTTAGAGATGTTCAAGGACAACGTATGCATTGGCTTATATCCACATGTGAGTTCAAGACCCAACCATTCAGGAGTTACCCCAAATGTGCGCTACCATTGTGCTCGTGTTTTGGCTACAAATGATCATTGTTGTCCAGGGAATGCTCTAACATACAAAAAGATGTAGGAGGCATGAAGCATGCAGATAGAGTGGAGTACTTCATTGAAGTTGAAAGATCAAATACAATACAAAATGTCAAGGAAAATATATGCACACAAAGAGGAATTTGTGTAGATTTGCAGAGAAGTCCTCTACTTAACCGTGTATAGTTACTTGTATATGCATGCACAAGAAAATGTGGATTTCTATGGTGGCCTTTCGACCAGGGATCCAACAGGGGCACTCCACTAACCCTGCGGCAAAATGCTTGCAGTTATCTGCAAGGGGGAATTTTCTATGAAGGTGGGAAAGGGAGTGAGAAAAGAGGTAGGAGAACTAATGTTGCAGGTAGAAAATCATTCCTACACACACTAGTTAGAAATTTCAACACATGCATTCATGAGAAGAAACAACTCTGCAAATGGCAACAAGACGAGATAAGATTGTGAACTCAAAGTTTCTAAAATCTCCTCATCAAAGAGGCTATAAAATCCTTCTTCTTGTATTGATGCTTAAACAAATTTGTACATAATGTGGGAATGGAAGAAATTTGAGAATGGAGGGAATTAGAAGAAAATGGCTATCTCCTTTGCTTTCTCTAAGTACAATGCACTCGTGAGTTTACAAGATCAATTTTACCTTTCTACAATGGCATGAAGAAGCCATTAAATATCTTGTAAGAAATGGTTACAACTTCTTCTTTGTTAGCAAGAAATGGTTTACAATCTTTTCAATCATTCGCATCTGTTCAGATTCTTGATTCGCGAAGAAACGCCAATGGCGAAAAAACCAAACTTTTCATAATGCAAGTCGTTTACACTCGTTTTGTAACTTTGAATTTGAACCGTTCATCTTGCCTTTGAAACTTTAAACCGAGTCATCCACGTGGGAGAAATTTATTAGAGCGGGCGTGGAGGATGCCTTTTGCATTTTGTGACTTTATAGAGATTTGGCATTTTTACATTTGGTCCGCCCTTCCACTTTTGATATAAGCTTGACACGTGGCTTCACTTGAGTGGAGACAGTTGTCATGGGTCACTTTTATAATTTTACCTTTTTTTAATGCGGGCTCAAAAACACAAATTGCTCCACCAGCCCACCTCCCTGCTTTGACCTTCGATGCGGGCTTAATATTTGACTTTTTCTTGGCGTGGGCGGGGCTGCGGGTCACTTTTTAACTTTAAGCCCCTTTAATGAAAACAAGGCTCAAATTCTCAAATCTCCTCGATGGCCCACTTCCCCACCTTGACTTTCTATTGGGCTTAATATTTGACTTTTTCCCTTTTGTTTGATCGGGGTTGTGGGTCACTTTATGACTTTTAGCCCTTTTTAAAAAAAGGCTCAAAACCTCAAAGTTCTCCGCCACCGCTTCCCCACTTTGACTCTTTTGATGCGGGCTCAACATTTGAATTTTTCCTCTTGGAAACAAGGCTCAAAATCTCAAAAGGCTCCGACGATCCGCCTCCCCACTTTGACTCTTTTGATGCGGGCTCAACATTTGACTTTTTCCTCATAGCATGATCGGGGTGCGGGTCACTTTATGACTTTTAGCCTTTTTACAAAAAGGCTCAAAACCTCAAAGTTCTCTGCCGACCCGCTTCCAATTAGATATGTCCACATACCCATGGATAATGGGGCCAAAATTTGATGGGGAAGAAAATGCCCATCATTCACGACTATGGAAAAATGCAGAGAAGAAGAAAACTCCACCATTTCGCACTCCCGATTTTCAAATTTCTTTTCTCAAACCAAGGAATTGAGAACAATACAAGATTCGATGATCCATGACCATAGAAAAGATGGGAAATTTCATTCAAATGGAGGCAACAATAGAATTTTCACGTGTCCAGACAGGGGAAACAAAAATTTATCAAACCACGCAGACTGAGAGTTTAAACAACTTCAAAGCATGAATTTCTCTATCTTTTCGGACTTCCAACTTTACTTGAACACCTCTGGAGGGCGTGAGCTCAAAAATTTTTGAATTTGACTTAAAAAATGAGGGGGATTTTGAGGGTGACAACAATAGCTCTAGCTTGGGGACATGACATGGACTGAGCATAGTGAAGACATGACATGGGAATCCAGAATCTCAATCTTAGACCATATAATTTGTTGACCAGTGCCTTATCCATTGGGCCTTGCGAGTCATGTACAACCTATAACAAGGAGAAAGAAGAAGGAAACACACACACACACAAAAAGGATGAAAAGGAAACACACGACACACAACAAAGGGAAACACACCTAGCAATCACCTATGGTACAAGGCAGGGGACAACCCAGCTTTCACTGAAGCACTTTCCATTTCTCAAAAGTTACCCATGAGTGGGAAACACTGAGTGATGATGTTCTACAAAGTTCCATTGATGGGTTCCAGAAAGTACCCTCCCCTCCTCAATTGTTTATAGAAGCTAGGTGCTTCCATGATTGTACTTTTACTTTGTAGGAGTGAGTCCATGTGAGCTTCTTGATGCTCAGTCCTTGCTTGGAAATTCCACTACCTTCATGCCCTTTAAAATCAGTTTCATCATGCCAGTTTCCTTCCATGTTCATCCATATAGTTGATTCTCCATCAAACATCTTGTTGCTGCCCCAGGCTTCTTTTCATTCAAATTCCTTGTATATTCTGAGTTACTTTTGTTTCCGGTCTATGCTCATTGACATCTTCTCCATGAGAAACATTTGATTCATCCTTTATCTCTACTTCACTATGAGGCATTTGAGTACTGATGGGAGGATCAGGGAAAATAATATTTGTCTTGTATGTCCATGGCACTAGTGAAGAGATCAAGAATCATCTCAGGATCTTCCACAACTTCTATTGCATCCAATATTTTTTGCACGGAGTTATGCTTCATTGTTTCCTACAGCTCCTCTTTGTATGCCTTTGAAGGATCTTTATTTTGCAGCTCAAGGAAACTATCTGGAGGGATTACCTCATCATCTTGGGAACCACTGCATTTTATCACTCCTTTGTCTAGAGGAGCTTCAAATTCAAAGGCCTCAAAACTTCTTGCTTTAGTTTGTTCATCATGGAAACATTCTTCCTCTTCAAATGGGAAAGAAAATACCTCCATTTCGTTATTGCATCCATCAATCATTAGCTCAAAAGTGGCATCATACTTTTCAATATGGCCAACCTTCACATTGGTTAAGGCTTCCAAATCAGCTTCACACTTGTCTTGCAGATTTGTGGCTTGCATCAGGAGATCAAGACTGATCTCAGGGTCTTCTATTTCTTCCATGGCTCTTAGCAGTCCTTGTATGGAGATTTCTTTCAAGCCTTTCAAAGGCTCATCACAAGCTGATTTTGTCTCTCCATAGATGGCCTGAATGAGATCATCTTCATCCCCAAATGGGAATGAGAATAACTCCTCATCTTGGAAAAGCATATAGGCTGATTTTTCTTCTTGAAAATCATCGATAACCATCTCCTCTTCCTCGTGGTCTACATCATCTAGCGATTCCGGCTGCCCTCTTGTAACTCAAATCTCCTCAATGCTTCTTCAAAATCCAAATCTCTCCGAGAAGGCATATCTGGCCCTATCAAGATGGGAATATCTTCTTCCTCCTCGGTTGTCACCAAGTGATTCATCTAGCCTATCTTGATACAAGATGTTAGCTTTCGGCTTCCAGAATTTCATATACCATGTACCTCATCTTCTTCTCGGGAAGTAATTTCTCCATGTCTCCCTTCACTGGTATGGTTGTGAGAAGACCAATTCATCTAAATTTTCCCTCCCAACTCTCGGCAGAAATTTCTACTCAACATTCCAATGAGGTGGGACGTCTACTACCAAAATCATCACTTGAAACTTTCTTGTCTGGAAATTTGGCAGAGCCACATGTGCATCTTTGACCTTCCCTACAAGTGGGACCTATTTTGACTCCAAAGAGTAACAAGAGCCACCGGGTGGAGTCATGGCAAGTTTGAGAGCTTTGGCGACCTTTAAAGGCATCACGTTGTCTGAGGCACCAAAATCTATTATGCAATTGTTCAGTACATATTCTCCAACAAGAAGGGAGACGTAGAAAGGTTCAACTTTATCAGTCTTTGATGCACTCAGAGAAAGCATGTTCTATGAGGGAGGTGTAGGTGAGTTTGGTAGCATGCCTTTGGAACTAGATGTTACAACATTGGGTGTTAGACTACCACTCTTGATATATCAAACGAACCTCTCAAATTGTTCAGGATGAGTCCGCAAATATTTGGTTTCGTAATCTACACTTTGGCTTCGTTTGCATATTCTATGAAGTCAAAGGGAGAAGATGCGGACAAGGGGGTGAAGGGATTGATTTTTGAGTCTGGATAGGCTTGGGAGTAGGATTTGATTTTTGAGGAATGGATGATATTTTGAATGGTACACTAGGAGCTTTCAAGGTATTAGATTTTACAAGAGAAGATTTAGATTTAGACTTGGAAGAGACATCGGAAGACTTACTTGGGATTGTGGGCATCTTCTTACTTGCTACAGGGTCAGGCTCCAACAATGCGCAGACTTCATGGAAGATGGAAGTGGGGATCCTCGACTGATTATTTTATTTTGCGGAGTCACCACAGGAGGATCATCAGTCTTATTTTTCTTTAAAGTAATGGAAGGAGATGCTCTTTTCTCTGGACTTGAGAATGAGTGAATACCGCACATGAGAACCTTAGGCGCATCCTCTTCATCTTCTTCATCACATCCAGAATACTCACAGAATCTGATTTGTGTATCATTCTCAAACTCATCATTTTCTAGGAAATCATCACCTTCACTTTCTTGTTCAAGCTCTTCTTCACTTTCTTGAAATCTTCCATTTATGTTCATGGGTAGGGCCTCCAAGGTGAGCCTTTGGGGTGCTCCTGCAATCTGATTTCTATGCTTCTTTGGGAAGAAACGTGTTCAAATATTTCCCTCTTCAAAGATGTTATCTCATTCACCAACTTTTGTAGCAATGGATTGGTTCTCTCATCTTCAGGATGTTGGGTCTTGCCCTTTGATGGATTCTTGATCTTTCTAGAGAGGATGAGATCGTCATCCAGTTCAATGGCCCTCCTTTGTGCTTCTACAATGTTCCTTGGTTGAACTCTTCGTAGGAGAAATCCTACCTCCGGTGATTGAGCATTTATGAAGAATCTTTTGATATTGTTTTGAGAGGGTGAATCTTCTTCCGTATCCTACGAAGCAACCGTTTGAAACGAGCCACTGAAGTCTCTCATCGTTTCACTTTCTCCTTTCCTCATTTGAGCCAACTACACCAAGAGGTCTTGATAGTCTTCAATTGATTTAAATCTTTCCTCGAAGGTAGCCTTGATGTCATCCCAACCAGTGATGGATCGGGAAGGTAGGAGGTAAAACCATTATGTTGCTTTTTTCTTGGAGGGACTCCACGAACAATCTCACAACAACGTCTTCATGTTGGACACCAAGAATTCCACATGATGTCATGAAAGCAACGATGTGTTCTTCCGGATGTTGTGTTTTTTGTCGCCATTGAACTTTGGCAAGTTCTTGCGGGAACTTGTTGGTAGATCGTGGAGAGGTGGTTCAAGAGCAAGTGGGCCGTATTCCTTCCCCATGGAATAATGGGTTGAGGTATTTCTTCTTCGTCTTCCATTATTGTTTCTACTTCTGCTCTTGCTTCTACGAATTCTTCTTCAAATTCTTCTTCTTATGGGAGCTCAATGCTCAATGGTGGTTGAAAAATGGGAGAATTTGAAGGGGGAGTATCCACAGAGTTTTGATAGGATTTCCCGATGAACTTCGTGAAGAGCCAGATGGAGAGGAGGCTTGAGAGAAGAAGTATGGATTATCTCTAATTCATTCTTTCTGATTTTGTGAAGCCTCAAAATTGAAATCATCAACACCTCTCGACTTGCTCAACTTGGTGTGTCTTCCTTTAGCCAACTTTTTGAAATTCTTGAAGTGGGAATATGAAAAGACACATGCAGAAATCAGCAGTGTATCTTTCAGCAATGGCTTTTCATGAACTCTTTCTTTTTATTTTTCAATATTTGATTTTTTTTTTTTTTCAGACCTTGCGGTCGTATATTGGGTGCAGATGTTGCTAAATCTACCCCACGGTGGGTGCCAAAAATTTGGCGAGGAAATTTGTCGAGTGGACAAATTTGTGAATTCCTTGCCAACACTCTGGGAATCTAAGTCCCTCTACTTAACCAGTATAGTTATCATATATGCATGCGTGAGAAAATGTGGATTTCTATGGTGGCCTTTCGACCGGGATCCAACAGGGGCACTCCACTGACCCTACGGAAAATGCTTGCAGTTATCTGCAAGGGGGAATTTGTTATGAAGGTGGGAAAGGGAGTGAGAAAAGAGGTAGGAGAACTAATGTTGTAGGTAGAAAATCAGATTCTTGCACACACTAGTTAGAAATTTCAACACATGCATTCATGAGAAGAAACAACTCTGCAAATGGCAACAAGATGAGATAAGATTGTGAACTCAAAGTTTCTAAAATCTCCTCATCAAAGAAGGCTACAAAATCCTTCTTCTTGTATTGATGCTTAAACAAAAGTTGTACATAATGTGGGAATGGAAGAAATTTGAGAATGGAGGAATTAGAAGAAAAAATGGCTATCTCCTTTGCTTTCTCTAAGTACAATGCACTCGTGAGTTTACAAGATCAATTGCCAACCTTGTACAATGGCGTGAAGAAGCCATTAAATATCTTGCAAGAAATGGTTACAACTTCTTCTTTGTTAGCAAGAAATGGTTTACAATCTTTTCAGTCATTCGCGTCTATTCAAATTCTTGATTCACGAAGAAATGCCAATGGTGGAAAAAACCAGACTTTTCATAATGCAGCCATTACACTCATTTTGTAACTTTGAATTTGAACCATTCATCTTGCCTTTGAAACTTTAAACCAGAGTCATCCACGTGGGAGAAATTTACTGGAGCGGGCGTGGAGGATGCCTTTTGCATTTTGTGACTTTATAGAGATTTGGCATTTTTTACATTTTTGGTCCGCCCTTCCGCTTTTGATATAAGCCTAACACGTGGCTTCACTTGAGTGGAGACAGAGTCGCGGTCACTTTTATAATTTTACCTTTTTTCAATGCGGGCTCAAAAACACAAATTACTCCGCTGGCCCGCCTCCCCCTTTGACCTTTGATGCGGGCTTAATATTTGACTTTTTCCTTGGCATGGGTGGGGTTACGGGTCACTTTTTAACTTTAAGCCCCTTTAATGAAAACAAGGCTCAAATTCTCAAATCTCCCCGACGGCCCGCTTCCCCACCTTGACTTTCTATTCGGGCTTAATATTTGACTTTCTCCCTTTTGTTTGATCGGGCTACGAGTCACTTTATGACTTTTAGCCCTTTTTACAAAAAGGCTCAAAACCTCAAAGTTCTTCACCGACCCGCTTCCCCGCTTTGACTCTTTTGATGCGGGCTCAACATTTGACTTTTTCCCTCTTGGAAACAAGGCTCAAAATCTCAAAAGGCTCCGACGATCCACCTCCCACTTTGACTCTTTTGATGCGGGCTCAACATTTGACTTTTTCCTCATAGCATGATCGGGGTTGCATGGGTCACTTTATGACTTTTAGCCCTTTTTACAAAAAGGCTCAAAACCTCAAAGTTCTCCGACCCGCTTCCAATTAGATATGTCCATGTACCCATGGATAATGGGGCCAAAATTTGATGGGGAAGAAAACACCCGTCATTCACGACTGTGGAAAATGCAGAGAAGAAGAAAACTCCACCATTTTGCGCCCGATTTTCAAATTTCTTTCGCGAACCAAGGAATTGAGAACAATACAAGATTCAATGATCCATGACCATAGAAAATATGGGCAATTTCATTCAAATGGAGGTTACAATAGAATTTTCACGCGTCCAGATGGGGAAACGGAAAATTTATCAAACCACGTAGACTAGAGAGTTTAAACAACTTCAAAGCATGAATTTCTCTATCTTTTCAAACTTCCAACTTTACTTGAACACCTCTCGAATTTGACTTTAAAAATGAGGGGGATTTTGAGGGCGACAATGATTATCTAAAAATGATATGTTGGTATAAGTCATAAATCATAAATATAAAGATAAACAATCTTGTTATAATGAAAAATGAAAAGAAAAATGGACAAATAATTAATTACACATGAAAAAACTAAAAACAAGGTCGTGATATGGCAAATCTTGTTGAAGTTAATGTATTTTATGGGTGGATGAAAAATAAAAACTAGTAATACATAAAAGCAAGAGACAAGTTAGGAAAAATACTTACGAGGGAATAACAATATAGAGTAAAAATATTATGCTTATATTGAGTTCATATAATATGACACAATAATTCACATAATAATTACTACATCGAAAATCTTAAATAATGTAAACAACCTGACAAAAATTACAAACGTATCACAACATGTTAAAAATTACAAACGAGATCGCAACACATTATATTACTAAAGTTATGAAGAGATTGATCAAGAAAATAAGTTCAAGTAGAATTTATAGACTACTGACTATTGAAGGAACTATAAAATCCTTAATGAAAAATAATTGCATTACCGATTGTAGACACTAAAATTAGGTCACACTCCCCTTTGGCCTTCGTCAATAAACACCTTGAACACATTCACCTAACCATGGCCCCTTTTATCCCACACTAATATTAATTTAATTTAATTAATTCATTATCCCCACAATATTTATTATTTAAATATCCTAATTGAGATAATACCCACACATCCACCTCACTTTATCCACCTCACTTAGCCACCTCACCCTAAGACCTATTCTTAGTATATTGCCATAACTAACTAAGACCTACCCAAACCCTACAAATCAATTCCTTCATTCCCTCTAACCACATTCCCACCCGTTAGAAGGAAGCTTCCATGCTAATCCACGGAGTAAATGAAACGGATCCTAGAAAATCAAGGGGATTGTCTAGTTTAGTAAACCTAGAAAATCCTGCCCTTTAACCGATGCCGGTTACCCTTAACCACCGCCAGCTTAATTAAGTTTGGAACCACCGTCGGTTACCATTTAACCCCAAAACAACCTTATTCGGGATTGGCACATTTTCAAGAGATAATCACATCTTTTTAGAATGAGTGATTCCGCCTTCCAATGTTAGTATACAAATCGGTATCCATAACTAGTACACAAGCAATCACACGATCTCGCCTTTCACGGAAGCATTTGGGGAAGCACTAGCACTACACCAAGTTCATTTCATTTGATCACCCACCATTACCAACTAGGCATCAAGCTCGTATACAAACAATAAGTTTTGTTAACCAACACTCATCTATTCATCATTTGGTAGATCCTTTTACATATGTTATTAGCTTTTGCTCTCATTTCCATTCCCCCATCATCTACCTCCATGCAAACTTGACCATATTTTTATCCATACCCTTGCACTACCCATACCTGGATCTTAATCATTCCTGTGCATATCCAGGATCCATACGAATCTTTCCATTGCCCTTCCATCTTCATCTAACCTCAGATCTATCACCCAACCAAGTTTTATTGAGTTTCATGTACCTCGACCATACCGACGCCGGTTACCCACTGACAATGCCGCCGTTAGCCTAAATCGATACCGGTCATACCAAACCGACATTAGTCTATGTGTCTTTACTAAACAACCAAGAACAAATCTCCTAAACTTCCACCAAATACCCAAAACCACCCAGAATCTCACCATAACTAGCATCAGTACCTTGACAATGACCTTTGACCTTCATATTCAATCATAGCTTAACCCGTTGTGAACGAATTTGCTTATTGTAGATGAATGAGATACCTAAATCATTTTAACTACAATAGGATTTCCTTTATTTCTCACATTAATTTGCTTTAAATAGTGGATTGACAACCATCTAAGAAGTATCACACTTCCTTGGATCTAGCATACGCTAGGCAATCCACTGCATATATTGTTTAACTTTTATTTGGTGGTATTGTGTTCCATTTCAGGTAGTTCCTCCAAGCAAAAAGGAAGCTCTCACGATCAACTGTGGATTCATAAGTCATACGCGCAATGCAACAACCTACAACTAACATTTCAACATGTATTCCTCCTAGCCCATTACCCTTATTTGTTTCATCAACATTTGAAGAAACGCTCTAGAATCAGGTGAAACATTTTGGCACGCTTCGATGGGACCCATTCGGGGTTCTTTGCATTCTTTCATTTCTAGGTGAAAACGTTGTATGTTTGTTTCTTTTCTAAAAATTTCTTACATTAAACTTTCTCCCCTGGAATCTTCTTCTCTTCTATTGTCTAAAAGCAATCATATTTTGGTGCTTAAAATGAACATTTCTTCCCTTTCATTAGTATCACATTAGTGAAAGAGCATCCCTTCTCTTGTTCATCTATTTGTGGCATCGAATTCTACATTTTGATTTGGGTTTAAAAATCATTGCATTTCATTCTACTTTTCTGCATTAGCTCACATTAATTGAGGGCAACCTATATGCTGGAAGTCATTCCCAACTGATGGTTGACAAATGAATCATAGAAAGCACTTTATTTCTCTTTCTCTCTCTCTCGAGTCTTATCCAAACACCACAAAATAAAAAAATATACACATTCTTAAACAACATCTTTCTGGAAGAAGTTGTAGGTGATCACACGATCACGACACAGTGGGCACCCAACTATGTTTGTTTCAAGTCGAGTCATACTTCAGAGAAAATCCCACCCCCGCCATAACATACCTAAAACCTCTCCTTGTAGATCTCCTTCTTCGTAGGAAGCCATCCTCACCAAAAACTCTATTCTAAAGTTCATGAGTCAGTCCTTAAATAACATAAGCTAAACAAACATAATAGAAAAGGCACTCTTAAGATCACATTTTTCTTAGTGTTTCGTTTGGCTTGTGTTTTGAGGTGAGAGGATTCATTCTTCATTTTCTTATTTCCCCTTGCACACTCCTAATCATAGTTGGTGTATTCCAACTTCATCTGAGTGTTCTTGGACCATATTCTCATCATTCTCAGAATTATAGGTTTGATTCCACATCAAATTTTAACTCACACCACATTTTCTTCATCACTGTCTCGATTTCACAAGAATCGGTGTTGGTCCAGTGATGATGTCGCCGCCGCTACCCTCGACCACCATCGGTTTTACCTAATCGGCATTCACATAATTCTTTTGGTCAACCTACCCAAAAGGACACCTATTCACCTTCTTTGCTTTTTCAAAGTCTTTATCACTATCATCATATTCACTTTACTAGTAAATCCCATTAGCATCTTGCATACTTGGCAAATTATTGGCCTTTTACCTTGTTTTGACCAACTGTCCACTTTCCACAATGACCGACCACGGTTACCTGTGACCGACGTCGGTTTAACCTAACCGACATCGGTCAACCTGTGTCATTTTCTAGCTGACATTTGGTACCTAATCCACCTACTACCACATGTCTCTCTATTTTCTGCTGTATTTCTATGTCATTTATAGAAAACAGTCCAACATGATCAGTACCTATTCACATGGTGTGACTCCAAAGCCAAGTGAACGCCCTCATATTCCACGCCAGTTGTCAACCACTCCCACCTAGTCCTTCACCACCTTCTATTTTATCACCCATGGATCCTACCCAACCTATCACTATCGCTACTGGAGACGAGGAGTTCACATGACTCCTTGACCAAAATCCTGTCGCCTTACAGTTTTACCTTTCCCACTCGTCCACTCGAGATGCCTCGGGTCAGTTGATATATGGAATGCCCGTATCTATCCCCCCGACTCTCATTCCCACTCCTGCATCAACCCCATCTAGCTCCGCGCTACCCGTATCTACCTTACTCCCAGGTCATTTTGTAGCTTTGAGGCCCTATACTCACTATGATTGTCACGTTTCCTGCTACCTCCTTGCACCCACCACATCCACTATACCTTTGCCAACCATCCAGAACACAACCTCATATGTGCCTATTGTCTCGCATATACCCGTAGCTACACAACCACCCCCGTGTCGGTGACCCCTACCCCTTTTCAAAATGTCATCCTTTCTATTTCGCAATCTTTAGCCCCCATTGCCACTAGGGTCACCACGACCCTTCCACCTCTATATATGTACTATCAGCAGCCTCCTGTTTCATCTATTATTCACTCTAGGTACGTACCCCCTATTTCACTACCTTCTTCTCAATCTACCTATACACAACACCATATACTGGAATGCCACCCCATTATATGCCCAACACCAACCATCATGAGGCACCCATCCATCACAACCTACCAACGACTTAATCAAGTTAATGATGGACAAGATGTAGACATTGGAGGCATCGGTTTTTGGCTCCCACAACACTCTCACCTACGATGAGATTTGTAATGAGCCTATACATCCATCCATTCCTATCCATCCATATCCCATGCATTGGGAAATGCCTAAATTCAACCATTTCAACAACAAAGAAGACCCACAACAACATTTGTGGTCTTTCAAACACGAGTGTTATCTGATCGCCCATGATGATGCTTTGCTCCTGAGGACCTTTCCCATGTCTTTGACTAGACCCGCGTTAGATTGGTATAGTGGGTTTCCTAGACACTCTATATTCTCATTTAATCAGTAGCCCAAGCCTTCTTGGATCACTTCTCCATTAATATCATTAAGAAGGTTACCATGATTGACCTATACTCTACGCGTCAATATGATGACGAATCTATCGCATATTTGTTGTTCATTGGTGAAGCCTCCGATCAATCAACTCACATTCCAACTACCACAAATCAACTCATCGAGATCTTCACGCGGGCTTGTGCTAGGAATATCTCACCGACCTTTGAGGTTCAAACTTTCCGAACCTTCGACGAAGCATTCACCATGGCACGAAAGCTAGAGATTCGGGCTATTGAAGAGAAGAAAATCCAATTATGCAATAAGAACTCGGCATTCAAGTCGAATGATACCTCTTCTTCTTCAAAACCACATAACAATTATTCAAATTCCAAGGGGACCACTAACGCATTGGTACTCAAAGTTGGCCCACACACCCACAAATCGACTAGCCCCTCATCTAATCTCTCACCCGTTCAGACTTTTCAATTTAGATGGGAACAACAGAAATATACCCCAATTGGGGAACCTTATTCTTCTGTCTTAGAAAAGCTCATCAAAGCTGGGGCCATCACCCTTCCTCCCGTGAAACCACACACTGGTTTTGACCCTGCTCACCCCACACCCGCATGGTATAAAGAACACGATTTATGTAACTATCATCAAGTAAAGGGTCATAATGACAACAATTACATCACTTTCAAAAACATTGTCCAAGAAATGCTCGAGAAAGGCGAGTTAACCGTGGATAATCCTAACGCACCTACCAATAAAAACTTACACATCTTCAAGAAACCATTTCCTAATCATGCCCCTTCTTCTGATCAAACCGAGAGACCTCAACTCATGATAGCCATACCCATGAGGTTCATGCTATTTTCAGTGATACACCTGATGTTGCCCAATTACCTCATATTCCTTCCATAGAGGAAATTCTAGCCCAAATTCCTCCTTCTGCATTGGAACCACCTCACCTATTCCTCCACCCACAGAGGAACACCTTTCACCTCCTTCATCACCCATGGAGGAGCCTCCCATTAACATCGAGACCATTTCACCTTTGGCTTCTCCACCTAGAGAGTCGTCACCCAGTACCTCTCCATCCCATGGAAGATGCTTGTTTATCTCCTACACCCACAGAGGAGCACCCACCATCTCCTCCACCCACAGAGGAGCACCCATTATCTCCTCCACCCATAGAGGAGCACCATTATCTCCTCCACCTATCAAAGACCCAATAGAGATACCTTTTCCTCTAGGTGATCATTCTCCATCAGCTACCCAAGATCCTCGTAGACTTACTTTCGGCTCTCTTACCCACGGAAGCCGAAGCTAGCAAATTCCCCGTCTCTAAGACACATTTTACGGGAATTGCCATTAGGTCCTCATCAACCTTGCCTACAGATGTGCCATTCTCACGCTTAGCCAATCGCTTAGATTATGTGGATAGAGCCTTACTTTGGGGGCATCTTCTGCTTCCTGTCTCAACACAAATGTAGATGTCACTTGCTGATACTTCCACTATCTACCCAAAAATATTTTGACCAATCAAACCGAGCACAACCACCTCTATCACAACTTCTTCCATGACACCCATCATAGCTCAACACACACCCTTACCCATAACCCAACATACATCTAAATCCAAACCCACACCTACATCATCTTCCTCGACTAAACCTATTACTACCTTAGGGGTCACCCCAACCACCAACCTTACTCATCCACCTATCAAACTAGATTTAGCTACATCCTCCAAAGTCAACACCAAACCTACTCCGATACCAAAACAAGAAACCAAGCCCATAGAACTCATACCCCAGCTTTCGCCAATCACACCTTCATCACCTTCACCCTTTCCATCCATCTTAGGACCTCAACCTCCCAACACGGTTAAGAAACCTCCACCCGTCAATAAACCAAAAACACAACCCATTCCTTCCTCACAAACCTCTAACATACCCAAGCGCCTAACACGACTTACACCCGCACCTGCAACATCTTTACCACCCATACCTCCAATACCATCGATTACTTCTTCACTACCCACTACACTTTAGTCTCTATCCCTCACACCCCCTACACGACATGACATGCATCATCTACCTTCATAAGACCTCAAGTTATCCCCGTGGGTAACTCGCCCTCTTCCCCATCCACTTTTCCTCTAGATCTCGTACACCCATATCACCTTTACCCAAGAAGGTGCAACCTAAAGACAAAAATCCGCTACCCTCCAATAAGGTAGTCAAAACAACCATACACCCTCCTTCCAGTTCATCTACCATACCCCTACCCAAGCAAATACGACCAACACCCAAGACCACACCAACACCCAAAACCATAGCTCGACCCACTCCCCCTCCTGCAAAGACCGTTCCTCAACATTAGCCACACATATGCCCAAACCCACTTTCACTTCCCATTGTGACCCACTAGCAGGTCCTATGCCAAAATCTTAACCAACCTCCTTGAGACTTCTGTCATCACATTACCGCCGCTCAGACCTTATGACCCTCTCAAACCCAAGCCAAAAGGGTTTGATGACACTAAAATTTGTGCCTACCATCGTGTGCCAGGACACGATGTAGAGAACTGCAAGGCTTTGAAAACTATCCTTATCCAGTTGTGTCCTCCCAAAGAAAACTTTGTGATGATGACCTTCTTGATGAGGACCCCATTTCACCAACACCCATTCCCATAACTCTTCCCTCACTACCCACTCAGGGACCGAGACCCCCACAGCTCCTAGAACCACCTCCGAGATTTGAAATTAACATGGTTTACATCAATGACCTCGCCAAACCTCCACCCAAATGTCGATGTGCCCAGCTCATCCCACAAAGTTCCTTCCCACCATTGGGATTTTGCCCTTCGTGTCACCCTACCTTTCATAGCTCACCTACCTCGCCTACCTCCCCACCTCAGATCAACATGATCCACATTGCTACCCATGCTCAGAAGGACAAAGGCAAGGAAAAGGCAACTGACTCACTAACCAATCCTATACCCAACATATCATCTGCACCCACACCTAAAATCACTATCTCGCGGCCCCACATATCCTATTTCTAATGGGGTCACACACCATGATGCTCAAACAACTACACCAATCCCCCCTCAAAATGTCCTTATATGACCTCATCCAAACCTCAAATCCCATCATCAAGCTCTCATGGAGGTCCTGTAATCTATTGAGGTTTTACCCAATGACCCTACACCCGTAGCCTCCATTATCACACCCCATCATGTAGCCTCTCTCACCAAATTGCCACCTTTATCCACACCTCAACCTACTCACCAAGTAGCCTCCCTTAGCTTCTCAGAGGAAGAGATCGCACCACACCAAACTGATGACCCAAACCAACTCTCTTCATCTCTGTCCACATCGATGATATATGTGTATGACATGTAATGATCGATGGGGCGCAAGCATTAATATCATTTCATCCCATGCATTCGCTCAAATGCGCATACCTAACAATTACATGCATAAACATCTTATCATGTTGTGTTCATTCAATGATGCTATCACCTCTACACTAGGCACCATCATCCTCCATGTTCGTATGGGCCCCCACACTATTCCAGAGTTATTTTACATCTTAGAGGGGGAATTTCAATATAACATGTTGCTTGGTAGACCCTGGATTCGTGTCATGGGTTGTGTTCCTTCCACTTTGCATCGCTGTGTAAAGTTTGAGCATGAAGGACACACCTATACTATTCCAGCTGATCCATCACCTTTTAAAACATGCAACATGCTTTACCGACCCAATGACGTGCTTATACCCATTAAGGTGTCTACCTCCATGACCACTACCACTTCACCTACACCTCCACTTACCAGTACAATCACTACCTCAACCGCACATGCCTCCTCCATTCCTACCACTACCACAACCTCCACGGCCAACCCATCAGCCTCCCAATCCATTAGCTCCACCTCCGCGTTGACCTCTAACACATCGTCTATTCCAGCTACCCACATACCAACCACTAATCCCTTGGAAGGCATTTTTCAACACCTCACTCTGGGGGAGTATCACCTATATAGTGTCAACACATTTCTTACTCTACAAGAGTACAAAGTCTTCACCAACACCCTCTCTATGATCACCGCATAGGATAACACCTCCTTTATGGTCCTCCTCACCTTCATACCGCTTCTCACATATGGGGACTTGATACTACCACTTACACACCCAAACCACCATCACAAACCCACCCATTTTCCGCTGACTTCCAGTCACTCACCAATCACCGTTTTGCCCACACCTTCCTACACCGATGTGCGTGGAAGGGTTTTGGTTTTGGATTTTACAAGCAAGGCCACCATACTATTATTCCATGCACTACCCACAAACATAACGACCGTAGTGGTATCGGTTTTGTTGAACCACCTACCAAGCAGGCCCGCATTGAACTCATTGAGGACATTAGCCCTTCTCCACCTTCTTCACCACCATCACCACCTTCACCGATGGAGTTGATGGATCCAGAATCCATTCCTCCTAACTTTTTTTTTTCATAAATACCATCTCCTTGGGGCCTCTGACTTATCAACGCGAGGGTGAGGCTCCTTCCTCTCTTCCTTCCTGTACCTTAAAATGGTTAATGATGATACACCTTTGATTAACGTCGTTCAATGTCAGGATGATGAATCTATACTCACCTACCTTGGTGCAGAAGACTCATATATTCATCGGTCGTTACCCTCTGAGATGTAAACCATGTTAAATGAATCAACTATCGAAATCAACATTCATACTCAGGATGACCCGCACATCCTAAAGATTGGTCAATCTTTAGATGTTGCTGAATAGAAGCCATCACCTCTTTTCTCAAAACCATAACCACACTTTCGCTTGGTCTTACGTAGACATGTCGTATTGACCCCACCATAGTGGTCCACAATATCATAACCATTCCCGATGCCAAGCCCATCAAACAAAAGCTGAGGAAAATGCACCCTCGCATTGCCCTTCTTGTTAAAGAAGAACTTCAACACCTTCTTTTCGTTTCCTTCATATTACCCATTGATTATCCTCATTGGATTTCTAACATTGTCCCTGTCACTAAGGTGATAGGGGACTCCACATTTGCATGGATTTCCATGACCTCAATCTAGCTTGCCCAAAAGATGACTTTCCTCTACCTGGTATTGACCAATTTGGTTGACCTTACCGCTGGTCACAAGATGCTATCACTCATGGATGGCTTCTCGGGTTATAACCAAATCTTACTTGCCCCAAAGGATCAACACAAAACCACATTCATCACCCCTTGGGGACCTTCTGCTATCGAGTCATGCCTTTTGGCCTTAAAAATGTTGGTGCCACATATCAGTGGGCTATGACTTATATCTTCCATGACATCATGCATTGTATATTGAAGATTACGTGGATGACCTCCTGGCCAAATCTAAATGCCGCTCCGAGCACCTCGCCATCCTCAAAACCATATTTGAACACCTTATTAAATATTGCATTCACCTTCAGCCTAAGAAGTGTGTCTTCGCGGTCCTCTCAGGAAAACTCTTGGGATTTATCGTTTCCCTATATGGTATAGAAGTTGACCCTACTAAATTCAAGGCCATTCTAGAAATGCCTCCACCCACTAACCTTAGGAAACTCCGTAGCCTACAAGGTAAGTTGCAGTCTATTCACCATTTCATTTCACAATTGTTTGATCGGTGTCAACCATTTCATCACCTTCTCAAGAAGGATGTCTCCTTTAAATGGGATGAGGATTGCCACAAAGCTTTTGAGGCCTTAAAATAATACCTTCTTCAACCCCGTACTCATTCCACCTAAAGACAATCAACCTTTCTACCTTAAAATAATACCTTCTTCAACCCCTCGTACTCATTCCACCACACAAAGACGATCAACCCTTCTACCTATACATCTCAGCTACCGATCACTCTTTGGGGGCCATGCTCGCTCATCGCGATGAAAACATAGGGAGCACGTAGTTTATTACATAAGCCATACTCTTTTGGACTATGAAACCCGATACACCCATCCCGAAAAACTTTTCTTAGCCTTAGTTTTCGTCACCACAAAACTCCACCATTACCTACTTAACCACAAAACCTATGTTGTGACCAACACCGACCCCTTACACTTCATGTATGCCAAACCTTATCAAAATAAATGTGCCACATGTTGGCTTATGCTTTTAGCTGACCTTGACCTCAAATTCATTCATCAAAAGTCCATCAAGGGCCAAGCTATCACCGACCAATTGGCCGACGCACCTATTTCTAGGGATCAACCCTCTAATTTTGACTTTCCAGATGAGTCAATTGCTACCCTTTCCCTGGATGAACCCACTTACCAAATGACACTCTTCTTTGATGGTTCCAAGTGTCAGTGTGGGGGTGGGGTTGGTGTTATCCTCATTCCGCTTGATGGTGAACCCATGCCTTTGTCTTTCAAACTTGATTTTGATTGTACAAACAATATTGCCGAATACGAAGCGCTCATATTAGGTCTCCAAGCCACCTACGCCCTAGATGTCAAATCAATCAACATCTTTGGTGATTCTCAATTGGTCATAAACCAAGTCAATGGTATATACCAATGTTGTAATGAGATACTTAAAAAGTATAAACATCATGTAGACATACTTTTGACCACCTTTGACCATTACGCCCTTCAAACCATTCCCACGTTTAACCAACAAATTTGTTGATACCATGGCCTGCTTGGCTTCTCAAATACCCGCTTTGCCTACCGATTCTAAAATATTTGTCACCATACAACGACTCTAATCACCCTCTTATTTACCTCGTGAAATTTACTCCATCGGACCATCGCCTGGACTCCAAGTGACCTTTGGTATAAACAATACTCTGACTACCTTTCTCTATCCATCTTACCTCCTGATCTCACCCGTAATGGACAACGCGCCTTCCTTAAAAAGGTCTCTCGTTACGTCATCATGGGGGCCTCCTCTATAAGAGGGTTTTGATGGTATTCTTTTGTGATGCCTCACGAGTTCTCAAATTCTTTATACCATTAAGGAAGTTCATGATGGCATATGTGGAGGTCACTTTAGTGGCCTTGTTATTGCTAAGCGCAATTCTTCGACTAGGCTATTATCTTGGCCGACCCTTAACCATGATTGCTACGACTAGGTCAAGCGTTGTGTAAAATGGCAACAACATGCCAACCTTCATCATACACCCAATCACGCCTTACAGTCACCCGTGACCTTTGTCCCTTTTCTCAATGGGGTTTGGATCTTATCGAGAGATCAATCCCCATTCTTCCCAACGACATCAATGGATCATCACCGCTACCGAATACTACTACAAAAATGGGTTGAAGCCATACCACTCATTTCCACAAAGCCGAGAAAATATGTGAGTTCATCAATCATCACATCATTTGTCACTTTGGTGTTCCTCATCGCCTCATCACTGATAATGGAAAACAATTCAAAAACAAAACATTGCGAAAACTTTGCGACACCTTCGACATTCAACTAAGTTTCTCGTCACCTTATTACCCACAAACCAACGGCCAAGCCGAATCCACTAACAAAACCTTGAACAAAATTCTCATGAAAGTGGTCAATGATACTAGGAAGGACTGACATACACACATCCTTTTTCCCTGTGGGCATACCGCACTAGTATTCACACTTCCACTACCACTACACCTTTTTCTCTAGGTCTACAGTACAAAGGTTGTTCTACCTCTCAAAGTCCAGATCCCCTCACTTCACATTTCTCTCCATGACATGCTCAATGATGATGACTTTCGTCAAGACCATTTAGCACAACTTGAGTTATTAGACGAATGTCGTCTTAATGCTCTTGACCACCTTCAAGTTTACCAAAATGTATCAAACGTGCCTATGATAAACGTGTCCATGAATGAACCTTTCATGTTGGTGATCTCGTCCTGAAAGAAAATCAACATGTAACTAAAGCAGAAAAAAGTAAACGGGGAAAATTTTCTCCTAATTGGCTTGGACCATACATCGTGACCCATACTTATAGATCAAGTGCTTATCATTTATCTTCACTCGATGGTAAACCCGAACCTGAGCCCCTTAATGCCTTGCATATTTGACCGTTCTACTATTGAATTTTAGTCCTACCTCACTTTTTGCCTCTTTCCATGCTTGTCCCTTGAGCGCTATCCACTTCCTACGCCATCACCAACGATTAAATAAGAATCATGTGTGTACCTGTCACCTTTTGTCTTCTCTTAAATATGTGTACCACGGCGCTGCACATAACATGATTCTCATGGATACTTTTCATCTACCTTTAGATGAGATCCCATGGTCGTTTCACCCTACTTTCTAAACAAGAATCCTATTCTTCACCTTAGTCTTGTCCATGACTTCAAATCCCTCACATGGGATCCAACTCCTTGAGTCAAACTTCCAATAAAAATATGACTCCCTCAAAAGGACATCTTTCTCTCTGTACAATCGCTTGCTATAAATAGATTGCTCCCTCGAAGGACAACTATGTAAAGCTCCTAAAAAAGTGAGAGAATCTGAAGCTTCCCGCATCGATCAACTTCACGAAGACCTCAAGGAGTTCATTTCCTCATCCCATATAGACTTCCCGCATTGATCAGTCTATCTCAAATATCAGTCAACACAGAAAGCCTTTTAGTCATGGACTTGCCCATTGTGACCTTGGATCTCTTACCCAAAGAGCATGTTACCTCATACCATATAAAAATTAACCACCTTTCACCCCTCTCACCATTCACACTCCCATTTCCTACCGCCTCAAGGGACCTCTTGGAAACCATGACATTTGGTGATCATGTGACTACTTTTCACCCTTAGAATAATCAATCATGCAATGTCTTTAGGGTCTTATGTTCATCACCTCCTCCAAGGTATGACCTACTTGTTATGATCCTCACCAATCAGGAAGCTTTCTTGCCCCCTCTTATCTTTTAACCTTCTTTATTACGTATTGATTACCTTATACAGGACTTGGTCCTCGACGCTTACCTTTGGGGTAATCTTCTTCTTCTACCACAATCAAAATCACCTATACCAATTTGCCCACAACTCACCCACACCTAATAGACCTAAACCCAAATCATGCCTAAAACCTACCAACTCATTCTCATACCTCCTCATATTCTTCCCTAGCTTATGGGAGAACTACATCGGCCTAAGGTCCCTTTTCACCGAGACTATGTAGGTAGCACTCCGAGGGCATGGGACCCTTGAAGGTTAGCTCGGCCACTCTCTACCCTAACTAATTCATTTTTCATTTTCCTCAAATTACATTCTA
The DNA here is from genome assembly GCA_018340775.1 of Taxus wallichiana var. yunnanensis. Taxonomy (NCBI): domain Eukaryota; kingdom Viridiplantae; phylum Streptophyta; class Pinopsida; order Cupressales; family Taxaceae; genus Taxus; species Taxus wallichiana. The sequence continues at coordinate 626,501,108 of CM031243.1, read as the reverse complement.
CCCTACTTAGTTTCCTTTTATATCCAAAATTGGGAATTAAACCAAACAAACAACAAATTTCTTCACATTTTTATCATCGTCAAAACATACATTTATTATGACTACCATTTCTTTACCATCATCATGCATATATTATAAAACATCTCACAAGTGACTATATCATCATTAATCACACATTAATGAATTACAAACTCAACCACTTTTAACTCAATCCATGCCTAAAACAAACACTGACTCCATCATTCCTAAACCAAAACCTAACTCAACCATGCCTAACACCAACCTGACTCAACCATGCCTAACACCAACCTGACTCAACCATGCCTATGACTTGACTCCATCATGCCTAAATCCATGACCTAACTCAATCCATGCCTAACACACCTACCATAAGTCCATCTATGCATAATAATAAAATGTTCTCAACACAAACACATAATGCCCATAATCATCATCATCTATATAAATACAATATCCATATACATAACTGTCAAATGTCTTCAGCACGCAAGCCGGTGTATATAATCCAGTCTCTTAAAAATCTCATATACATCCTAACTGCCTTTCTTGCACGCATGCCAATATGCTCAAAAATACAAAACTCTTATACAACCTCACCATCTTTGGCATGTAGGCCGATATATATCAAAAATCAAAACTACATCAAAATTGAGGGCCATATATCAGACATCATCGCGGTGGACATCCTCCATATCTGTCTCACCTGTCCCCTCTACCTCCTCGGCCCTTATCTAACGACCTGCTAACATCTCCCCACCCATCATAGGTGGTGGTTGGGTCCCTGCTGGTACATCAATGGAACTGCCTCCGTGAACTAGTGGCCTCACCTATACCCATTGTCTCACCTCTTTCTCGTCTCCCCCAATCTACCTTCCTATCACATTTTCTCCCCGCCCCCACCCTCACCCACTATCATTTCCCCATACCCATTTTCCCCGCCTACACTAGGTTTTTCACTAACACACCCTATTCTACCCTTCCCTATCTCACCCACTCGACCTAGGGCCCTTTTGGCCCCTTTTTCTCCAAAACTCGACCGACACCTAAGTATCTCTAATCGACCCTGGTCACCCTAAACCAAAGCATCGGTCCCTGTTTGTGACCAATACCGGTTTGACAATACCGATGCCGCTACCCCGACCGGGTGCCATCATCCGTCATGCGGTGAAAAACGACCCCAAACCCTCCCTCTCAAAAAAACTCCTCTCCTAACCCTTCTACCCACCCATTCTCACCTACACTTCCCCTTAACCACATCCCACCCCCTATTCACCCACTTACCTCTTTCCCCGTTCCTATTTTACCCAATTTACCCACCCAACATTCCAATTCCATTTCCCCCCCAAAACCTAATTTTTCAAACCCTGACCTCTCACCTAACATACCTCACAAAACACAACATGGGTTTGATTCTTACCTCATCATCGCCATCGCCGTGGTGGCATGTCGCCACTTGCACCGGTGGCCCACCCGATCCCTCTCCAACCTCCACCATCACCAATCACTAACCGCGCCTCCAACCAATCAAATCACTCAATCTGATCCCGTGGACCACCTCTCAACTACCAATCACCCGCCGTTCGACTCACGCTAACTCAACTTTCCATTCCGTCTGGGAACTTTTCAACTTTCTCTCTCTCTCGTGTCATTTTCCTCTATTTCACACGGGACAAATGATTCTGAAAAACACATAATTTTTCTTTTTTATACCATCCCCGACCTAACCCACCATTTTTACCTTCACCAACATCGGTCACGTGCCCTACCTTACCGTGGCCGGTTACCCTATACCGGCATCGGTTACCCTTGACCGGCATCGGTCACCCTCTCTTCCACATTGCCCACAATTTCACCCTATTACCCTGCCCGTCACTCTTTTTTTTCCTCACCCAACACTTACCCTGACCATTCACCTCACCCTCCTGACCTCATCATTTACTACCTAACCTCGTCCTCATTTGGGGACTCGTTATTTTACCCATACCTCGGCCCTACCTGTGCCATGACCTATATTCTTGACCTAAACATCGCTAGTGACCTTTGACCTCATGTGTTCACTATACCTTGCGGCACTATTACCTATGTTGATTGACCTAATGACCTTACCTTGCCTCTTGCCGTGACCGTTTATCCTGACCCAACCCTCGGTGTACCGGAACATACCTAAATGTTCCTGCACCTAACTTGCATTGTGTTTCCTGACCATATCCTATACCTTGGATACCAAAATCACCTCAACCTTGTTTGGATAAACCTATCAACCTTAGAAAATGTAGAGTTTTCCTACTCTTTAGCCTGGTACCGTGCTTGCGTTTATACATGTGTGTGCGTTTGACTGTTACTACCTTTGACCCTGACCCATTACCTAGATTACCCGAGTGGACCTTTTTCCTTTTTTTCCCTCGTTACCCACCTTCCTCTTCATCACATTCACCTTTTAATCAAACCACTCACCGCTTCGCCTTCCGCTCACGCTTCCTGGTTTTAGGGGATCACTTTCACCCACACATGGGGCAACCACATCTTATTTTTGTCAGCGTCGCTTACCAATACAAGCTACGCAATAAAAAGGGGCAAAATGTAGACACTAAAATTAGGTCACACTCCCTTTGGTCCTTCATCAAATAAACACCTTGAACACATTCACCTAACCATGGCCCCTTTTATCCCACACTAATATTAATTTAATTAAATTAATTCATTATCCTCACAATATTTATTATTTAAATATCCTAATTGAGATAATACCCACACATCCACCTCACTTATCCACCTCACTTAGCCACCTCACCCTAAGACCTATTCTTAGTATATTGCCATAACTAACTAAGACCTACCCAAACCCTAAAAATCAATGCCTACATTCCCTCTAACCACATTCCCGCCCATTAGAAGGAAGCTTCCATGCTAATCTGCAGAGTAAACGAAACGAGATCCTAGAAAATCAAGGGGATTTGCCTAGTTTAGTAAACCTAGGAAATCCCACCCTAATGACGCCGTTACCCTTAACCACCGCCGGTTAAGCCGGAACCACCGTTAGGTTACCATTTAACCCCCAAAACAACCTTATTTCGGGGTTGGCACATTTTTTGAGAGATAATCACATCTTTTGAGAACAAGTGACAAAACCAGAGCTGCATGCAAGTAACCAATGTTAGTATACACATCAGAGCATCCATATCTAGTACCTGAAGCAATCACACAACCATTTGCCTTCACGGGAGCATCCAGGGAAGCACCAACACTACACCAAGTTCATTTCATTTGATCACCCACCATTACCAACCAGGCATCAAGCTCGTATAAACAATAAGTTTTGTTAACCAACACTCATCTATTCATCATTTGGTAGATCCTTTACATATGTTATTAGCTTTTGCTTTCATTTCCATTCCCCATCATTTACCTCCATGCAAACTTGACCATCTTTTTATCCATACCCTTGCATTGCCCATACCTAGATCTTAATCATTCCTGTGCATATCTAGGATCCATACGAATCTTGCCATTGCCCTTCCATCTTCATCCAACCTCAGATCTATCACCCAACCAAGTTTTATTGAGTTTCCTGTACCTCGACCATACCGATGTCGGTTACCCACAACCGCGTTGGTTAGCCTAAACTAATACCGGTCATACGAGACCGACATCGGTCTCTATGTCTTTACCAAAAACCAAGAACAGAGCTCCTAAACTTCCACCAAATACCCAAAACCACCTAGAATCTCACCCTACTAGCATCAGTACCTTGACAGTGACCTTGACCTTTAGATTCAATCATAGCTTAGCCCATTGTGAATGAATTTTCTTATTGTAGACAAATGAGATACCTAAATCATTTTAACTACAATAGGATTTCCTTTATTTCTCACATTAATTTGCTTTAAACAGTGGATTGACAACCATCTAGGAAGTATCACACTTCTGGATCTAGCACACGCTAGGAAATCCACTGCATATATTGTTTAACTTTTATTTGGTGGTATTGTGTTCCATTTCAAGTAATTACTCCAAGCAAAAAGGAAGCTCTCAAGATCAACCGTGGATTCAGAAGTCATACACGCGCAACAACCTACAACCAACATTTCAACAAATATTCCTCCTATCCCATTACCCTTATTTGTTTCATTAACATTTGAAGAAACACTCTAGAATCAGGTGAAACATCAATTTCCCATATTTCAATTAAACATTTGTTTTTAAAAATGCACATGTAATAACAATTTCATTATATTAAGAATAAACAAATCATAAATAGAGAGTTGGGAGCTGAAGTTGTTAATACAATTTTGTGCATATTTAATATGCATTGTTGGTTGTATACATGTCATATAGTATGTGCACTAATAGAGAAAGAAAGAGCAATTAAAATTTAGCAATGCTTGTTGCAACATTGTGTTTGTTGCTCATAGTTTGCACATAGAATTTTAGGGTGGACATTTTGTGTGTCCTCAATTTTAGTGATAGATCTCTTTAGAATGGGTATAACCTCATTCATTTTTGTTTGTGTTAGGTGTAGAGTCTTAAAATTAAAAAAAAAAAAGAAAAATCCATACAAATTTAGAGAAATATGCATTTTTTCACAAAAAATCACTTTTTAAATTTTTTCTTTTTGCCATATTTTGTGAGGACATATTTCTCATCAAGCTAGTCATTTTAACTACTATTGTCAAAAAATGATTTTTCAAAAAATTACATATGCTTTTGGCACATCATATACTATCATCTCGACAACATATAATGTTATTTGAAAATTGCTATCGACCGACACCATTATTAAAATATTAGCCATCATTTCAAAAGTCATTTTTATATTTGCCAAGGAATCTATATGATTTTTTTGGGGGATCTTAAAATGAACCCCGCATGAAGTAATTTTCAAACAAATCCAAAGCAATCAAGTAGAAGGTAAATGCACATATAGGGTTATGCATACATCTATAAATGTATGTATATGTTTCAATATATAAATACATACATACATACATACATACATACATACATACATACATACATATTATATATATATTTGTATAAATAATTATATATATGTGTGTGTGTGTATTTATCAATTAATGTTCGTAATTATTTTATTCATTCTCAAATGTTTGTTACTGATAGAACCTTCAACTATTGTGAGGTGTGACAAGCGTAGTGCAAGCCGCAGGGATTCCAGATATCCAAAAGGTAGTTATGGGGATCGTGGTGGCATGTATAGTGCATCACAAGGTAGATGGAGCTATGTCATTATTTTTGGTATCAGATATAGAGACGTGGTCAATCATGGAGTTTTATTCACTGGGCACCACGATATGGGTGTAGTTGGTTCATGACTTATATAGAGTGAGGCGTAGAGGCTAGAGAGTCGTGGGACCCATGATATTGTTGAAACTTAGATATATGAGTGGTTCCTGATGTACATGTTGATAAGGAACTAAATTTAGTAGTAATGGATGCCCTGAGAGTACTTTAATGGGTATAGGGGCCGACATTGAGAGCACTTCGAGTATATTGACCACTAGTACAAGTGGGTCTAGATGATTTGGTATGGAAGCCTTACATAGGAAATGTGGATCACTGGCCCAACTAGCCCAAAGTAAAGTTCTTTGAGACCATGAAAGATGTTAAGGGACATTATGTTTATTGGGGAGGGACCCATTTTGTGCTTTGGGTCCTGAGATAGTTTGGGCGACCGGCGCGAGTGGTGATACCACCATTTCCACCCTACTAGCATCATCATGCTAAAGAGGTTGTAGGAAACCGAGGTTCGAGTACCAACATTATGACCCCGCAAGGTACATGTAGTAGGTACACATGGTCGAGGGCATCACATGTGTAGTGGGGATGCTATGGGCCCACCAAAGATCATAACAGCTTAGTGGCTCAAAGGAGGGATCCGATAGAGGATTCATAGATATTGTTTCACAAGTTGGGGAGTACAGGCAGAGCGGGTTCAAGTACCATGGGAGGAATAGACAACCAATACCATGGCTTAGAGAGCATAAGATGTGATGTATCGTAGAGGAGGATATTTGATGTTGATCGAGGTATAGATGGTCTTGCATCTGAGACAAAGGCCCAAACCACAATGGAGAGGAGATATGATATTGGTATCCTCGAAGGTGGACACATTATGTATGAGCTAAAACTCGCCATGATGATGAGGAGGATGAGTGGGTATTGGGAAGCCGAGGAGACAACAAGACTTTCATGGAGATACTTGGGCAGCCGTATGTGTGATATTATCTTATTATATATGAGTTTCGAAAAGATGGGCTTGTGCAAATATTGATATTGTATGTTGTTGGCTAGATTTTCTGCATAGCTAAAAACCTAGGCAGTCATGAGATAAATCTCCCTCATTTACCGGTGAGGCTCTCGTGTAAGATGTTTATCAATCTGGTAAGTATGAAACTTAATAACTATTTGCGGGGTTTTACTTTAATCACAAAGCTCATGAACCATAGCTAAGCAATTTTACAACAAGTAAGCAATTGTTTATGAAGTATTTTCAGAAGGGGGAAATAATGGAATTTAGGAAAGAAGAAAGGAAGATATGTAATTCAACCAATAGTTTACAGAGTTGGTTTCATACACATGGATTAAATAAACAAGTAGATCTCACAATATTCAAAAGTAAGGAAAAAAGAAAAGCTTCTAATCTAAATCTCATATAACACAAAATTTATCTAAAGATTCACATAGAAGTAAGAGGAAAATGCATTGTGGACACAAATTTCTTTGGAAATATGCCTTTATTCAATTCCTCAGCTTTTACAAAAATGACATCAAGGGCTGCAACACAAAGTCTAGAACTCAAGAATGTTGATTAACAAATTGTGATGATAATCCTTTAACCCGTAGGTTCTTCCTCTATTTATAGTGTATATAGGGCAATTACAAATAGGAAGCTTTCAATGAATTGCCACATGTGGAAGCTATGAAAAGGGAAAGTAGCTGGCAGTATTCTCCCCTAGAATTTCTCTTTGCATGACATGCATGATTTATAACTAAAAATAGAACCTTCTATTGTGCATGTCGCCACCTATTTCCAAGTAATTGACTTCCTCCAAGTAATTGAAGTAACAAATTTTATAGCCAATTACCTAAGTTTTACAATTTTAATTGATTGCTCAATTGCTTTGTCGGAGAAAATAAGAGAAAGAAGAAGAAAGAGGAGAAGAAATTAGAAGAAAGCTGCAATGCTCTCAGTCTTGTTCTTCTTCCATACTTTGCATGCTAATCCAACCTGTATTGCACTTCTACTTCATTCACTTTAGCAATGAATGATCTGAATGATATCTTTGCCTTGAATCTGAGATATTTTTTCTCCCATATGTTGTTGAATCCTTTCCTTCGATTCTCACCAAACTAGATCTGGAAGCAACTGACTGAGATTTACTTGCGGGTGCTACCTTTGACCTATCTTCCCTCTTATCCTTGAAGCTTTTATAGTTCTTCTCTAGTATGTGCACCAGTGTAATGTTTTCCGTAAACAATTTAGACAAAACTCATCACCCTTCATCGTGCCTGAATCAACCTTTGTCTGAGATCTTCTTTTTTATTTCTATCAAGACCTTGCAAATATGAGAGTTGGATATTTTTGTGCGCGTAACGTGTAATTTCTCCCTCTGATTATGAAGATATATTCAATGTATCTAACATTGACTTTTCCTTCTTTTCACCAATATGAGCACCAGTGAAGTATTCCTGCAAATAATTTAGATAAACATGAAATCCATGGCATGAATGTTGTTAGTGTGAGTTATCCTATGTGTCCTCCTCTCATGTTGGAGGGTCATCTCACATGGGTTAGGTTTAGGGTTAGGTTTAGGGTTTCATGTGTGTCATGCACTAGGGTTACTCAGCACCCTATATGTACCCCTTTTCTATTCATTTATGAGTATGCCAAGACAGTCTGCGATGTCTTTCCTCTATGCAAGCTTTGTTTCTGTTGAGCAAGTTCTTCCATTACTGATCATTTTTTCCTTACTATCGCTGGAGTTATCATGATTCCGTTGGAGTGCAACTACTTCGTGGTGCCTCGTTTCCGATTCGATTCTCACAAAATCTTTTCATGGTATCAGAGCTGAGATCGGGTAAACGTGCACTCGATTTTTGTTGCGATTACTCTTTCTTGGTTTCGTTATTTTACTCTGCATGCAAGTCTTTTGATCACTATTTTTTGGAAATTATCTTGCTAATCTCTCTAACAAGCTTTCTCGGAAAGTTTTTTTGTGTTTTTTTTGTGCATGTGCAGGTTTTTCATAATACCTTGAGAAATCAGGGGTTTTACTGATTTTTTTAGTTGATGTAACTAAATCCAAAATAGAGATTCATTTCATTTTTTTAAATTATTAAAATGGAAGTAAATTTTTTTAAGATCTCTGGTTTTTGCAGGATATTTGTCTATGCATGATAGTCTGTGGTTGCAGGATCTTTGTGTTCTTCTGTCATGGTTGCTCATGTAGATTGTTGTTGTGCATGGTCTGGTGGGACTTTAATTTTTTTTTGTGTAGCCTCAAAAAATCTTGTGTGGATTGTTGTGGACTATTGTATAACATTTAGCTTTGTTGAAAACTCCTCTCAACCCTCGCATCTCCGCCAACACCAAATATCACGCGTGGCCTCGCAAATTTTTCATACACACTGCGTTTTAACCAACTCCTTACATTTTTTTGAAGGGGTCAAAATTCTTATGCGTAGAATGTACCACTTTCGCACCCACGCATCTCTGCTAAAATGGCCTCGTAAACATCTCCCTTCTTTGGCGTGGCCTCTCATACACGCACGACCTGATTCATATTGCTTGACTCAAACATCTCCTCTCTACATTGTTCTCCTCCTTGGCGTGGCCAGTAACTCATCCGTTGCCATTTGTTTCTGCCGTGAGGAAGGTAAAACGCCATAAGTGTTTTTTTCAAGCTTTTTGGTTCGCAGTTTCCTTACTGCCGCTTTTTCTTGGTAAGTTTGTTCACTTACTTCCTTTACATTTCTAGATGCCTTTTTAAAGTTTCTTAAAAGCAGTGTTGAAGTTTCTTTAAAACCGTGTGTCAAACAAAAATTCCATTCAAAACGCTTGAAGATTTTTTAAAAGTTCTCTTTAGAAAGATAGGTAAATTCGACTCTTCTAATTTTGTAACCTCAGAAAGCTTTTCCTCAAAATTCCTTTTTAATCTCATTGTCTTTTTCTCCAACATGTGGAGTTTCCTTTAAAACCAAAAATAAATCTAATTTTTAAAAGAATTTAAAAAGGACGTTTTAAGAATAAAAGGAAAGGGATTTTGATTTATTGTTTTAAAATTGCTTTTCAACAAAAAATGGGAAGTTTTTTTTACTTAGAATTTATTTTTTTAGATCTAAATTAATTTTTGTCAGTAATTAATTAGATTTAATTTAATTAAATCTTTTTTATTAATTGCAAATTAATTTGATCATATCTTTTACATTCTGGTAATTTAAAAATCAACATCTATATCATCTTTTTATCATTTTTTTTACAACTCCAATAGCTCTCAAAATAGTAAAATTGGGCGTTTTCAAACGATAACATTTAGGGTTATTGTCGATTTTTTTTTCCCTAATCGTGCGCTTCAAGTGTGCAGTGACACTTCAGCACCTTATTTACCTTCCGAGCTCTTTTCGGTGTTTTGAAGACTATCAGAACTCCTTGAGTTCCCAAACCTTGTATTCGACCCTTATTATTGCTTGCGACTAGTGAGCGCATCCGCCACAGTTTGCCAAGCAGAGGGGGTTTCCATTTGCAACGTGAAATACTTTTTCTCACCACTGTGGTCGGCTTTCGCCTCCTTTCTATTTTTGCTTGCAGCTGTTTATGGTGTCCTTTTTTGTTGCGCTCCACGAAACATTGTTGTGGTCTCCTCTCTTGCGCGTTATTACGCTAATTGCAAGACGAGTTACCAAGTGTTTCAAACCGCACGCACCGACCCGATTGTAATCAACGCACTAACCTATAAAGTTCCAAAGCAAGGGGGTTGTTATTGTCATGGGTGGTTGTGTTTCTTTTCTATTTTCTCTCTCTCTCTCTCTCACTATGGATGCACTTTCAATCCTTTCCATTTACGCTTCAAATTTTTGAGTGGAGATCAAAATAATATGAAACTAAGGGGTAAAGGGTTATTTTGCATCACCATGGGAACTAATACTAAACCAGATGACGAACCTAAAAATCTAAGTGGTTAAACCGTAGTGATGAAGCTTTAGGTCTTCTTTGCATGTCCTGCTTTCCCGACTTGCTCTTCCACGCTGAGGCATCTCAAACACCTAAATCTGCATGGAAAATACTTGATGTGATGTTTGGACAACTAGATGACATCGAGCACATGAGTTGGAAAATAAACTACTAGGGTTAAATCCTAGTGACTTTGAAAACCTACAAGCCTTCTTCTCAAAATTTGTCCACATTATATTATTGTTAAAAGGATGTCAAGTAGAAAAGAAATATTCTCAATCGATCTTGTTGATTCTCTCTAAGCTAGGTCCTCAAATATTCTGTTTCGTGTCAACTTTCTACACTACAAAAGCTTCTTTGGGCGATACTTGACAATGCCCTCCTTTCGACTGCTTTTCGTCCCAACTTATTCAAGAACAGACAAACTCATTCAAATGGGGTCTCTCAAGTCCAAGTCACATGCCCTTGTAAAAAGTACTAAAGGGAAAGAAGACTAAAAGAAGAAAGAAACAAAGGATCAACCTAAGAAAGAAACCGAGATCAAACCTAAAAATGATACAAACACTTTGAATTCTCGAGCCTAAGGCACATGTAAAAGCAAGTATTCTTCTATGCAAGAAGACTGTCACCACGAGAAACACTGTTTTAAGAAACAAAATGATCACTTATCTCATTTACTTGAGAAAATAAAATAAGTGTTCTTGAATCCATAAAACAAAGTGCTTCAAAGCCGAGTCTTCCTATAAAAGGTGCTAAAAATGATTAGAAGAAAGGAAAGGCCCTTGTAGCCAAAGTTGCTCCTTCATCGACATGGATTATAGATTCTCGGTGCCTCGCACCACATGGGTTATTTACATGTTGAGTTTTCCAACATCAACCTTGTGGAATGTCCCAAATCACGATGGGTAATGACACGACAATGTTAGTTTTCGGTAGTGGATCAAGAGAGATGGATGGGGGACATTTAACCAAGTGTTGAGTGTTCCTGATCTCTCTACCAATCTTCTATCAATTTACCAAATTACTCATCTTGGTGAAGGAATGCGAGAGGAATTTGGTCCTAACTCTAAGTGATTATTCATGACCTTAACAATGATACTATAATGGCTAAGGGAAAGGAAGATCACCGTTCATGGTCAGACACACCTTCTCCCACTTTACTTCGATTCTACGCCCACTACCTTGCTCACTCATGCAAATGAGGTTAAGTAAGCTATGACATGAGCGTTTTGGACATCTAAATTATCGCTACCTTGAAGAATTGAGTCAAAACGAAATGGTCAACGGGTTCCTATCAAGTTTTCTAAGGGTCTTTGTGAGGGTTGTACCCTTTAGAAAGCATCCTGAAAAGAACTTTGATAAAGGAAAAGCCTGAGAGCCACTGCGTCCTTTGATCTTGTTCACAAGTGATGTTTCTAGTCCATTTCCTTCTCCTTCATTTACTAGAGCTCTTTATGTGCTAACCTTCATTGATGACTATTCGCAATATACTTGGGTATATTTTTTAAGCTTAAGTCTAAAGTCTTTGAACATTTTCAGACTTCAAGGCTCTTGGCCGAGAAACAGAACGGTATATCAAGGTTCTTTGAACTCGATAATGGAGGTGAATATGTAAACAATAGGTTCATGGATTTCTATACTTCGAAGGGATCTCTTTGCAACATACGAGTTTCTTATAGCCCTTCACGGAAGTCACAGAAAGAAAGAACCGTGACTTTCAAGGAGATGGCCACTGCATGATTCACTCGAAGTCTCTTCCTCCGTAGTATTGGGCCGAAGTAGTGAATTGTGCAAATTACATTCAGAACCGTGTTCCACACAAGGCAGTAAGAGGGATGACACCCTTTGATGCCTGGTTTGGATGAAAGCCTGATGTTGAGCACTTTTGAGTCTTCAGATACAAGGCTATGGCTCGGATTCCCAAGAAAAAATGCAAGGCTTTAGAACCACAATCCAAACCTTGTATCTTTGTAGGGTATCCTGATGGCGTGAAGGGATATCGATTGATGAATCCTACTTCTCATGAGCTATATATTGAGAGAAGTGTTAAGTTCGATGAGTCTTCTTCGACTTCTACTTCTCCACCTATTGAGGTTATTTAGCTTGCTAATTCGGATTCTAACTCATCAGATGATGATATTGTTGAGCGTGCTCCTCTTCCGATCCTCCCGACCATCAGACAGTCTTTTGATTCTGATAGTAGTGATGACGAGGACTATGTCCCTTCTCACTCAAGTGAAGAATCTTCTGACTCTGAGCCTGATCCTCCTGGTCCCCTTTGGGCTAGGAAAACTTTGCAAAGTGCTGGAGATTTAGTTGGAGATACTTCGGATATGAGACGTACTTGCTCAGATTTCGTTGGACCCCACTCTTTCTTTGCCTCTGCTTCTGATCCACAGTCTTTCCGAGAGGCTTCTAGTATTCCTGAGTGGGATTCTGCCATGGATGAGGAGTATTCCTCTCTCATGAAGAACGATACTTGGGATCTCACCACTCTTCCGAAAGGAAGAAAAATCATTCGTGTAAGTGGGTGTTCCGAACAAAGTATGGAGTAGATGGAGACATCAAAAAGTTTAAAGTGTGATTAGTAGCTAAGGGTTTCTCCCAAATAGCTGGGGTTGATTATACAAAACCTTTGCTCGATTGCGAAGATGAATTCTATTCGATCGACCCTAGCCATTTCCGCAACAGCAGATGGATGGAAATCCATCAAATGGATGCTAAGAGTGCCTTCCTTTATGGTGACCTAGAGGAAGAGATCTATATGGAACAACCTTCGGGTTATGTCCAAGATTCCTCCCTCATTTGTAAGTTAAAGAAGTCTCTTTATGGCCTTAAACAAGCCCCTCGGGCTTGGTATGCCAAGATGGACTCCTTACATCGTCGGTTCACTAGGTGTCACTCGATCCAAATGTTTATATTCTATGACAAGATGACTGCATACTCATTCTTGTTCTATATGTTGATGACTTGTTGATCACAAGAAACTCTTCCTCTATTATTGATTCTATGAAGATCGCCTTAGCCAACAAGTTCTCCATGACTCACTTAGGTCTACTTCATTACTTCCTTAGGATCCAGATTTCACAATCTGACTTGGGAATCTTGATTTCGCAACCTAAGTATGCTCTTGATTTGCTAGCTCAATTTCAGATGTCCCATTGCAAGTCTTCTCCTACTCCTTTTCTTTCTCAAGGTTAAGTTGGTTTCGTGATTGCTCTACTCCCTTGGTTGATGGTACTCTTTATCGGCATGGTTGGTGGGAGCTTGATCTACTTGACTCACACTCAACCGGATTTATCATATGTTGTTGGGATCATGTCTAGATTCATGCAGGAGCCACATGAGCTACATTGGAAAGCAGCTAAACGGATCCTTCATTATGTTCGTGGCACTTATGCTTTGATGGCATTCACTATCATGGAGGGGTTGATATTGACTTGATTAGATTCACGTATTCTCGATTGGGTCTTGACTTAGATCATTGGAAATCTACTTCTCTACAGCTTTCTCTCTTGGTTTGGGTCCTATTACTTGGTCTAGCAAGAAGCGAGAATCGGTGCGATATCATCTACGAGGCGAATACACAGGAGCAAGCTTAATGCTGCCACATAAGCTATTTGGCTGAGGTATTCTCGAAGGGTGGCCTACCATTATCTCTTGTGATAACATGAGCACAATCTCTATTTTCACAAATCCAGTTCAGCATTAGTGGATGGAGCACATTGAGATCCATATGCACTTCATACGGGATCTTATTCATGATGGTATCATCGACATTCGAAGACATTGAGACAAACTGATCGATTACATATTTATTCACCAAGCCCTTCACTGAGATGAAGTTTCTTCACTTACGGTCTCTTCTTGGGGTGAGGTCTTCTACAACTTCCCATCTTCTTCGGGCTATGTAGTCCTCTTGTTCTTCTTCTAGAAAGATTGTGTTTGTATATGGGCACCTTATCAGGCCTTTAGTTGTCGGGCCCCATTGACACATATTTCTTAGTTGTTTAGGAGTGTCTTCCTCTTCTATCTGACTCATCACATCCGCTACCCCAACTTCGATGAAGGGGGGTGTTAGTGTGAATTATCCTATGTGTCCTCCTCTCATGTTGGAGGGTCATCTCACATGGGTTAGGTGTAGGGTTAGGTTTAGGGTTTCATGTGTGTCATGCACTAGGGTTACTCAGCACCCTATATGTACCCCTTTCTATTCATTTATGAGTATGCCAAGACACTTCACCGTCTTTCCTTTATGAAGCTTTGTTTCGCATTGAGCAAGTTCTTTCATTATCGATCATTTTTTCCTTGCTCATGAGCTATCACGATTCCATTAGAGTGAAACTACTTGATGGTGCCTCGTTCGATTCGATTCTCACAAACTCTTTTCAAATGCTTAATTCCTTCACCAAAATCGATTATAAATCCTATCGCCTCTCTATTTTTAGACTTTGTTTGCATGACAAACAAGCTAAAAATATTATTTAATTCCCCGTGCACTCACATCAATATTCATATAGCCAAAATAATAAAAAGGAAGCCTTTCCAACCCTAGGCACCAAAATTGGATGCTTCAGAGACAATTAAAAGAAGTCGATTTTAGGCATTTAGCTATACCGAACGGGTCACGCTTTTGGCTAGGAATTGTGGAAGAGGAAGTGGGAATTTTTCACCTTCTAAGCAGCTCCAAAATTCCTATTTGTACTTTAAGTGATTTATCTTTAATAATGGGAAAAAATAACCTTTTAATAAGGCTCCTAATTCCCACCTTCCCGCTAGCACCAAAATTTCCATCGGCACTTAAAACCATCCTTTTAAAAAATGTGACTTGTATGGAAGAAAGCTTCTTCCCAAAAAGTGTGACTTGTATGGAAGAAAGCTTCTTCCCAAAAAGTGTGACTTGCATGATTTTGCTTTTAAAGTTACGTGAAAACTCATCAATGACATTTTATTTCCATTTTTATATTTTCGAAAGAAAACTCATCAACAAATTTTATTTCCATTTTTGGATTTTCGGTGAAGAAAACACAAGAATAGAATAAATTTTTCCATTTTTGGAAAGGGTCCAGAAGACGTGTCACAAACTTGCAAGTGCCATAACTTTCACTCCTTGGCTCCGTTTTGGGTGTCATTTTCTCTAGAAGTGCATATTTTCTCAAGCTTTACGCATTGATGGAAATATTTTTCTTATTTTCATAAAATCCATTTTTGCACCTTTTTGGACCAAGCAATTTCTTGCAATCTCCTGAAAGAATCCTAAGCTCTAATCACCTTTAGATAGATTAGTAATTAAAAATACTAGATAGCTTTTCAAAACCCTAGGCCTAGGGAAAGATCTGACATGAAGAATGAATAGGCTATGGGAATTGCTAGAGAAAACAAACCAAAACACAAACAAAAGAAGTTGTAGACAATTGCTCGATTTTTTTCTCCTATTAGGTAATCTATAAAAATTATTGCCCCCGGGTGAATGTTCTATGGTAATAATGATGGGGTGAAGTGCTTTATATAACCTAAATCCTCCAATTTTAGCTCAATCTATTTTTAAAATAATTTTATTTATTTAATAAATAAATAAATAAAACGCTTGCAGAAAAAGTCTAGTGAAGGAATTGAGTGAGCTTTGGCATGTGGGTATTTGTCGAATTTGGATTTTATGACTCTGGGGATACCCTAGAGCAATGCAAACAACTGCAGACAAAATAAACACAAAACGACCCGTTACTTTGAAAAGAATGAATTTTTTAAAAAGGGATAGTCCCAGATTTCAAGGTGAAATCTTGGGGACACCATATGTAATGTATGACATTTATTTGGTCTTATAGAGCATACGGTGGAGGAGTGACACTCATTGATAGAGAGCTCCCATCATGAGATCCTAGATTTCATGTTAGATGTCCAGGACAACTAGCATGATGGTGGATTCAACAACATCGTAGGCTAGAGATTTAGTGAGATCATTTTGTCTGGTGAGCGAGGCACCCAGACGTTGCGGAGATATCGATATTCATATGCATTAACAATTACCGATGACATAAATGTGATCTGTGATGTCAGAAAGTCTATCGAGGCACACAAATCCTTAGTACAAGAACATGTAGCTCACCTAACAAAATCCTAGAGATTTGCGATGCAAATCACATCATTAGAGACACAACTAGTGATAGCAGAGGGAGAGGCCTTTGGAGCCCGATCCAGGATGGAGTTTCTGACCGCATACATACCAAAGCATGACCCCATTGGCCCAAAGCATCCAGAGACCACCCACAAGGGGTGATGTCACTTGAGCCATATTGTAGATGGTCCAGAGCCATTTTTTATGATTTTGTAGATGTATATATATATATAGTTTTTTTATGGTAGTTGGGTGTTTTTATGTTTGTTGATGTGTGTATGTGATGATTTACTTATCATTTTCTTACTTTCCGCATGTATGTATGTTATAATACCATGGTACTTAGGAACAATGATAATGTGATTAGGTAGGTAAACCCGGGTGAGAAGGGGAATCAGTAAGATAACCCCACTCGTGTAATGTGAAAAATATAAGAGGAGAAATAAGGCCAAGATATCCAACAATAAGATGACAAAGTACGATTGGTTATATAAATCCAAACAAGGCTATAGGCCTAAAAAAGGATACACATAATACCACGATAATCCAATAGGAAATGCTAGTGTGAATCGGAGCCAAAAATAGGCGTAGTCGGGATAAAGGTACTCCAACGGTAGGAGAAACCATGACATATGTGGTGATAAATCCAAGCAGGGCGAATAGTCCAAGTAAGGATATAACAAGATGTTTGAGATAGTGTTATAAACACAAGGGGGGATTGAGAGCCCAAGTGAGGGAAAAAGGTGTTGTGTGAAACCCAAGTGGGAGACAAGAGCCCAAGCGAATGTGAGGGATCAGGCCAAAGAAGGAAACTACTACGTAATCCATATATTATAGATAACTAGCCACGATGGGAAACATATTATAATGTATGGTGATAATATCATCATATTGATTCGAATGTGGTTTTGCATGAGTCATGAGGTCCTTATATGACATGTTGTGTAATAATGAATCGCTGATGAACTCTAGATTGCATGGAAAATAAGGTGTCATTAATTTGATCCTCCATCTGGGTGAGGATGTCACTCTGAATAAAATCCATAGTGGGATGAGAATCGGTGCGAGATGGTGGTCAAGTGTAAGAAGTTTGTGGTATAGTTGGTCTAGGGGAAGGTGGTCAATTCTGAGAGGAATCAACTCCATGCTTCTGTTCGCGAGAAGAAGTGTTAGGAACGAGATGCTTGCTATGCAGATCTTGATAGTCGGCGATCGGTGTGCATACAATACCCTTGATGAGAGAAAAAGAAGGGAGCTAAAACAGAAGGCTATGTAGCCTTTTTTGGTTTAGTCACATTTGACCTCAGCTTCAAGCTTCTTCATGTGGCATTGATAGGCTCTATTTAGAAACATCATGCCCTGGAGCCTCGTGCCATGTGCAATATGGCTTATTCGTAGAGGAATGATGAGAGATAAGGGTAAGAGGTAAGGGAGAGGTCTTGTACGGTGTAGAGGGAAAGAGAGAGTATCTTATGAGAGCACCAATGTAATGGGTTAAGATGGAACCAATGGATTAGTGTGTCACCCATCATCAAGGCACAGTAGATAGGATCATCACCTATGAGATCATCGACTTCGTAGTCAAAACCAACTACCCGTTCATAAGTTTTTATAATGGAAAATGGGTAGGTTAGGTCAATGGTGGTTTATGGAAGTGTATCCGATAGAGCAACTGAGGCTCGTGCACCAAGGGGGAAGTAATGTCAATCGCATTCAAATGTTCCTCTTATACTAGTATGGCGCTTATTCCATGAGTGAATTTGGTATGAAGGGTTTTTTGGTAACACAAGACTTCCCGATCACAAATTTGGGCATAACTAGCCAAGTGAGGGTCATCTAAGGTGTAACTATCATCATAATCTGATGTGCAAGCATCCACCACACAAGTTTCAACTATGGTCTCTAGTTGAACCACATGTTCCAATGAGGGGTTGTAGTGTACATGAGATACCCCTTCTTGTGAGGCCATAAGGATGGAGGAAACTGAGATATGATGAGTTTAGGAAGATAAAACATATTGATTCTAAGTGTGACTTCATCGGGCTTGTCATCATCTGACTCTAAGATATTGGGAGGCGTATGCCTGACCAACTTGGATGATCGACATTTCCGTGAAGAGTATCTATAGGATAGTTAAAGAATTGATATTTTCAAAGGGGATATGTGATAGTTCATCAAGTGTGGGAAGCTTATATGTCCCTTTTTGCTTAAGCGTATCATAGTTCTAAGGGTTAGTGTCCCCTTGAATATTATAAATATCTCCTTGGTGAGTAAGCTTCACACACTGACATGAGAAAGAAGCAATGACACACATATGATGAGTCCAAAGACACTCTAGGAGAATATTATATGATAGAGGAAAATTAAATTCCATAAACTGACATGGCAGTCCTAGGGGGATGGTGATGGGTAACCAAATACACCCCATGGGAGGAATTTGTCGTGATTGTATCTTTGACAAGTGGTTCATGTAGATTTTAGGTTATCGATAAAGTAGCCAAGAGCCTTGATGAATTCTAATGAGGCCACACATGTGCATGCTCCCTCATCAATGAGATCATGTTTAACTATGGAATGACCAATCTGGACTGAAATGAAGAGAGGTTGATTGTTTGCATGAAGCAAGAGCTCACGCGGGATCATAAAGGCTATATGAAAATGAATTCAAGAATGAACATCCATGGTAAGATCTGTATGAATCGAAATCCTCACATTACGTCGACGGATGCTTTCTTCCGAGCCATGCGAATGTAGGACTCTCTTTGAGGGAGAAAATGGAATATTCATATCAAACAACATAGTTATGAGACACTCATGATAATGAGGTGACGTATGCATGAGCTCCAAGAAGGGAATTGGTCAGGAATTTAGGAAAGTGCTTCGAGAGGATCTTACTCATGTGACTACATTGCGCGCAATAGGTTGAGAGTGATGGGAGTCCTCGAAATAGATCCAAAAGGAACATGGGTGATTAAGGAGACTTCTGAAACTAATTTTTTTCTCAATTCCTATGCCATCGATCCTAATAGTAATGACCACCCCCATTTTCCTTGAATAATGAAAACTAAAACAAACAAAGAAAAATGCAAGTCTACGTTAAACAAATAAGCACATTTGTCATTTCGTTCGTAACACACACACACACACAGAATGCACACAACTTTTTTATTTTTCCCTTGGAAGACATAGTTGCCCCATATGGCTTAATATTCATTTATAAAACAAAAACAAAATAAAAAAACTTGTCTGTGGATTTTCAAACCCAGTAAATATGGGGTTTCTAGTGCATGAAAATAATGGAAAATCTGAAAATAAACCCCGTTGCCTCCATGAAAATCCTCTCCCATATGTTTGCAAGTCCAACTAAGAATGAGAGTAATAGAAATTGGTGGAGGAAGATTAATAAACTCTTGAAATTCTATGCCTCCATATAAGCTCCAAAATTTTTTTGCAAAACCTATGCACAAAAGAGCAAAGTAAGAAATGAAAGGAAATACAAAATGAGAAAGAAATGGCTATAAAAACCTAGAGATTCCCTAAGATCAAGGTATAAAGTGGTTTGATCCTAGGGTTCACATTTGTCTTACGATAGGTTAGTTGGCAAGTGGCCTCTTTTAATTTTTGTTTTGTTTTAATTTTGCAAATGGATAAATTCTTCCTCTTCCTTTTTATTTCAAATAAAATGACTTAATAAAAAAAAATAAATTTGTAGGCTATGGTATTAGAAGTAATTTAACCTATGGTGTGGCCAAGATGAATAATGTGGTTTATTATAAAGGTAATTTCACCTAACACAACAAATAAACCTTTATATAACTAGTCATTTCTCCCTAATGAAATTATGACGATTCTTGAGTAATCAAAATTTTGATAAAATATTATGGTCCCTAACATAATTTTAAACTATTTTTCTTCGCATGTAAATTAAGATTCCAAGAGGTATTGTTCACCTTAACACTATTATAGTTACTATTTTATTTGTGGTCAATTGGGTCAAAATGTAATTGTTTTAAAGCCAAAATCTTGATCGGATTTGAGAACCACCTTATGAGAGGCATAACTTTAGCCACGTGAGTAACCTTACAAAGTTTGCGTAATAATTATGGAAACAAAATGATTGGTTTAAACAACGCCCTTTAAGAAAATAAATAAATAGATAAATATAAATAAACAAAAAAATCCTCGATTATTATGGGAAGATGAAATGAATTTGACAATTAATTTTTTTGGTAAATTTATGGGCATTACATCCACATTTTATCCTCACTCAGTACATCCTTTGTCTCTCCCAACTTTATTATTTCTACACATTGATGTGCCATCACATTTTCAATATAACTATATAAAATTAGTATTTCACCTCTATGTTTATCATAATGCATCTTTCAAATTGCATTCAATATCCTTTTCCAAAACCCTACAATTTAGTTAGGATGTAATATCCAGTCCTATCCAACCTATACAATTCTTAACCAACACATATTCCAACCTTCCTTCAATTTAATTATCTTTGTTGGAACATTTTATCCTCCCACAGTTAGCCTTATCATATCAAACTACCTTTAAAACCATATATAAGCAATATGATATCACTTCATTTACTTACTTGGAAAACTCATGATCTCTCATTGAAAATAGTAATATAAAAAGTACTCAAGGCTCCATAAATATTCCCAAAGTTTATGTACATCCATTATGACATTCACTATTATGGTTCTAAAGTACTCAAATATGTTAAGGAATTTATCTTCCTTTGCTTCTAAGCATCCCAAGATTCCAATTCAATGTCTTATCAAGAGAAAGCATCATCTCGTAGCATTGTCAAAGTGGTTTAGGTTGACAAAAAAACTACATACATTTAGATATCACGTGATAGGTGGAGAACTATGTGTGGTTTGAGGTCTCTTCAAAGTAGTGACGACATAGGCATTATATGGATTGTACTTCAATTGAAACATTAACCTTTTTGCAGGGTATTCCACCCATAGTTAGGGTTTGAGTTTGATTTAGATTACTCGGATGGTTTTGCAATTATGTGACATTTAGGGCTTGATAACAACACACATTTCCATGCAAGAAAAGGGTATAAGAAGTTACATATCCACACTCGACAAGGTTGAAAACTGTACAAAAGGTCTAAAATTTTATAGACGTTCTTGGCATAGTTGTAAGTTTTTGGACCAAGGCATTTTCTAGCTACAATCTCATAAACAAAGCATATTCATGTTCAATACTCCTATTTTTATAGTTTGTGCAACTAGGTCTCTCTTTTTTCATTATGTTAACTAATTAAATTTGTCCCTTTTTGTTTTGGAGCTTATAGAATGTTGTTATCACAAGTTGAAAGTATTAAGTCAATTGTTTTGATATTTCACAATTAATGTTTAAAGTTTGTTAATCAGAATAACCTCATTTAATGAACCTTACATCCTCTTTTAATGAAATCACAACCTTTATTAAATTTTAAAGGGTGTAAACAACAAGTCTCCCCTATATGTGTATCAATGAATATACACGTGAATATAAAGAGAATAAAGAAAATAACTGTAAAAATGATTATGTGGATTATGATTTGTATGCTAATGATAGTGGAGAGGAACTAAGTCAAATGAATTCTTTAAATTAAATTAAAAATTATTTATCCTTGTACCTCTATGGATATTTCTAATGATAATGAGGAAGAACACATAATAATGACATTAAACAATACACTTCTTAATATTATTAAGCTTATGAATTCATATGTTCAATGTTGTTTAAATAGACTAAAAGAATGGATAGATAAAACACTTGTTAGTTCTCATCTTATCAACGAAGTATTTATGCCTCATGTTTTAATGTATATGACATGTAATAATGTTTCCAATTATATGTCTTAAAATGATGCTTTTATTAATATTCTATGTGATGATTTTTCAGAGTAATGTAGATTGTCATATGCCTATTTATAATGAATCTTGTGTGCCCGTGTTTGAAATAGATGATGAAATGAGACCTATGAATGCACCTTTCCCATCCATTGCTATTTCTATTAGCCACATAATATCCTTAATGCACACAATAGGTGATTTCAAAAGTGATTTGATAACTTATCTTTATAATCCATAACATCTAATGTTTGGGTTGATCACAACATTATACAAGGGAAACTTATATCGGTGTTGTGTGTTCACACTAGGCTACAATTGGTTTTTTATTAACTAGCCTAGTTTTTCTTATGTTCACACTAGAAGGTATTTAAGCTTGAATTAACTCAATTTATTTGTTGAGATATTTGTGATCTTTTTGTGAACATATTATTTTATCCTCTATGCATAATTAGTATTTTCTTCAACTACTTGAGTTTTTTTAACATACTCACCTTTACTATTTATACCAAGGTGACTATTGTAAAATCAACATATCAAATGGAATATAAATAGACTTAGCTCATGTGCATGATAATGAATTCTAATGCCATGTGTTCAATGTATTAATTTACTATGGTGATGGAATGTTTGGGAGATCTTGGAGTAAGAGAAGTTTTCACTTCTTCGCTAATTAATATGGATACAATATTCAAATTTCCTTATCCAAAAGGCTTTGTGATGCTTATGTTTTTATTTATTTAATAGACATGGAGATCCCATGCCCACCTAGTACATTTACATTTTCCATTAGAAAAAAATTGTCATGATCACATATTGTTGCTGAAAATTTTCAATATAATCTTAAAAGGATATGCCCTATATTGGTTCTACACCATACCTAATGGATCTACATACTCCTTACGATTCTGAGAAAATTCTTGTCTTATTTACATGCTAGTAAGGCTCTTACACTCACATTGGAGCATCTCCAAGCCCTTCAACAAGGTCGTGATGAGCCCATAAATAATTATATTTGAAGGTTTAAGGACATGTTATATTGTTTAATATGTAAACCAACCTAGAGAAGCAATTTATCTTCAATAAGATTATTTTACCCTTAGAAGATGATATCACTCTATCATGTTTATCAAGTATTGTAATAGAATTTTCTTTGACAACTTTTATTGTGAGCGTGATATTTTGCATTACACACTCTTTCTTAGGATATTACAACCTCCCAAGGATCATCAACCTCAACCCCATAAGGTGATTATCCATCAAATATTGAACCTACATCTATGGAAAGTACTAAAGACACACCTTTCATGAGCCTTTGAAAACACCTACCATGTATATTATCTATTGGTTGTAAAATATGTCATAAGAGAAACAATCAACAATTTTAGGGAACGCCAATCCCTCCTCTTAATGGGGAGGTTCCCTTATTGAGCCCAAAACTTGGAACTCAAAATTATTTACAAATGTACAAACTAATTAATTCTTAATGAGGATATTGGTGAACATGAATGGCTCCATGATTCTCAATAAAAAGATGGATAAACAACTAGGAAAGAAAAAGAAATATAACAACGAGATTATGGAAAGACAAATTAATTAGAGACACACAGTTCCAACTAACTCATCAATCAAGGATATCCAAAGCCTCCTTCATTTAAGAAGATTACCACAAGATTGAATAAATGAAAGAGAGAAATAACAACACTTTCAAATAAGAAGATCAGTAGATCTTATCATACTCTTACATGTAAATGGAATTAAAGAACATACATGCTTGCATAAATGGAAATTTCATAGCACATAAGATGCAGATTGAATCAAATTTCATCAAATATTACTCCATGAAAGAGAATACAAAGCTTCAAATTCTAGATAAAGCAAATAGTGTACCAACTGAATCAAGAAAAGGAGATTGGAAGAACAAGAATAGAAAGAAAGAGGATTCTTCTTCTGTATTACAAAATCTATGTCTTTAAATACAATGTGCACGAATATCCAACCTTGTTACAAAGAAAATGAAGCCTTATATAGGAAAAGGGAAAGGATAACTACCCAAACTAATTAATTGTTCTTAATTAAGTGTTAAAACACTTAATTAATTGATTTACATATAATGAATTTATATTATAATTGTTCTTTTATACAATAAAGTCAATTACAAAATAGGACAACTAGTTACATCAAGAACCAGAGGAAAAAAGGAATAAAAGAGATATAAGCTGTAGGAACTTTGAGCTTTAAAACGTGCATTGTGAACTTGGTCATTGAGACGTTATATCGGTGTCTTTTAGTACAATAGTGTTGGAGAGATTAGTCAACTAGCTGCCAAGGGCCGACGTTATTAATATGTAAATATTGTCTTTGATCTTACTTGTCAACGTTATTAATCTATTGTTGTTGATCAAGCTTTGATTATCTACTTGCTCACGTGTGTTCCCTTTTACACATTCTTGTTTAGCTAACTCAAACTCCATTTTATTTGTGTTAGTTATTCATCTTTCCTCTTCATGCAATATTAGGCTCTATTTTTACCTAACTCTTGCATGTTCTTTCAATTCATTCCATTCCACTCCTTTCCTTCATTCCATTCCATCTCCCTCATTCACTTTTCTTTCCATTGATGTTCCAAAACACCCCCCACATACAATTTTGAATGTACATATGTAAATACAGTTTTGGTTTTCAATAAAGGTAGCCTCACCTTCATTGAGGAGGGACTTCGTTCCCACATTGTTGCATGTCATTTGCATGCAAAAATCCATATGCTAACATTTTTATTAGCTAATTTTGACTTCACAAAATTAGTAAACGTGAAAATTTTAAATATTTTTCAAAAGTGTTATCTTGCATGATTGTTCTCCTCCATCACAATCGTCTTATTCTCATGGTCATTTTGGCTTTCATTTCATCCATTTTGAATAAGCCCTTCTCTCGCTACACCACAAACCATATTTTAATTATTTAATTAATATTTACCTTATTATTTAATAAAATTAATATTTATTAAATTTTAGGGTTTTTAATTAATAAATATTAATTTTAATATTGGATGGAAGTTGTTCGACAAACTTGGGAGAATTTTCTTCTTTTTATTAATTTTAGTAATTGCTGCGTGAGCAAGTGCCGGGGCAATCTTTCTTCCACTTCCAATTGTCGTAGACAATTTTGATTTTGCTTCTATCATCCGGGAATTGATGAGGAGATGGTTACAAGAGGTTGCAGAAGCAGAGGAAATTGGGAAGAAGGAAAAACAAGGAGATCTTGCAAATATCTAGAGCCAAAAGAAGGAAAGCTTATTCTACAGGTGCTATTAGGCTTTCACACGGAAACCTGGCACGGGCATTAGCTAGAGCTAGGTGACCTTGAGAGTTTTAGGTAGTTGTCTTCATTAGAGGGAAGCAATAGCAAGAAGTTTCTGAGATCCACGCTTGCAAAGGTGAAGGCAATCTCAGGCATGTGCAAGGATTGATTTGGAATCTCAAATAAATCCTATATGCAAAGACAGAAAAGTGAAATTCCACGTTTGTTTTTTTTTGTTATTGATTTGTGCAGGAAGAAGAAAAGTTTTTCATGCACAGCCAATCCATTTCAGGGAGATGATACGCTGCCCAGGAGAATAAAATTAATGGAATTTGAAGGAAAGTTTCCACACATCAGTCAAGACTAGGTCCCACACATGCATTGTTTTTGATCCATTTCCAAAGCAAATCAAAGTGTAGCAGTCCAAAAAGGGATGTTTTTGTTTTGTTTTGATGCAGCAGTGCCCACACAGGAGCAACAAAAGTTAGATCTCCACGCATTCACCCAAGGAGATCATACACTCACACACAACCAGAGTAGTCAAGGTTTCTCACCACGTGGGAAGGAGGAAGAAAGAATGCACACTGAATGAAGACAACATAGAGCCAAAAGATAGTAAAAGAAGTTTCCATGCATCTTTTGAAAAGTAAGAAATGAAGTCAGTTTCCACGTAGCAGCTCAAATAATCTCCACGCATGCTTGGGGAGAAGGAAGAATTAGTTTGAAGACCACCAGAAGCTTCTACGCAGCCTGCAGAAGAGACAACAAATACTTAGAAGTTGTGTATGCTTTGAGAGGAGGAATAACTTTGTTTTTCCCACGTAGTCACAAGCTTAAATTCAAATTTCACGCATGCACAATTGACTGGAGTTCAACGTAAATCTCTTTTTATTTAAAAAATATATTCATGGTGCTACGCATGCTAGGAAACGATAACTTTCTCGTGTCAAGGGTGGATCGAGATATTCACGCACATAGTGAATATTTAAAAATAATAATAATAATAAGGAGCTTCGAAGATTCAACACGTTGCTGAAAGTGTAACAATGATCTAAAATTGTATTATTTTTCGATGGTGATTTGAGCTTTGCCTCAATATTGTTGTATGGTCATTTTGAATTCAGCATCCGCTAAATCTCTTTTTATTTTAAAAAATATAAATAATAGAAAGAGTCGTATTATTCTTGTGATAATGGTGGTCCGGAGACTTAGACCCGACACCTTCCCAGTGTCTTGGTTTTCTTTTCGTTCTCTATGTTTTAAAAAAAAAAGGAATTCATAATGGGTGAACGTTCTAATAAGTCAGCACTAAAATATGCATACCAAGGATTAGTTCCAACATCGTCTTTAAATTCAGCATATGATAATATTTTGGATACCGATATGGGTCACGTAGATATGGTTCAAGTTTTGTGACAGGGTAAGATGGGAAGGGAGGACTATTTTCTCAAAAAGGCTTTATCGTTGCGGTTTACCTCAAGCAAGCAGCATTTCTTGTTGCCATACAATGCCCCGAATTTGTCCTTGCTTGTGTTTGAACATTATGACCCTAAGCGTCGGGAATTTTTAATGACAGAAATGAACCTTTTCTGCTCAATTCTCTAGATCATATGGAAGATTTGTTAAGAGTGCCACTCCATGAAGAAAATGTTGACATCACACAAGAATCGACACAACAATTCTGGGATGAAAATCCTTTGAGATGGTCGAAGATGGTTAGTAAAAATTGGTTGGTCAAACCAAAGACTCACACTTCAAGAATTCCCAAAGAGTTGTTTCGGGTAGAATTTCATGAAGAAATAGGAGATATGATTACTCTCCTCAATAGGGTTTTTGGTCTTCCTTCTGCCAAAAATTTTCACCCTTGGATGTACAAGTTCATTTGTATCATTCTTGATGCAAAGATGTTCATTGATTGGGCAAGTATTGTTAGCAATACTCTCCATAAGCAATTGATTGAGGTAAGGATGACATGTCATTTTTACATGACTTCATATTTGATTTATGTTGTAGCAAGAAGGAGGATATTTTTAGGGCTAACAACTAGAGGTGCAATGGGTCCTAACAAGAATAGTGTTTTTCATTTTTACCCACAGCTGGAGTTCAAGAACGGTTCTCACCATTTCCGGAGGGTAAACGATGCTTTCTTATTCTATATAATCCGGTCACTAAGAAGAAACCTAGAGGAAAGATTTTTAGAAGATGCCAAGCGGTGATAAAACAATGGGGAACTTGGTTTATCCAGTTTCCCTCTTACTCCTATATACGAGTTGATGGATTTGTGGGAGCTCCTTACAAACTTCCTAAATATGTCAGTGATAAAATAACATTGATGGAACTTTCACATCAGCTTTTCAAAATCCATTGCCTATTGGTGGATAAATGCAAAGGAGGCATTCATTTCCCAATTCAGATTGGGGAATACAAATGTCCAAATTCCCACAGTGCAGAACTTATGGAAAAAGAATTTTCTCTCATAACTATACATCCTTTCACAAGCAAGGCTCAATTCGATATTAAAGGATCCATGGAAAAATCCCTAGGAGCAAGATATAAGCACAAGGCAAACATAGAAGACTATTGGGTAGAATGTGTAGATGATAGGGAGGTAAGACGACGACAATTTTCTCATCACACTGGCTCAGATAGAAAATTACAGATTGAGGGATCCTCCCTTAACCCTTGTTGATAATGGAATTGATCTTATGGATCCTACCTATGATCAGATAGTTTTCACTCCACTCCCTAGTATTGATTGGAGTAGAGGAGATGAAACTTCTCTAGATGTTATGAATCAACCTATGTTAAAAAGGACTATGATGTGGTATGAGAATCAGATAGCCAATCCTCTCCCATTTCAGGCACATATGTCGAAATATAGAGGTTTCCAGTGAAAGGAGGAGTGACACATAAAAAGGTGGTGCAAAATTCTTCACACCAGTCCCCACCAACATCATCACATGCATCTTAGAGGCAAAGCCATGGTGGTTACCCAAACCTGTCTCTAATAAAGAAGAAGTGTCTCAAGGATCGGTAAAGAGTGTGCATCTTTGGGAAGGAAAAGAACGTGTTTCAGGTATTTCTACCCCAAACTCATCTATTCACATCACTGAGAGTTCCAATAGACCTACCAAAGATCTAAATCATCAATGTCATACACCAGAATCCAAGCAAATCCCAGTAGTGTAGATATCTAATTCTTCCAAACATCCAGGTGTTAAGGATATTCCACAAGAACATGAGGATAATCAAGAATGTGTTGTAGATGCTACTTCACCAAGGATTGAGGCCATAGAACCACTGCCTACTGGTTTTAGTCATGAGAAAGGAAAAGAGGATTTTTCTTCCAGTTCTCAACATTTTTGTGTCGAATTAATGAATGAAACACTGACCTGGTTGAATCTGAAATAAAAAGAGAAAGAGATTGGTCAAAGTGGCCAACATTGATTTGGAGTCTCTTTCTGCCCTCTCCAATAAAGTTGTGCCCAAAAATCCTAAGGTCTTCTCCAGAGTAGTGATTGATGATAGTGGAGATAAGTTTACAGAAATTATAGTTCCTACTACTGAGAAGGATCATGGGGACATGACAATCACCGATTATGAAGTTTCCAAGATATCCCTTCGTAGGACCAATTTTGAAAGCGATGTTGCTTAAAAGGTTGGAGAGATACAAATCTTAAATTTCCCAACTCAAGGAAGAAAAGAATCAGTTGATTTCATATGTTCAAGCATTTAATCAACCCAATTGAGTCTTCTTTTCTGTTCCAAATGATGGCTATCCCGGATCAAGAAATTCTCAATCAATCAAAAGATGTGATCACTCTAGGACACACTCTAAGGTCATGGGTTTCTGAGATAGAAAGTGGTGGGTTGAAAACAATTGCTAAAGTGATAAAAATATCTAAGAATATTTATGCCTACCTTGATCCAGTGTTTCCATTCAAGGAGTGCCTCATTACAGAATTAATCACACTGGATCAGATTTTTCCAACTCTTCAGGATCTTGCCCACATGGAATCTACTTTCTTAGCTTCAGAGGGGATACTTGAGTTTGATCATCGCATGACACAAATTCTATGGTTAAATCATGCTAAGTCCAGAAAATGATCCTAGAAGATTTGGTAATTCAGTTTGACAGTTTGTGCAATGAAGCCTATACCGCGCTCTCTTCCATTCAAGTCTTCATCAAAGAGATTCCTTGTACCTTCATCAACGAACACAACCAAAGGAATTCAGTACAACATCTAGTGGAGCAGTTTACAAAATTGATACATGAAATGTATACTCCTGTTGATGTTTTTTCCACTTCTTCTATGGATCAATGTTTCAGAATCAAACATCTTTGCGAAGAAATCCAATCTAAAGTTGCAGACCTACATACCATACCAGGTAAGATTCTTGAAATGCAGGTACTTTGTGAGGCTGGTCTTCTCCCGAGTTGTTTTCCGGAAGAAGAGAAGATGCACCAGACATCTGCAAAGCTCAAATCTTTTGAAATGGCAAAGAATCAGGATCCTTGTTTTGCCAACAACATAGTAGGATGATTTCCTATATTTTCTCGTGGGTGGGAGAGTCCATTTCTCATACAATTGAGATAGGTGGACCCCACCCCCATGGATAAGGCACTAGTTTTTGGCGAATGTTTTGAAAGTGGTATTTTAAATGATGTTATTGTTGAATTCACGTTTGAAGAAACTTATGAGTTTTCTATTTATAGTTTTTTTAATAAAGTTGGTTGAAAAATTCAAAGGTCACTTAAGTGCCCTATTTAATGCGCATTTAAAACCCTAACTACCTTGTAACCAAATTTTTGGTTATAAAAGGAAGTCAGGGGATCATTTGTAAAGGGACTTTGAGAGAGGAGAAGAAAATAATTTTGTATGTAAGCTTTACTTCAAAGAAAGAAACTTTGGGTTCTTTTGAGAAGAAATTTTGGAGTTGATGAAATATGAACTTTGTGTCCCATTCATTATCTCTTATAGCATTTGATGTTCTTATGTTCATTAGATGTTAGTGTTTGAATCTTGATAGCAAATATTGTCTTTGATCGTATTGTCAATGTTAATAATCTATTGTTCTAGTTCACGCGATCAAGCTCGATTATCTACTTGCTCACGTGTATTCCTTTTACACATTCTTGTTTAGCTAATTCAAACTCCATTTTATTTGTGTTAGTTATTCATCTTTCCTCTTCGTGTAATATTAGGCTATGTTTTTACCAAACTCTTGCATGTTATTTCAAGTCATTCCATTCCACTCCTTTCCTTCATTCCATTCCATCTCCCCATTCACTTTTCTTTCCATTGATGTTCCAAAACACCCCCACATACAATTTTGAATGTACATGATGTAAATATAGTTTTGGTTTTCAATAAAGACAAACCTACCTTCATTGAGGAGGGACTTCGCTCCCACATCGCTACTGGTCATTTGCATACGTGCAAATCCATAAGCTAACATACAATAAATTCAATTACAAAATAGGACAACTAGTTACATCAAGAACCAAAGGAAAAAGGAATAAAAAGAGATATAAGCTGCAGGAACTTTGAGCTTTAGAACGTGCATTGTGAACTTGGTCATTGTAGAGACGTTATCTCGGTGTCTTTTAGTACAATGGTGTTGAGACATTAGTCAACCAACTACCAGGGCTGACTCCATTTCTTTTGTTGTCCCACCATATCATGCAAGTCCCTTTACTAATTCTATGGTGACATTATTGAGTTCGACAATTTTTCCATTCTTTCCTTGTTGACCAGTTCCTCCTTGAACAAGTTCTCTTTGATGAGTGTATTGAAATCTCCTTTAATTTGATCAACAAGATTTCTTTCCAATGAATTTTTCTTAAAAATTGACGATGAAGGGCTTATAAATCTACAAAGATCTAAGCTTTTAATGATTCTCCTTCTAAACTACATTTTGAACTACATTCTATAATTCATTGTTGCTTCTTCAAGGAATTTTATCCTCCATTCCACACTGAAAGTCCAAGTTTTGGATAAATTACTCTTAGATTCATCAAAAATCTTCTCAAAGAGAAGGATTTTCTCATCTGTAAGAGTCATGATTTAGAGGTCTTGGATAACATCAACCCAAATTTTGAGTTCCTTATCAATGCCATCAATCCATGAATTGATTTGATCCTGAGATGAGATGATATTATCATATATATTGCATGCCTCATCAATGAACTCCAAGCTTGAAACAAGAATGCTCTCAACCCAAGCTTCTGATGCTTTGCCAAAAGTGGCATGTTTGTGAATTTATGTGATTTTATTCAAATTAATTCCAACAAGTAGCAACAATGTGTGAGAGTGTAGATAGAGGAGTTGGATCCAGTTGAGTTTTTTCAGATGAAAGGAAAGACTTGATAAAGATTGCAAGCACCTACACCTATTCCTCTAACTATTCTTGAGTCTGATTTCCTTTTTCAAATCTTTTAATAATCTTAGAGACAATTTATCTAATATTATGCACTTCTCCTTATGGAGCTGATTATCCAAATGAGATTCTTGTTAGCTTAAGATATGACAATGATACATATTTTTCATTCTTGTCCTCCTTTGGTCTAGCAATTTCTAGGAATTGTTGTCCTATAGAATCTGAAACAAGATGAGAAGTGGTCTTGGCTTTCTTTGGAGGAGGAGGGGAAGTACTAAGGAGGGAAGCCACTACATAAAACTTAGGAACCTCAATTCAAGATTGAGATTTTATCTTTCTACTATCTACCATAGGTTGAACCCAGTAAATGAATCTCTAGAAGATGTTATCGAAGGAGGCAATGTAAGAGCAATATGAGAACTTGGAGGTCGGGAAATGAAACCTTGATAACGGAAGTTACAATAGATAAATATGGTCTCCTTACATTTAGTTTTGGCCTCTGAAACACCAATTTTCCCCGGATCGATGTAGATACCTCAATGACATCTTCCTCTTCATCATTCTTTTCATTTTATTCTTCTTCTTCTTATTCCTCAACTCACTTTTTTTCATTTGCCTCTTCTTTAACATGATGTTGATTCTGACCAGAGCTACTTCACCTCATAACTCTTGTGTTTTCTATGGATCAACATCTCATCTAGGTGTTTCTACTTTCTTTTCCACCTCTTTGGCCTTATATTTCTTAGTGTAAACTTTAGTTCCAAAATCCAGAGGATAAGAGGAAGGAGTCTTCTTAGATGGGGTATTATTTTGTGAAGAAGTTGTTTCCCAAGAGGAATCCATCTTTTGAGACTCATTGAATTCTTTAACCTTCTTGTTCAGCTAATGCCTTTTTATTAGGAGCACATGGGTGTTGAAATCACCAGGGATTGTCTTTCTCCTTTTTGTGACTAGTCAATGGTGGGCAGAGGAGTATACTAAATGGAATTTATATATTATGCAAAGAAACAAGTCTAAACCATCATATGTCATTCCTTCAGGTATTGCATATAGCTTGAAATATTTGATTTTTTGTAAATTTTTCTGCCATAGCTATTTTCCGACCTCATACTCATCAATACAATCTTCCAAGTAGTCTTCAAATGTTGGTGTATGGTAGTAAGTTAACTTTGAGATTATTACCAATGAAATTCTTGCTATCAAAATTGGTTCTCTTCTTACAGTAAGGATGAAATTTGAATAGAGAGGTAATTATTTCAACATTTAGGGAATAAAGGGCTCTCGTGCATGTGTAATTCCCAAAGTGATGGAAAATTGTATACCATAAATATTTTTATCTCTATAGATCCCATGAAGGAGATCCAACTCGCCACAGATCTCAAACAAAATATCTTATCATTGCAGTATATTGGAAGCTTATATGGAGCTCCTCAAATCCAGTTGTTTGGATGTAGGAAAACTTTTTGAATTGTATGAACAAGATGCCATACATTGAAATCAATTATCTGGCCTCTTGAGATACTCTATTGGTTACATTTCCCTAAAAATCTTACCAAAAACATTGTGAAGGCATCATTGACCCTCCTATGATGACTTGTGTTGTTCTCATAGGTGGTTGAGTACATAAATCATATATAGCTAGGTTATGCCTGATATGTTGGCCTATCAAGCCAATCCATATTCTATATCTAGTTATAGTATACATCAAGTAGGAGGTCATATAAAATGTCTTATTTTGATGAACTTGGGTGAGTTGTTGGGTTAAATTTTCACAAATGATTTCTCCCTAGTTCAAGTGTTGTGTACCTTCACAAATTATGTTGATATAGACACTCATCCAATTATGAAATTCCCAAGTTGAGGGTAAACCCATTACCCTTGCAAGAAATGTTATCATATCAAAGAACTCTTCCAAGAAGTCAATTTTGTAGAGGGTCTTGGGAAGTTTGGAGACCCCTTTCCTTTTAACCCTGAGCCAAGTTTTGGTAATCATTGTTTAGTATTTGACATGGGTGAGGTCATATTCTCTTTGAGCTTCTTCCCTGGTTAGGATTTTAGAGTCTTCGAAGGTAGGAATACCCAAGGCCATGTTAATATGATGAATGTCTAATTGGGCAATAACCTGCCCCTGGGGATATTTTAGCTCCTTAGTTTGTGGATCAAAACTTGAGGCACATGCTAGGAATGTATCAATGCATTGGACTAAAGTAGGGAAACTAGCTGCATGAGCTAACCCACTATCCATAATACATTAGGACAACAAGGTTGGGTTGTCATGTTTTATTCTAGCCCAAAAATCCTCCAAATTCATACGTTTTACATTGTTATCACCTATCTTAGGACGAAGGTTTCGAGGAGGAAATATCATTATACCCATCATATTGGAATTTCATGGCGATAAGTTTGTGAAGAATTCGGGAAAATACTGGTCTTACTGTGGGTTTTGAGGAAATTTGAAGAGAATACCACAAAAAGCCAAATAATTTCCAAAGTAGATAAAAAGGGTAAAACCACTAACCTCTTAGATCGAAATGAAGACTCCTTCACAATGGTCTCAACACAACTTGAATTTTTTAATTGGTTGAAAAATGAGGAAATTAAGAGAAAAATATCACTTTTGGACGTAGGAGGAGGGATGAAACACAACACAACAAAGGGACAAGTCTATTACAAATGTGAAAATGAATTGAGTGTGGTGGATTTATATAAGCTCGAGGTTCAAACAATCCACCCTTCCTATTAAAACAATAATTCGGGTGTTCAAAGGCTTGTGGAAATACTTATAAACATAAAATCTTCACTCCTATTTCATTTAAATCAACAATATCAGGCCAAAATGGAATAATTAGAACACACACCATACACTTCCATTTTAATGTAAAACATATAATTCAAGGATGTGGAGATCGGAGGATCCGAAGGAACTGCTTCCACGAGTTCCTGAAGTGCACACATTATCGACTTGAGTGATTTGGGTGTGGGAGTCGGGTGGAGTGAGTAATTGGTGAACCAGAGGCTCAAGGAACAAGGCTCAATGTTCCAATGGTACACGAGAAATTTGATTTGATTGACTAGAATAATGAAGTGCGGTGAGTCGGCAAATGCGAGAGATCGACGAATGATGAGAAGTTAGGAATAGTTCCTCAATTTCAAGCGGTACTGATTCATCCGATTAACCCGACCAAGGTAAAACAAACGGGCAAAGTGGTGATGCGAAGAATCAATAAATAAAGGAATAATTCCTCCTATTCCTCAAAGGACCGATTCATCCGATTTGAACCCAAAACACCCTAAAAAAATACTAATCTATGCAGAATTTTCTTCTCCAATTAGTAAACAATGTAAGTGCAACCAAGAGGAGCAAGTAACTTAGTCAAAAGTTAAAAAAATATAAAAAAATTCACGTTTTGGGTCCCATGACAACAATATCAAATAGTGTGCATAGATTCAATTTTTTTGATATAAAATTAATGTTATTTGATAGCAAACTAATAACATTATATTAGGCATCACCCACGAACATTGTTTAACACAAATAGTGGCAAGGCAATTTGGAAAATACCATCAAATCAATAGACATAATGAAGATAATTATTTTTCTATGTGACAAAAAAATGAGGAGCTCATTAATGATAGTGTAATCACATTTGAGAAACCCAATGAGAATAATTAGACTTAACTCATCTACCTTCACATATTTCACAACCTAAATGTACAAATCTTTAAAGGCTTAGAGATAAACGTAATGTTATTTTATAAATGTTATTTGATAACAAGATAATCACATTATATTAGGCATCACCTCAGACATTGTTTAACACAAATAGTGGTAAGGAGATTTGGAAACTATCATCAAATGCATATACATAAAGAAGATAATTTTTTTCTTTATAACAAAAACGAGGAGCTTATATATGACAATGTAATCACATGTAACTCCCATACTAGTAACACGACCAAAACATGAATAATTTTATTTTAAAAACATAAAATATTGTCAAAAACACTTGCTCTATCACTCGAGGCCGAGAAAAAACACCACAATGCCTAAACCAAAACACGACATGCATCACTTCACATGTATCTCCAATACAAGAAGATGATGACTCCAACCAAACATTAGAAAGGAAAAGTATAATATCGCTAAGCCATAAAATATCTTGTCAAGGGGAAATGGTGTCAATACTTCCACTTATCCCTCCACCAAGGAAGGGAGACTAGCCTTTGGTTCCTCTAAAGCCATCATGCAACTATGCATGAAAACACACTTATCCCTCTACACTTATCACTCCACTAAGACTAGTTTCACCAACCTTTGTTTCCTCCCAAAATAAATAAGAAACCCCATACACCATGATAAAACTTATCCATCCACCTTTGGTAATGCAAGTGCCCAACATACACACACATACATAACATACTCATGCATAGAAGAAACAAAGTCATCAATCCAATGCACATGCATTCCAATGAGAGACCAATTAAGTCCACGAAATTTAGAATAAAGGGAGAGTGGAATTACATTTCATCATATATGTATCACCATATCAAGCCTTTGTACGAGGCTTGAAAGAGAGAGGACTAGGAACATTCAAAAACATTAGTATGCACTACCAAGCCTTTAATGGCTTACAAGGGGAACTAGGGTCATTCCAAACCACTTATCACTCCACTAAGGTATGGGGCGTAAGTTATTGGTTCCTCCAAGTAACAAATAAGAATGCATTATCACTTATCCCTCCACCTTGTTTATTCAAAACCCACTTATCTCTCCATTAGGAACAAATCCCACATACCTTTGGTTCCTCCTTAAGTTCACACAAGGTTTACTTTGGTTTTACCACTACTTATACCTCCATAATGACCCTACCTTCCCCATACACACAAATACACTTGTTAGCCCCAAAATGAGTACTAAAAAAGTACATGACATGTAAAAATGACATTACTACTCAAATGAGCAATAAAACACGTACATCCCATCAAATGATGACAAGATAAAACATTAACTTCTAATAAACAAAAGAGGAGTGATGTTTTTATCCATAACTATAAACATATTTCATGGCTTGCATTTTACTTGATGAAATCATACTTGTGTTATAAAACATGTGTTGATGAAAAGAGTATTCATTCCTCTCCCAATCTCATGGATGGGATAACAATAAATGACACCACATTTGCTCAAATAAGACAAACTCCAAACAATAAAAATTCATTATACAAACTAAGAAGACAGGCTTTGCCACAAGGTACATAGATCAATTAATTCACATTTCCTTTTAGTTAAATTTATTCATTTAACATCATTGTTTAAACCACAATTAGGAGTACGAAACATATGCTCATTCCTTAAATATTACAAGTTCCCATTTAGTAAAATGTTTGATCACCAATTATGCATTACTTTATTTTTATTTGTTTTAAGATCATCTTAGGAATTTTACTCATTTTGGCATCATTCAAGGTGTATACGATATTCATGACAATCGTTCCAAAATTTCATCTCATTTACTCTTGTTCTTATTACCTTTACGTCATTACTTTGATATCACGTTGACATCATTTTATAATAAGTGCGGTTCATTTCACTCTTGTTCATTACTTAGGATCAATATTCTAAGAAGTTTGTTCTCACCCCAAAATAATTCATTTTATTTTTATTAGTCAATTCAAGTATTAAGATTATTACAAGTGAGACACTCAATACAATTTTATGCATTATATGACTTCTACAACACTATTTCCAATTATTGGGTAAACATCCATCAAATTTTGTTTGTAATGTCCCCAAAAGGACACTTTGCAACCCCAAAGGGATTTGAGGCAAATCCCACACACCAAAATCAGATTATAAAATATATATAGGGAATATTTAGGATGCAGATCTGATTTATATAGGGAAAATGCGACTAGGGCTGATTATGAAACTTATAAAAATCAGAAATAAATCATGATATTTTCCACCATAAACTGAGCTGAAACTTATAATATTTCACCCTCAATATATTCGTGCAAAGATCTGAATTTTTAGAGTCCATATACAAATGAAATGAATTTATTTGAAACCCAAAGATGTCAAAAATTATGACAAATTAAAAAATTCATAACCAGCTCAAAATGCTTCCCATTTACACAAATAAACTATGCATGGACTCACAAAAATAGGGATAATGCAATGATTTTACCCATTCATTCAAATGAGCACCACATGTTCCCTAAACAACCAAAGCACCAATTGGCCCTTAGGGTTTGTGGCAAGAAATTATAATAGAAACATACAGATATATTCAGATATGATACTCTAGAAACTACTTTGGAAAATCAACAATCATAACAGCAATCAGATCTGGTTTGTAGCAGCCCCAAAATACCTCAAAATAGTCCACTATGCAAGTCACACTAGTTGGAAACAAGGAGAAAACTCAGCCACCACTTTCCTCTTCAAACCCTTGGACCAAATCTGCACTTTTACCCACTTCAACCGCTAGAAAAATACTACTAATCAAGTGATCTGCAATGGAAACCCTAGGGTGGAGAATCCTCTCAACTAGGAGAAGGGTTTTCGTCCTTCTACTAGACTCTTTGAGGGTTTTCGTCCTCAAGAGTGAATCTCTAAGGGTTTTCATCCTTAGAAGATTGAAGATGCAAGCTCAAAGCTCAACATACAAATCTGATTTTAGAAAATAGACAAGTGATGCCTCCTCAAGCAAGTCAACTTGCTTATATAGAGCTAATGGACCAACTTGCCTCCCTCAACATCCAATAAGCTTTTAGCCCCTCATTTAATGTTTTTCCCTTTTGATCCATCCCATAAGGAGGTCACATTTTCTAGGGAAAAATAAAATTTATAAGGAGACTTTAGCTTTTTTAATTTCATTTTATTATTAAGTCTATAATAACTTTATTATAAGTGCCTTAGTAATATATATTTTTATTTGCACTTTATAATAAATTATTATAACTTAAGTTCCCCTTGTGCTCATCCCTTAGCCATTGGGAGACAAAATGGGCTAAGGGTCTTCGACCGAGAAGGGGATATTACAATCCTCCCTTCCCAAAATTGCTTTCCCTCAAGCAATTCCAAACTCGTTTGTCCAAGTGCCATGCACAAGAGACAAAACATGTTGAAGTGATCCAAAAGCCTGGCCCATGTACCTGTCAAGTGGGCTAAATCTTGCCACCATCTACCACTCACAAGATGATCATATACACACATTTGTATCAAAGATATCACATACTTAAGATTGCAGATTTCATCCTCTAATTTATCATTTTTCTCAAGAGGAAAACAAATATGAATATGCAATGACATTATCTCACTTGCTCCATACCTTGTGATGTCATCATGATCAACAATAGGCTGAATTTCTTCACGGTACAACTGCTGCAATGACATGCTTCTTTCTTTGTCATCCTTATCTTGTGCAATCTGCTCCTCTTGGAATGACACTTCCATGCTTTTGGCTGCCACAATTTGAGGAATACCATTCCTCATACTTTGTTGCCCACTAGTTGAAGAAGTCTTTGGCTGCCCAAATGATTCCTTTGGCTGCCCAAAGGTGTTGTTTGTTGCTTTTGGAATTTTTCTCTAGAACCTTCTTCTTCTTCACTTGGCATGGTGGAATACTCTATGGGCTGATTTCCCTCCACTTGTAGATCTGAGTTGGTAGACTCCATGATTTCATTTCCTTGCTCATCCTTGCCATCCTACATCAAATCTTTCTAGAAACTTTTGTGAGAAATCTGCAAGTGAAGCAATAGATTCAACCCCTTGGGTCTTCAACATTTGGTGCCACCATTTATGTGCTACTCCATCCATGTATCTAGAGATGAGCATGAGGGCATCATCCTGACACATAGGATTACAACACAAAAATGTCTCAAATTCCTTCAACCATGCTTTAACTAGATATTTCATTAGTGCCATAAAAAAATGGAACTTGAGTCCACTTCATTTTTTCTTGCTTGCATTCAATCTAATTTCTATTTCTTTTCCTCACATCTTTGGGAGGATTAACCGCTTTGATACCACCGTTAATATGTGCCCAAAATGAAACTTTGTAACCCCAAAGGGATTTGAGGCAAATCCTACACACCAAAATCATATTATAAAAGATATAGGGAATATTTAGGATGCATATCTGATTTATATAGGGAAAAGGTGACTAGGGATGATTATGAAACTTATAAAAATTAGAAATAAATCATGATATTTTCCACCATAAATTGAGTGTAAACTTATAATATTTCACCTCAATATATTAGGTAAAGATATACATTTTTTAGAGTCTATATAAATTTGAAATGAATTTATTTTGAAACCCAAGTCTATAGAAAATTATAACAACTTCAAAAATTCATAACTCACTCAAAAATGCTCCGATGCACACAAATAAACTATGCACTGAACTCGGAAAAATAGGGAGAATGTAATGATGTTACCCATTCATAAAAATTACCACCCAAGTTCCCTAAATAGCCAAAACACCAATTGACCCTTAGGTTTTGGGGCTATAAATTACAAAAGAAAACGTATAGATATATTCATATATGATACTCTGAAACTACTCACAAATAAGTAATCATAACAACAATCATATCTAGTTTGTGGCAGCCCCAAAATACTCCACTATGCAAGTCACACCACTGGAAACAAGGAAACAACTCAACCACCACGTTCCTCTTCAAGCACTTGGACCAAATTTGCACTTTTACCCACTTCAATCGGTGGAAAATTAATGAAAAATACTACTAATCAAGTGATCTGCAATGGAAACCCCGGGGTGGAGAATCCTCTCAACTAGGAGAAGGGTTTTCATCCTACTACTAGAATCTTTGAGGGTTTTTCATCCTCTAGAGTGAGTAACTAAGGGTTTTCGTCATTAGAAGATTTAAGATGCAAGCTCAAAGCTCAACATATAAATCTAATTTGAGAAAATAGACGCAGTGATGCCCTCCTCAAGAAAGTTGACTTTCAGCTTATATATAGAGCTAATGGACCAAATTGCCTCCCTTAACATCCAATAAGCTTTTAGCCCCTCATTTAATGTTTTTCCCTTTTGATCCATCCCATAAGGAGGTCGCATTTTCTAGGGGAAAATAAACTTTATAAGGTGACTTTAGCTTTTTCTAATTTTATTTTATTATTAAGTCTATAATAACTTTATTATAAGTGCCTTTATAATATTTTATTTTTTTAATTTGCACTTTATAATAAATTATTATGACTTAAGTTCCCCTTGTGCTCATCCCTTAGCCATCGGGGAGACAAAATGGGCTAAGGGTCTTCAAATGAGAAGGGTATATTACATTATTTCACCAATAACCTCATAAGAGATCCCACAATTTATTAATTTCATTATCACTCAAAGGGGTCTACACCTACTATAAGGCTAAACATAGAGTAATCAAGTATCCTTATCCTGTAAAACCTTCGTGCAACCCGAGGCATTTCGATGCTACTTGTCAAGGTGATACTTATGTGTGAGGAGTAAAAGAATTCAAACACAAGAGTTTAATGTGTAGATAAATTGAAACATAGACTCTGCTCAGTTAGTTAGATCCCTCAACGAGATCAATCATAGGTGAAAACACCCCAAACTATCCTCATTAGGACTGGGTTATATGTTAAAGTGTCAAAAAAAATTACGCACCTAAAGATTAAAACTTACCCATGTAGTGATTAGACCTATGATACCTAGAAATGTTGGTCGTACCTACCCAAAATGTGATAGGGTGCACATAGTATAACCGTCACACTCACATAAAGTTGTTGGGGTTATCACACTAGTTGTACAGATAATATATCATATCTAAGCATACATGCAAATAAAAGTAAATATTCTGCCAGAAGAAATATA
This sequence comes from Taxus wallichiana var. yunnanensis, assembly GCA_018340775.1. Taxonomy (NCBI): domain Eukaryota; kingdom Viridiplantae; phylum Streptophyta; class Pinopsida; order Cupressales; family Taxaceae; genus Taxus; species Taxus wallichiana. Next base: position 626,459,369 of record CM031243.1, on the reverse strand, counting down.
CATAACAAGAAATATAAATCAACACCAGATTTAACGTGGTTCACCCAGTGTGGGCTACGTCCATCAAGAAACAAGTCAATATATTATCCAAAGCTTTGACAAGATATACAATTGAAGATTTACAATCTTCCACACCTCTTAGATGTACAGTACTTTCTTTCTCTCAAGTTTTTGCTTCTTCTCCAAGAATTCTCTCTCTCATAATTATTCTCACAATAATCATCAACATTTGCAAGTTCTTCTTAATTCTTACTTCTAAACCCTATCTTTCATGCTTATATAGGCATATACAAACTTAGGGACTTAGCCATGCAATTATAATCAATAGATCTACTTTAATGCTAAAAATAGATCTAATTCCTAAGAGTTAATTAAAACACTCCCACATAGGTAACCGATGCTGGTTCCTCCTTTCTTTCATAGACCGATGTCTTGGTCCCTCCTAACCGATGACGGTTACTGTGTTTTCCAACAAGTTTCACATTGCATGTTAATCTAAAGTAATTGAGCTCCATAACTCAACAATCTCCCACTTGGAGATTAATTACTGCACCATACATGTATAACATCATTCTTAGATCCTTCCTTAGCTTTGTTTCTTCCTCTTCAAGTCTCAAACTCGAAGACCAACAGAAGTGGAGTGTAGCTCTAACTTCTCCTTTGTTCTAATGGCTTCGTTAGCATATCCACAGGGTTCTTGCTCGTATGAATATTTTCCAGATTCAACTTCCCATCCTCCAATACCTACCGTATGAAGTGATACCTCAACTGAATGTGTTTTGTTCTCGAATGAAATGTTGAGTTCTTTTCCAAATGAATTGCACTTTGACTGTCACTGAACAATTTACAATCATCTTTCTCCTTTCCCAACTCTTTCATGAACCTACTCATCCATATCATCTCCTTGCTAGCCTTTGTAGCTGTAACATACTCTGCCTCTATAGTAAACAAAGCCACAACCTTCTATAATCTTGAAATCCAACTAACTTCCATCCCACCTACTTTGTGAAAATATATCCAGTAGTGCTCCTCCTACCATCTAGATCTCCAGCCATATCTGAATCAACATAGCCACATAATGAAATATCTAAACCTCCATAGCATAACTACATGCTAGATGTCCCTTTCAAATACCTGAGTATCCATTGGACTGCTTTCCAATGCTCTTTACCTAGATTGGCCATATATCTACTCACAACTCCCACTACCTGTGCAATGTCTGGTTTGGTACAAACCATAACATACATGAGACTCCCAACTGTTGAAGCATATGGCACTCGTGTCATGTATTTGACCTCCTCTTGTGATGATGGAAACGATATTTTCTCAATTTGAAGTGTCCACCATAGGTGAACTAATAGGTTTTGCATTCTGCATCTTGAACCTTTCTAACACCCTATAGATATATTCCTTTTGAGACATACAATTTCTTGTTCTTCTTATCTTGTATTTGCATGCCAAGGATTATTTTGCACCTCTTAAATCCTTCATAGAAAATGTGTGAGCTAGATTTCCCTTAAGCTCACCAATGTCCTACATACTAGATCCCTGATAAGCACATCATCCACATACAAAGAACAAAATAATATAGCTCTCATTTTCAAGCTTCTTGAAATAAACAAAATGGTCGATTCACATCTCAAGTAACCATGCTCATGCATAAAACTATTAAACCTCATGTATCATTGCCTTGGAGCTTGCTTGAGCCCATATAGGCTCTTTTTCAACCTACACACTAATTTCTCCTTACCTTGAATTCATACCCAAACGCATTTGCGTATATAAATCTCTTCATCCAAATCACCATGAAGGAAATTCGTCTTCACATCTAGTTGCTCTAAATGAAAATCCTCTATTGCAACTAAACTCAATACAGTACAGAATAGAAGTCATCTTAACAACAGGAGAAAATATTTCACTAAATTCAATCCCTACTTTACATGCAAATCCTTTACTACAAGCCTTTACTTGTATCTTTTCTAGCCACCCTCTTCTTCCTTGATCCAAGTAAACCCACTTGTTCTGAAATGTCCTCTTACCTACTCACAACTTAACCAAATCCCAAGTCTGGTTCTATTCCAAGGAGTCCATCTCCTCATCCATGCCATGTTCCCATGAGACGTGGGTCTTATCTTTCATTATTTCTTCAAAATTTATGGTTCACCATTATCGGTCAATAATAAGAGAAGGTGTAAATATTTCTAGAGATTTACTTACCCTTTATGACCTTCTCACAGGAGTTTGGGGTACTAGAGGCTCATTCTAGACCTCTTGGACATTTGTATCTAAATCTATCGAGTGGCCAGACACTAATCACCTATATCCGACGCCGGTTACTGCTACTAACCGATGCCGGTTTGGATCTTCTGTAACCGATACCAATTCTACTTGACCGATTTTAGTTAGGGGTCAACCGACATTAGTTACTTATGTAACCCTATCGGTATTACTTTTAAATCCGAGAGTTCATTTTCATTCACAAACTTCTCAACCGGTTCATCCTTGGGTACCAAAATTTTATCCTTGTACATTCTCTTTTCATTTCATTCAACATCATGACTCCTAATAATTTTAGAATTCTCTAAATCCCAAAAACGGAATCCGAAATCACCAGATCCATAACCAATGAAAGTGCATCTCTTGGATTTTACATCCAACTTTTTCCTATTTTCCTTATCAACATGTAAAAAAAGCTTTCTAACCAAAACTTTAAGAAAAGAAAGATCTACCTCTTTTCTGGTCCAATCTTCCTATGGTATTCCTCCATCTAGTGAACTTAAAGGCCCACGATTAATCAAATAAACCGTTGTATCAACATTCTTCGCCAAAATTGCAAGGGCAATCTAGAATGTATCCTCATACTTCTAGCACGTTCCATGATTTTCTTGTTCATTATCTCTACAACACCATTCTCTTGTGGTGTTCTTGAATCGTTATTTTTCTCTATTTATCCCATTCACTAAACAATAATCATTGAAATCCTTGCTTTATAGCATTCACCACCATTGTCGATCTAAGACACTTTAACTTAGAATTTGATTCATTCTCAACAAGGGCTTTCCATATTTTAAAACTCTCAAAAACATCATATTTATGTTTAATACAATAAATCCATACCTTTCTTAACATCATCAATGAAAGTAACATAATACTGAGATCCTCCATGAGAAGCTACCTGAGCTGGTCCCCACACATCTGAGTGTACAAGCTCCAATTTTTGCTCCTTCTTAGTTGCCCTAACTTTGAGAAATCTCACTCTCTTTTTCTTTCCAAAGACACAATGCTCATAGAAATCAAGATCTAAATCTTTCAAATATAATAACTTACCCTTAGCCTTTAAGATATGCATTCCTTTTTTACTCATATGGCCCAACCGATTATGCCACATGCATGCATCTGAATCTGAAGTAGATAATGCAGAAAAGGAATCAGTAACATAGGTAGATAAATATAACGTTCCTACCTTCTTACCTCTTTCCACAATAAGAGCACCTTGGTGACTTTTCAAGAGTCTCCTTTAAAAGTAACCATGCAACCAACTTCACCTAGTTACCCTACAGAAATAAGATTCCTCCCGAGGCTTGGCACATGCCTCACATTTTTAATACCCATGTATTTCTATTCTACAATTTTAAATGAACTTCCCTTTACCAGTGAATACACTGCAAGATTCATCATCACCCAAATAAACATGCCCAAAATTTCCCTGGACATAATTTTTGAAATAACCCTTATTAGGGGTTGCATGGAAAGAAGCTCATGAATCTAAAACCCATGATTCAATTCTATTATCTAAAGAAAGAATAAGAGCATCTTGCATTACCTCTGTTGCAGTAATATTTACTTCTTTACCTTTTTCTAGTTGTTGGTTCTCTTTATCCTTTGACCAACAATATTTCTTTGCATGTCCTTTCTTTCCACATTTCCAACAAGTAATTCCCTTACCTATGGATTTATATATGTTATCCCTTGACTTTGATTTCCCATTACTCTTACTCTTGGATCTCTCCTTCTTCCTACCCCTACTTTCTACATTCAAAGCATTCCCAGATGATGATTCCTCTGTACTCTTCCTACGAATTTATTCATTCAAGATTATACTAACCACATCATCAAACTTCAAAATATTATTAGCAGATGTTGTATTACTAATAACCATTACCAATTTATCCCAACTATCAGGCAAATAACATAAGAATAAAAGTTCTTTCACTTCATCATCAAATGGTATATCAACCGATTTTAATTGATTTACAATAGATCGAAATCATTCAAATGACTAGATGCAAATCCACCTTCATGTATCTTAGAAACTAAATAGTTTCTTCATCAAATAAAATTTATTTGAAGCACTAGGTTTTTCATATAAATTAGCAAGAGATTTCATTAACCCTACCGTAGAAGTCACTTCTATAATATTGGAAGCCACGGATGTTGCCAGGCTTAATCTTATAGATCCCAAAGCCTTTCTGTCAAGAATCTTCCATTCTTCATCAGTCATATTCGTAGGTCTAGACTTCTCATCCAACGGTAAATAAAAATCTCTTTGATATAGATAATCCTCAATCTGCATCTTCCATAATTGATAATTTCGGCCGTCAAACTTCTCTACTTTGTATTTGTTTTCTTCTGCCATTGTTGTAGCTCTCACTCAATCAAAAAAACCTCTATGAGTAAATATGTCAACACATAAAACCCTCAAACAAAGCTTTGATACTAGTTGTTGGGGTTAGCACACCAGTTGTATAGATAATATATCAAATCTAAGCATACATGCAAATAATCGTGGATATTCTACGCGGAAGAAATATACGAAATGAGATATAAATCAGCACTAGATTTAACATGGTTCACCCAGTGTGGGCTACGCCCACCAAGAAACAAGTCAATCTATTATCCAAAGCTTTGACAAGATATACAATTGAATATTTACAATCTTCCACACCTCTCATATGTACAATACTTTCTTTCTCAAGCTTTTGCTTCTTCTCCAAAAATTATCTCTCACACAATTATTCTCACAATAATCATCAACTTTTGCAATTTCTTCTTAATTCTTACTTCTAAACCCTAGCTTTCATGCTTATATAGGTATATACAAACTTAGGGCACTTAGCCATGCAATTACAATCAATAGATATGATTTAATGCTAAAAATAGATCTAATTCCCGAGATTTAATTAAAACACTCCCGCATAGGTAACCGATGCGGTTAGCCCCAACCGATGCCAGCTTCCTCCTTTCTGACCAATTCCGGTCCCTCCCAGTGATGATGCTTATTGTGTTTACCAACAAGTTTCACATTACATGCTAATCAAGTAATTGAGCTCCACAACTCAACAACAACTGTTAACAACCATGTGATCACGGGTCAAAAAAATTGTTGGCATGACAATCCCCTACAATTCACAATTACTAATTTTTTATTTATAATGAAATAAAACACTTTGCACATATCAAGAGTGGTAAGAGATGCATTTCAATTTCATTTCATTTTCAAAACTAGAGAGAGGAGAGAGAAATAACAACATTTTTCCCACAATCAATTTTCTAAAAAAACAACCAAATGGAGATCCATACAATCATATGTTAGTGTCTACATGTTTTCTTGACAATTATTTGATTTGATAAGGGTCCCACGATGACAATGTTTTTATTTTGATACAAGTTTGCAAAATATCCAAATTATCTCAAGGGCTATGAAACTACATTCAAAACCAATTTCAAGGGTCAAATGCACCATGTGACAAATCATATACACTCTCCTATATACATAGAAACCATTAGAGTTGATTTAGACTCAAATTTTACAAACAATGTGTGAATGGTGACTACATTTCCGCAACTACCAATCATAATTGTGTCACAACAATTAGAGGCCTACAAAACCCACTTGTAAAATTAGCTTGCAGTAATTTTCTCATAACTAAGTATCGAAAGTGACTATCAAATACTAGAGGTATGCGGAGGCCAAAATTCATTTCTCCCTCCAAGGCCTAAAGTGCAAGCCAAAACCAAACTAAACTTTTAACTTTCAACAGTTGTCCAAGGTCAAAAAAAGGTCAACAAGACTCTGAGGGTGATGAAAAATGCACAACCCAACAATGTCTTTATTGGGCATTTTTTTGGACGGATCTGCAATTTTTTTAGCTCCAGACTTTTTTTATCTTAAAAAAACATCCAAAAAACTATATTGCACTAGCTTTACCTTGATAGGTCATGTCCTTTCCTTGTGGCATTGGTTATTCTTTGATTGTGAAACTACTATTACTTTGGACATTGTGTCCTTGCCTTGTAACCTTGGTTGTTGTTCTTAGATCATGGCACACCTATTTGTAGTAGTCGATCAAATTATGTTTGGTGTTTTTTGTTCTTTTGACATCACTCCATTGATAGTCTCCTTGTATGGAGCTATTCGTGTAACTCGATGTCATTGTTGTTTCAAGTTTGTGATCGAGTAGTGGATTCATACAACACTTTGCATGCCAAACTTCTTCAACATTGTATGAGTTTTTGAGTGAGCTTCTTGGGATGCCTTATAACGGGTTTTTGCTCTCTCTACTTTGTTATTACTTATTGGTAGGAGAAAATTGACTAAGTACCAATACAGGTGTAAAGGCTTACACATAAGGGTGCACACGTAGGAAAAAAAAACAACATGTAATGGTCACACACAACAAAGAAGGATAGGTTAGTGCGCGGGGATGTGCGCATGTAAGCGAAGATTAAGACTTAGCTGTTTTGGAGCTTTGGCTAAGAATAGATAAAAGTAAAGTAACTTGAGGCACACACAAAATATATAATTAGGAAAAGCACATGCAACTAATAAAATAAGTGACACATGGAAGAGGTCTAATATTAGAATTAAAATAGATAATACGAGTATGTATATTTAGCTTAATCTATTATAAGGACAAGTTGGGAAAAGCATGCAAGCTATTGTAAGAAAAACTATTTTAAGAGGGTGCATATAGGTGGTGAAGGGAAGTCCTCACCCTATAATTATGAGTGATGCCATATTGTAATAGCTAGTAGGGGTTAGTGTTCGGCAGGTTCGGGATTTTGGAGTCTCAGTATGAAGCGCACATGATCCAACACACTTGATGTAATGGTCTGTAATGTATTCGGGTTTTGTGTTATGTAATGAATTATTGTTATAGTGGATAATTGTGTTTGGGTTGCTAAGTTGACTAGATCGAGCATGGTATAATGGGGATACAAATATTATTGATAATTCTTTATGTAGAGTAAATTTCTTTATTATATGTGTTATTGAATTATCATGTTATGACATCTTTGTGTGCTTAAATGGTTGTTTTGGATATGGATATGGTAAACATGCATGCTAACATCTTGCTAAACATAACAAAGGAGGTACCTGGTGGTTGCACGCGCTTTGGTTGAGCTTCTAGACTTGTTTGGATGAAGTGTTAGTACACACACTATTGTTGGTAATAAACAAGACTACATTTTGGTTCCATTTCTAGGACCTCTTTTGATCTATCTATCAGGATGTTGCATGCAAATGGTGTTTCGGTTGTCCTTGGAGAACATTAAAAATTGGATTTACAATGGCCAAGACACTTTTGTAAATAGATATAACATTGAACCCGACTTTAATGTGTGAAAGTGGGCGAACAATTTTTTTATGGTTGTTTGTATGAGACGTTCTTTAGCTTCTTCCTAGTAGAGTTGTATCGGTATTTGGTAGCTTACGTGGCTAACTAAGGTGTTTAACCAAGAAAGTAAGTTTTGATGCAAGAAGACTACCAAACACTCTCTAATTTGGATGAGTCGTGGACTAGAGCTATGGATCGTTGGTGGGAAGGTGTGTTACATAGTTATACTTTGGAGTACATAATTTCAACCTACTCTTTTCCGTGAGAGGAAGAAAAGTTCTAGTTCTTGCGTGAGCCAAGGGGGTCTTATAGGTGAGAAAAACCCTTAGCTATCAAGATCTTGATGATTGAATTGGGAATGGAGAAATTACCTATGGCGAGTTAAAGCCCAATGCGTGTAGAGGAAGAAGTAGGTTTGGGAAGGATGGTGGTGGACGTGGAGGAAGAAAGACAAAGAGAGGAAATATGGCTTAGGTATAATGATGTGTGACAAGGGGGTGGTAGACGCGGCATTGAGGTCAAGAGGAATGATGACTAACGAAAGTAATGAGGACCCAAAATAAGGTGAGGGATCTGCAATATCATGTCCTCCTGACATTAGGAAAGTGCTATAGAGAGACCCTATTGTTATATATCACAAGAATCGGGGTGAATCAATGCTTTACTCTAAAATAATGTCTTTTCAAACTTTTTATCTTGCCTAATTTGAATTAGTAGTTATATTAAGAGCACACAAGAAAATTCAAACAAGCAACACAAAAGATCAATACACAGAGTTTATAGTGGGAAACCCAAGAAGGGAAAAACCCACTTTGAAACCAACCTCTTTATTTAGAACACCAATTCTAAGTATTAATTTACAATTGATCAAGCACCCACTTGATTTGTGAAGCACCAACTTCAGATGACACCTAACACTAACTAGATAAAGGACTGAGCACCCACTCAACTAATAAAGTAAGAAGCACTAACTTCTTCTAGCCTAAGCACCTACTTAGACAATTCAAGCATACAAGATGATCATATAGTTGTTTTGTTTCTACATCAACAATCATGATCACTTTACTTAATGCACTCTTTATTCATGAGTTCCTGCTACACTTTATATAAACTTTGATCTTTGGCTTCGATTTTTCATCCAACTTTTTATTGTCCAATTTCTCTTCTCAATATCAAATTTTCATGAACTCGTTTATGTCATGTATCTTCCTTATATGTTCCTGAATTTCTAACTGTCTCCAAGCTTTGAAAACTTCTATTTGATGGTACTAACTCGTTGTCCTATTCATCACTATACTCTTTGTTTTTATCTCATGAATATAAACTATTTAACACCTTCTTATTTCTCTCTATTTTCATAAATTCAACATCTCAAACTATCATATATCTTAAATATCCTTTCTTTTCACTAATCTATATTTATCAAAACATTTCACTATTTCAAAATCTCTACTTTTTTATAGCTCAAGCTTCACAATGGAATACAAAACAAGATTGACTCTTCAATTTTCCTTCATGAGAACAACATTTTCTTTGTGAGTTCTAAAAAGGACAAAGGATTTTTTGACTTCATTCAACTTTTAACTATCATTTCCCTACCTCCTTCGAGCTGCTAACACTTTCAATTCCTTCCTCTTATTATTCATATTCCTATCAATCTTGAAAGAACATTTAACACTTGTTTTACATGACAAGGACTAAACATTGTCTTTTCTTCTTCTTCATAATGTAGAATGAAACATTCTCACAAGTTGTAATTGAAGGATACCTTAGAGATTCAATTAAAGATTCAAGAGCCCTGAAGAAAGACAACTCAAAACTTTATAACTTCACCAATTTTGTATTTCAAGAACATGCCTAATCTTGCATGATGGCTCCATCGAAGTAAGTAATTGAGCACAATTGATGTCAAATCATGCATTCAGAAGGGGATGAGAAGAAATTTTTCATTCAAAAGACTTTCTCATGCTTTGAGATCAAAGAGTGACTATTTAAAACTCAATCATCAAAATTTGCAATTTGGAGTTCAAAATTCACTGTGATAAAGCAATTTATACTTTGAAGATGATATCAAAAAATTATCTTCTTATAAGCTTGATGATTTTGAAAATTTTCTTTTCTAATACCTTTGTTTACACTAGAAATAATTCCTCCAATTTTTATATTTTTGAATGGTTATCTTTTGAAGTTTTGAGAAAAACCTCATGTGAAACCCTAGCATCAGTTTTAATGAAAGAAGTTCTCTGGCCTTTTTGATTGAATGCCTTCAAAAATAAAATCTCCACTTACATAGTGGAGAAGTTTAAAAAGTTTAGAATGTTTGAACCCTGGGTGAAGGAAGTTTAATTCATCATCTCCAACCAGTTGAACGATGAAATATCGATATTCTGGTTTTTGAAACACTCCAAGATTTTGCTTGATACCACTGAAAAAGCAGGTTCACAGATGAATAAGATAGATGTAATTTCCTTGTTGGGAAATGATCAATAAGGCTTGAGATGGATCCTAAAAAACTCTTCTAACTGCCTTGAAGGGAAATTCAATAGAATTGCTAGACATTTTCTTAGAAGTGATAAAATTTTGCAAAGTTTTCCTCAAACATAGACTTTGTTATGATCCTCATGTGCGGATTTCACACTAACGCTCGAGGTTTTGGTGTAACATTTTCAAAACATTTGGTATTAGAGTCTTCCAATTTGTTCAATCCCACTTTGGTTGGTTACGTTGTAGCCGAAAGCAAAATTTTTTCTAAACATCGATGAAGTGGGGCTTATATGTAGGGGAGTGTGGGTGCAAACCCGAGTATGAGTTAAGAATCTAAAATAATTGGTGGGATGAATTATGATCCTCATGTGTGATTAGATTTCACTTTACCTTCTCCAGAGGTTTTGGTTCTCCATTTGTCACATAACGGTTCGTTATAGACTTAACAACACTAAACTAAGAAGATGCTTCAACATGCATTATTATCTCCTTCAAACAACTTTGGAGGTTACTAACATGTAAGCATTTCACCTTCATGATCTACAAATTTTTTAAAACCTTGATGGAGATACTTGAGAAATTGACACTTTCATTAGATCCTTGAGTATATGGTTCAAAGAAGACACTAAAACATATCCACTACCTTAATTGAGTTTGATTACTCAAGAGTCCAGAAAGTATAGAGAAGTTGAAATTACACTTTTGTTCACTTAATCAACCACCTCAAATAAAAAAATACTTGAAAATGACATGTGGAGAGATTTTTAGCCCTTATTGTAACAATTTCACTATTGTTGGGATCTTGTGCAAGTTTATACTAGGGAGATCATCTAAACAAGGTCCAAGACTGAACTACTATATGCAATTCCATGGAGATTGACCTTAAAATACCATATGAGCCTTGAAAATCATAAATAGCAATGATAAAAAGATTTAGCAAAGATCAAATAAGACATTTGAGATCAATTTCACCTTTTTTTCCTATTTATTTAGAAGCACATGCTTGGACACTAGAAAACCTATCTAAAAATTATTCATAACTTTCTTTAAACAAGTCCAATTGATCTAAAAAAAATTTTTACATTACCTTAGGCTTAGAGTCCAATAAAAAAAATTCCTTCTATGATTTATCCAAGAAGAATCCCTCATATTTTTCTTGAGACCTAAGAAGCCAGGTAACTCAAAATGCATTTTCAAGAAGGTTGTTTTAGAAAAACTTGAATAACTCAAAATCCCCATTACAAAATCTGATGAAATTTGACATGGAGCATTAAAGACATCCCTCTACACATTCCAAGTGTTTTAGCCATATGTTTTCTTGTGAAGCTTTGACCAACCTCATTTGCATGAAAACAACTGGGTTCCTCAAGGACAATTTTGGCTAGAAGTAGCATTTTTCTCCAAAACTTGTTTCTTGACTTTGAGCCTTAGAATGAGTCCATTCCACCTGAGATACACCTTCCAAAGTATTTTACTACTTCAATTTACACCACAGAGACTCACATGACTCCCATGCACTTAAAGGACATCAATTTGGCTTAGCATGGACTAACAAGAAACCAACACTCTGTGACTCCCTAGACACACTACTTCCATGAAAAAGAAGCACTGGGACAACATAGAGACATCAATGAAAACCAAACACAAAGGTGGGAAAAAAATCCCCTTTTCATTGATGTCAACACCCACACAAGCCAAGACAAATTGATGAAAACATGACAACCACATGACAAACCAACAACATATTCATGTTCCCCATGTACATATTCTCCCCTTTGACATCCATGAAAATATGGGACACACAAAGAAATGAAAAGAACAACATGAGAGAAAACATACCTCAAGATTGCTCCCCCGGGCTTTAGGCATAAATTAGACTAAAACAAACACCATGCATGACACAAGACCATTTGACAAGACTATATGAAGACATACCTGAACTAACCAAGGACATACATGCAACAAACTTGATAAAAGAATATCATGAACAACACCATGAGCTAGTAGACTAGCTCCCCCTCTCTTGAAGCTCTTTTTGGCACATTACAGAGCTGATTTTGCAAGAAAAATTCTCCCTTGAGTTTTCCAAGACCTCTTAACAGACTAGGTAGGATTAGAATGACTCCCAATTCATCCCTGAGATGCTCAAATGCTTGCCTTTGGAAGTGGCTTTGTCATAATGTCTGCAATCTCTTCTTTTGTGCTCACATATACAAGGTTAATCTTCTTATCATTCACTTGTTCCCTTAAGAAATGAAATCTGATTGGAATATGCTTAGTCTTTGAATGGAATACTAGATTTTTAGAGACACTAATGGCACTAGTGCTATCACAAAGCAAGGGAGTTGGTTCATCAAATTTTACCTTGTAGTCTTCCAAAGTTTTGCCTCATCCAAAGAACTTGAGTGCAACACATGGCAAACAACTATGTACTTTGCTTCACAAGTAGATAATGCCACTGAAGATTACTTTTCTCAACCATGACACTAGACATTTTCCAACAAAGAAGGCTCCACCACTTGTGCTCTTCCTGTCATCAATATTTCTAGCCCAATCTACATCAGTGTATGCTCTTATATTGAAGTCTTTGCTTGCAAGATACCAAAGGCCATACTCTAAAGTTCCCATGAGATATCTAAGTATCCTCTTGACTTCCTTGAGATGTGTTTCTCTTGGATTCTCTTGAAATTCCTACTAAAACCACAACTTGCATAATATCTAGCCTTGATGCAGTGGAATAGAGAAGGTTTCCTATCATAGATATGTATAGTGTTTTTCCACTTTAGGTGAGTCATCTTCTTTGCTTAACTTGCATCCTACCTCCATTGGTGTGCTTATAGGTCTGAAATCTTCCATTTTGAACCTTTTTAGCATTTCCTTGATGTATTTAGCTTGGATATAAAGATGCCTTGATCTAATTGGTTTATATGAAGACCTAGAAAGTATGAAAGATCACCAAGCATAGACATTTCAAACTCTTTACTCATCACATCAGAAAATTCATGAGTCATCCTTTCATGATCCCCTCCAAAAATGATGTCATCAACATAAACTATGACAATTAGCAGTTTGTCTTCTTCTTCCTTGATGTAGAGATTTTTATCAGCTACTCCCTTTCTAAACCTTTCTCAATAAGATAAGCATCCAACCTGCTATACCAAGCTCTAGGAGCTTGTTTGAGCCCATATAAAATCCTTTTTCAACCTGCATACATAGTCCTTATCTCCACTCAAAGAGAATCCTTTAGGTTGCTCAATGTACACCTCCTCATTTAAGTTTCCATTTAGAAAGGTAGATTTGACATCCATTTGAAAAAAATTTTGATTTTCTTGTGAGCTGCATATGCCAAGAATAATCTGATTTCTTCCATTCTTTCCATTGGTGTAAAGGTTTCATCAAAATCAACTCCTTCCATTTGTGCATAGCCTTTACACACAAGTCTTGCTTTATTTCTTGTCACTTCACCTTTTTCATTCATTTTATTCCTAACCCATTTTGTTCCTATGACATTCTTATCTTTTGGCCTAGGCACAAGCTCCCATGTTTCATTTTTCTCAATTTGATCAAGTTCTTCATTCATTGCATCTATCCAATGTTTTTCATTGCATGCTTCTTTCACATTCTTTGGTTCTATCATAGATAAGAGGGTTGTGTCTTCATTGTTTTGTTGACTTCTTAGCTTCCTTCTTGTGAGCACACCACCTTCTTTACTCCCTATAATCAGATCTGCAGATGGTCTCTTCTAACTTTCCTTGAAGGTGTCTTGGTGTCATGTCTTTCTTTTCTTCCACTTCTTCTACCTCTTCATGTGTGCTTCTTATTTCATCATCATCATCATCATTTTCAATGGTATGTGCATCATCTTCATGGTTGTCCTTAGGCTGATTTCTGATTTTTGAAGGTTGAGTTTCATCTATTTTTACATTTGTGCTTTCAACCACCTTTTGAAGCCTCTTTTTGTAGCATCTATAGGTTGCACTAACTGATGAATAACCAAGAAATATGCCCTCATCACACCTGGAATCAAACTTTCCCAAATCTTCTTCATCTCTCTTGATGTAGCACTTGCTCCCAAAGACTCTTATGTGCTTCACATTAGTTGGTCTTCCTTTCCATAGTTCATAGGGTGTTTTGTTGTTATCTACTCTTAATTGAGCTCTATTTAGAATATAAATAGTTGTGCACACTTCTTCACTCCAATAGCTATCAGGAAGTCTAGATTCATTCAACATAGTCTTGCTCATTTCTTGCATGGTCATGTTCTTTCTTTCAACCACACCATTTTGTTGTGGTGTCCTAGTAGCTGAAATTGCCTCTGAATTCCATGTTCTTTGTAATAGTCATCAAATTCATTAGAAAAAATTATCCACCCCTATCTGATCTTAAGCATTTGATTTTTGTGTTCTTCTCATTCTCCACAAGTGCTTTGAAGGCTTTAAACCTATCCAATGCTTCTAATTTGTGTTTTAGGAAAGCTACCCATGTCATCCTAGTAAAATCATCAATTAGAAGCATGAAGTACTCATCACCTTGCATACTTTTAGTTCTTGTAGGCCCACATAAATATGTATGAATCAGCTCCAAAGGTTGAGTAGTTGAATACTCTTTTGATTTGAATGTCCTTCTTGTTTGTTTTCCATGTAAACAAGCTTTACACATAGAATCTGTTGGTTTCACAATTTTTGGCATATTTCTAACTCCCTCTTTAGCACTCAATTTCACAAGATTATCAAATTTGATGTGTCCTAATCTCTATGTACATAACCAACTATCATCAAGTTTTCTTGCAAAACATTTTTATTTGTTTACCTCTTTGAGCACATACATATTATTTTTTTCCTTTTTTTTTTCCAACTCTCTTCCCTGTTTTTCCATCAATAATCTTACACCCTTTATCATTGAAAATCAGATTATAGCCTTGTTTGCACATTTGGCTAACACTTAGCAAGTTATGTTTGAGCCCTTCAACATATAGCACATTTTCTATAACTATTTTTCCATTATCAAGACTAAGAGTTCCTTTCCCACAATATTTGTAGAATTATTATCACCAAATCTAACAACCCCTGAAGCATTATTTGACAAAGAAATGAACTTACTTTTATCACATGTCATATGACTGGAGCAACCACTATCCAAGTACCAAATCATCCCTTCATCTTGCACATGAAAAAATAATTTGAGCTATCATACCATTTTCTTCTTTCTTGTTTGATCTATCTTTCATCACATATATCCACTTGCTTTGTTTGGGTGTTTGTGAGCTGCACATGCTAGCTATGTGACCCTCCTTTTGACATTTGTAGCACACTTGGATTGTAACTTATTCTTGTATGTTGCAAGTTAAATTTTCTTCTATTTCCTCTAGCATTTCTTCTACATTTCTCAGCTTTGTGACCAAACATATTACAAGAAAAACAATAACCATAGAAGGAATGAGAGTACCTCATAGCATATGTGATTCTTGGAGGGTTTTCCTTCTTTTTTTAGATTTTGTGGCCTCCTTGTTCATGGTGTATGAGATGCTTGATGTAGACTTCTCTTCTTTCTTCTTTGATGGTTCATCTTCCTTATTCTCTTCCTTGAAACCAATACCTATTTTGTCACTTACATCCCTTTGAGTGCTTAGAATGTTTGTTAGGAACACTTTGAGCTCCTTTCTAGCTTCTCATACATCTTGAGTTTTCTATTTTCTTGTTCTAATTCAGCCTTGTGGAGTTCTAAATCTGATTTCAACCTTTGACATTCTTCTTCCTTTGTTTTGTAGGATTGGAAATATTTTCCATCTGATTTTCAAGCTCCTTGAGTTCATTCATTTCATCTTCTTCTTTTTGATTTTCTTCTTTTTGTGGATTTGTTCTTCATAATCCTTTAGGGTGCATTTTAACTTTTGGTTCCTTCTTCTACAAATTTGGAGTTCTTTAAGAGCACTTACCAATTCAACCTCTAAATTTACTTGTGCCTCTTCTTCATTTGAATCTTCATAGCTGAATCATATTCTTCCCTTTATTGTTGCATTCATTTGAAATTTCCAGAGCCATAAATAAAGTTTCACTTTTAGCTCCATCACTCTCACTTTCTGAGCTGCTTGAATCACTTGATTCTGAGTCACTTGAATTTTCTTTAGAATAGAAGTTTTTCTTATTCTTGAAATAATTCTTCTTGTTTCCCTTCTTCTTATAGTCCATATTTTTCTTACCATGTTTATGATCTTCTTCTTTACATTCAAACTCAACCTCCTTATTTTTGTTGGGACATTTAGCAAAAAGTGTCCTACTTGACCACAATTAAAGCATTTGAAAGGAAGCTTACCTTTATATTTTCCTTTTCCTCTTCCCAATCTTCTTACAAACAAAGCTTCAATCTTCTCAACATCTTCTTCATTCTCCAAATTTGATTCCTCTTTTTCTTGCTTGGAATGACTCTCTTTCTTTTGAAGGAAACTTCTTTCTTGGTTGATTTGGCTCCAATTGTCCTCATTTCATAAGTTGATAGAATGATTTGTAATTCATCTAGGTCAAAGTTTTCATGTCTTTTTCTTCCTCAATGGTTGAGACTTTTGCATCATATTTGGAGGTTAAGGATCTCATAATTTTCTAAACAATGACTGTCTCTTCTAGCTTCTCACCTAAGCCTCTTGATCATGTTTATTATCTCATCTACTCTCTACATGTATGTTGTTATGCTTTCATCTTATTTCATCTTTAAGATTTCAAATTGTGCTCAATAGGTCTGTAATTTTTGCAAGCTTGAATTTTTCATCTCCCTCATAAATGCTTTGTAGTTTGGTCCAAATCTCCTTGGCTGTGGTACAATGCATCACCTTTACAAATTCAGTTTCATTTAAGCCCACATAAAATTGCATTCATGGCTCTTGAATTATTCTCATATTCAGTCTTATCTGTTGCATATGTAATTGGAGTGGCTAGAGGATTGTATCCTTTTTCCACACTTTCCCATATGTCAAAACCAAGTGACTTGAGATAAATCTTCATTCTTATTTTCTAAAGTGCATAATTTGTTCTTGTAAAGAGTGGTGACCTTGAGATTGATAAACCACCTTGAGCTTGATTGTTTTCCATGCTTGTGAAGAGAGGATCACCTTGAAGTTGTTAAACTTTCACTAAAGGCCCTGCTTCTGATACCAATTGTTAGATATCACAAGCACTAAGAGGGGGTGAATCAATGCTTAATCTAAATAATATCTTTTCAAACTTTCTATCTTGCTTAATTTGAATTAGTAGTTAGATTAAGAGCACAAGAGCAACTTCAAACAAGAAAAAAAAGATAAATACACAAAGTTTATAGTGGGAAACCCAAGAAGGAAAAACCCACTTTGAAACCAACCTCTTTATTTAGAACACCAATTCTAAGTACATTGATTTACAATTGATCAAGCACCCACTTGATCTATGAAGCACCAATTTCAGATGACACCTAACACCAACTAGATGAAGTATTGAGCACCCACTGTAAAGAAGCACAATATTCTTCTAGCCTAAGCACCTACTTTGATAATTCAAGCATACAAGATGATCATATAATTATTTTTTTGCTTGCATCAACACATCATGATCACTTTACTAGCAATTTTTATTCATGAGTTCATGCTACACTTTATTATTTGATCTTTGGCTTCGATTTCTCACCAATTTGATTGTCCAATTCCTCTTCTCACAATCAATTTTTCATGAACTCCTGTTTATTTCATTGTCTTCCTTATATGTTCTTGAATTTCTAATTGTCTCCAAGCTTTGAAATCTTCTATTTGATGGTTCTAACTCGTTGTCCTATTCATCACTGTCCTCTTTGTTTTTACCTCATGAATATCAACTCTTTAACACCTTAATTGTTCTCTGCTTTTCTTAAATTCAACATCTCAAACTATCATATATCCTAAATATCCTTTCTTTTTCCTTTATATTTATCACACTCGTTTCCTATTCAACAATCTCTAATTTTTCTATAGCTCAAGCTTTTACAATGGAATACAAAATAAGATTGACTCTTCAATTTTCCTTCTTGAGAACAACATTTTCTTTGACAAGTGGAGAAAGGACAAAGGATTTTTTTGGACTTCATTCAACTTATAACCTGTCATTTCCTACCTCTTCGAGTTCTAACACTTTCAATTCCTCACCTCTTATTCTTCATATTCCCTATCAATCTTGAAAGAGCACTTGACACTTGTTTTGCATGAGAAGGACTAAACATTGTCTTTTCTTCTTCTTATAATACAATTGAAATATTCTCGCAAGTTTTAATTGAAGGAGACCTTGGAGCTTCAAATATAGATTCCAGAGCCTCGAAGAAAGACAACTTAGAACTTTACAATTGTAATTGGAGTTCAACATTCACCTGTATAGTCAATTTATACTTAAATGGCCGAGATGATTGAAAAATAAATTATCTTTCAAAGCTCAATGATTTTGAAAATTTTCTTTTCTAATACCTTTGTTTACACTAGATAGAGCATTCCTCCAAGTTTTATGATTTTTGGATGGTTATCTTTCGAGTTTCGAGCACAAACCTCCCGTGAAACCCTAGCTTAGAGTTTTGGTGACAGTGATGTCCCAAGAGCCTTCAAAAACAAATTCTCCCTCTATAGTGTAGGAAGTTAAAAATTTTAGATTGTTGTGGGTGAAGGAAGTTTAATTCTATAATCTCTAACCATTTGAATGGTTTGAAAAACTCCAATTTTGCCTTGGATACCACCAAACAATGCAAAATGAAGAAGATGTACATTTCCTTGTTGGGAAATAAGGCTTGAGATGGATCTTGAAAAAATATTCCAATTGTCTTAAAGGGAAACAATAGACATTGCTAGACATTCTTCTAAGCCCAAGAGATAGGCATACTTGAAATTTCTCCTCAAACAGAGACTTAACAACACTAAACTAAGAAGATGCTTCAACATGCATTGTTAGCTCCTTCAAACAACTTTGGAGGACTAACTGTAAGTATTTCACTTCTTACACTATATAAATTTTCTTAAAACCTTGATGGAGAGACTTTGAGAAACCCTGTCTTGATCCTTCAAGTATATGGTTCACTGTTGTTACACTAAAAGCATGCTCCAATACCTTTGTGGTTTGAATGTCCCCACGACAATATAGAGGAGTTGAAATTACACCTTGGTTTTCATTTAGAAGCCACCTAAAATGATCAAGAACCTTGAAAATGACATGTGGAGAGAGTCTAAGCCCCGTATTCTTATAATTTCACTATTGTTGGGATCTTGTGCAAGTTTATACTAGAAGCATCATTCAAACAAGGTCCAAGACTTGAACTACTATATGCAATTCCATGGAGATTGACCTTCAAACACCATATGAGCCTTGAAAACACCATAAATGCACTGATAAAATATTTAGCAGTGATCAAACAAGACATTTGAGACCGATTTCACCTTTTTTCTCCTATCAATTTAGAGCACTGTTTGGACACCAGAAGAACCTACTTAGAAGATTGTTCATAACTTTCTTGAAACAAGTCCAATAGATCTAAAACTTTTTGCATTATCTTAGACTTGGATTCCCCTACCAAAATTAGTTCTATTCTTTATCTAAGAAGCCCTCATATTTTTTTGAGACCTAAGAATGCTGGGAAACTCAATATGCATCTTTCAACAAGGTTGTTTTTTAGAAAACTTGAATAATTCAAAATACCTATTATAGAATCTAATGAAATTTGACATGGAGCATTGCAAGTCATCCCTCTACACGTTAATTTTTTTTTAGCCATAGGTTTTCTTGTGAAGATCTAAAAACCTCATTTTCATGCAAGAACAACCCAGAGTTCCTCAAGGGCAATTTTGACTAGAAGTAAAATTTTTCTCAAAAGCTTGTTTGACATTCGAGTCCTAGAGTGAGTCCATTCACCTAAGATACACCTCTTTAGAAATATTTAACAACTTTACTTTACACCACAAAGACTCATATGACTCCCATGCACTTAAAGGACATAAATTTGGCTTAGCATGGACTAATAAGAAACCAACACTCTATGACTCCATAGACACAGTATTTCCATGAAAAATAAGAATGGGATAAGACAGAGACATCAATGAAAAATAGACACAAAGGTGGGAAAAACCCATTGACATATTATAAGAGTGAGTATGAGGAGAGAATGAGAATCATGGGCGTGCATCCGATCCAACTTGAGCTCCTATCCTTTGAGTAGGGTGTTCCAAATCCAAAGGTAGTTATAGAAGAGCATCATAGTGAATGCATGAAAGAAAAATTTCCACATTGGTTAGGAGATATAGGTAGACATATTTTAGTTACCACTCGGGAGGCACGATAGATCGTGGACGTGCACATGGCAGTAAAGGCACTAGTGTTTGGAACAAGTGCTTTTGGAGGTATTTTCATAGGTGTATCATAACATTGAGCGTTGGTGCAAAGACTATTGGAAGTAATCCTATAAGTATTTTTATAACAAAAATAGTTAGTGTCCAGATTTAACACAACAAATGGGACACAAGGAAGCTCATCTTGGACCATAGGTCACGGTAGGAGGCTCGAGACAACCACCGCACGGGAGGAAATATTTGTGTAGGATCAAGTTCTGTATTTTTTCCCACCCTAGGATAGTGGCCACCACCACAAAAACTTCTCAAATAATCATTGAAGCCCCGACACAAAAAGAGACACCCCAAGTCTTTTTGAGACGTCTCTTCATTTTCCGAGTACGAGGTGTGGAGGATGTGGCTGAGCATGTGCACAAGTGTGAATTGTTATGGAGAGCTAAGGGAATACCAACTCCTAATAGAAAGACAAGTCAACTTACCACCACACTTCAAGGGCACACACACAACTGGTATAGAAAGTATGATCCACATCAAATTGTGGTGGATTATGATGCATTGTGCACTACCTTCTTGGCTGAATTTCACATTCTTGAGTTTGAGAAACAAAGTATTAGTGTGTTCAAGGACATCAAACAAGGCTTATTTGAAAGTGTGAGGGAGTATGATGTGTAATTTAAAACTCTCTTGTCCAAGCTATCTTATGATATTCATTAGAGCCAACATGCACAGTGGTTCATTGGAGGCTTTCTGACTCCATTTCAAAGGGCCTTATCACATAAAAATTTACATTGATCCGTGCGAGGCTTTAGAAAATGCTTGTCTACGTGTTAAAGCAATTAGGAGTGTAAACACTTGAGTGATCCTTTTCTTTCGGTTCAAATAATAGCTATATCTAAGTAATTGGACAAGTTATATACCAATTCAACAAATGAGACACATGTGGTGGGTTATGATACACCGATTTTGAATGTGGAAGTGCATACTAAGGATAGTTATCTACGGGAGATGTACACACTATTACAATCTTGAGAGATTTGTCACAAGAATCATGATGTTAGGAATTTCTCTCTCTTTTATAGGAAACAATGAAGAATGTATCCATGTACTACAAGATTTGTGATGCACATACCCATAATAAAGCTAATTTTTGCCTAATTGACCACATTCATGAGGCATGTGATCTTGGATTGTGACATACCACCGTGGTGAGTAGCTCTCGGTCAGTGCGAAACCTAGCCTAATCAAGGACACAAAAATGGAGATGATGGGTTCCGAGGTGGATATCGTAGTAGAGGTCATGGTGGTATAGGAAGGTTCACGCATGGGACTTGTTATACTTGTGGGTCCCTAGACCTTTACCAGTGCATGAGTGTCCCAAGAATCATGTTTGTGCATATTGTGGAAAGGCACATTAGGTTGAGGATTGTATAAAAAAACCTCTATGAACATATGTGTAAAAATAAAAAGGAAAATGCGCATGGATGATCAAGGTGGAGCAAATAAAATAATGGAAGGTGGGCACCTAAGAATATGGTTGATCTAAAGCTAAAGCACATTGTGCTGATTAGTTACTAAGTGTGAAGAATCAACGTGTGCTTGAGAACCTCTTAAAGAAAATCCCTTATCAAGAGGGAGGAAATTATACATTTCAAGTATCCAAATGTCGCTCATCGAGAAAAGGTCTACTCAGGAATCCATGGGGTCATCGAGAGAATTACATGATGAGATCCAAAGTGCTGAAGGAACATGTATGCGAAAGGGAATGCACAAAAATGAACACTGAAATTATACATAAGAATGTAGAAGATTTGAAGGAAGTATGTAGGATGTTACGACATGAGAACATCATCCCATTACTAAGAGAATGGATACGTAAGAAGTTACTATGCATGACAAGGAGTTCAACAAGAGTGCCATATATTTCATGCTAATTTACCACTTCAGACCACGAGTATGACAATGAGATTACACTTTGGATGCGGTGATTGGTGGTTGTTTGGTAAATAACATTTTACTTAATGTAGGTACAAAAGTCAATGTTCTCACTTTGGATGCATGAAACCAAATGGGAAGGCCATAATTACAACCATCTTCTAATGTGATGTATATGGAAAATAAAATAAGGGTCATGCCCATTGGAGTACTCAAGGATGCTTCAATCACTATTCAAGGAGAAAAATTTACAGGTGATTTTGAGGTATTGGAGTTGGTTGAGGCAGATAACTTCCCAACACTATTTGGACATCCTTGGTTCAATGCGAACAATGCAGACTTGTACTTCAATAAAAGATATATCAGTTTTGAGAACAAGGAGGAACATGTTTTTATACCCCTAGATGATGTGAAGGCCATGCCTTACATTGAGTCTATGAGTGAAGAAGAGATCAATAGGATTTATGCACATATAATGTGTAACCCTAAGAATGTGGAACCATCTAAGGAAGGTGTACTTCAGTGGGAAGATGTGCACATCTTGTCAATGACACTACTAGTGTTTCTTGTGACAATTGGGCCCATGACATGTATGAGATGGTTAGATGCACGAAGTTAAGGGAAGAGTCACTCGATGATTAGGTAGTGCATGATTAGGCCTTTGGGAAAAAATCGGTTACCTAGGTATACTTGGTGAGGAAAAGCTTGACTCTTTCTTGTGTGCCATAAAGGACCAAAGTAGAAGAATGAGGGAGATAAATGGAATATGATTATCTATACATTATGTAGAACAACAATGCATTGGTGGGAGACACACAAAGATAACATTTTGGGCTGGCGAGAGGTAAGGATAGCCTTTTTACAAGGTTTACTATGAGCTATATTCCTTCATTTGGTAAATGAGTATGATGGAAATAATCCTTCTTGTGTACACGTCCACAACTATGAGATACAATGGGCCAATGAAGGACAAGAGGTTATATCACCATCTCTCTAGGTACATAAGTTTTAGTCTACTATGTGTGAATGTGGATGGACATGGTATGTGCATGCTTGAAGCTAAAGAAAGAGACTGCAAGTTTGAGTGACGGATGGTGAAGGTATGGCTCATAATTTTTATTATTTTTATAATAAGTCACCAATACATGAGGCCTTATAGATCTTGAAACACATAACTCTAGGTGATAGCGTAAAATCGAGAGGAATTCATGGTTTAACTCTTGGAGAGAGCCTAAGATAAAGGTTTTTGAAGACATAAAGAGATCCAATAGGCGTGCATGGAGAGAAAAAAGAAAAAAGGAAAATGGTCTACCTCATTGAGATGAGGAAGTTGAATATTTATATCAAACACACAAAATGTGTGTACTAAGTAATGGACACAACATATAAAATGCATGCACATACCATATACATATGAAGACTAAGAATGTGAATATTATCACGAGAGGATGTGCACTAAGGAGCTATTATTGGAGATTATTGGCCGAACCTGGAGGTTGTGAAGATCATTGAGTTTTTGTGTGACTTCTAGGACTTGTTTCCAAGAGGTTACCATGAACTGAAGGGAGTCCATCCTCATTAGGATAAATGAAGATTAATATTAAAGAGGGCGAGCATCCAGTTTAGAAGAGGCCTTATATGATGAATCAACTGCATGAGAAGGTTAAAGAGGAGATTGATAAGATGCTTGAGTCAAGAATCATAGAGCCTATTGAGGAATTTGAGTGGATTAGCCCCATGTTCATAAGTATAAATAAGGATGGTTGGATCAGGATTTGTGTAGACTACATGGTGTTTAATGCTTCTAGTGTAATAGATCCTTTTCCTACACCATTTATAGAGGAGATTCTTGAGGGAGTTGTAGGGCACAAAATTTATTCATTTACTGATGGATTCTTAGGATACCATTAGGTATGAATTGTGCACAAGGATCAGGAAAAGACCACCTTTGTAATTAAATGGGGAAGTTTAAAATACCGTGATGCCCTTTGGATTGAAGAATGCACCATTAGTATTCTCATGCATAGTTGTGCAGGCATTTCATGACTTCATTCATAAGTTTTTACAGGTTTATCTAGATGATTGGATTGTTTATGGATTAGTGAAATATCATTGTGATAATCTAAGGCTCATGTTTGAGAGATGTAGGCGATTAAGAATCTCTCTCAACATTAAGAAGTGCATATTTTCCATCCCTTTTGGTACTTTTCTTGGGCACATCATTTGTAAGGATAATTGACAAACCATGCTAAGATTTGAGTCATTATGGGATTGGAAGAACCTACTAAATAGAGTGAAGTGCGCAAATTCTTGGGGCATACTGGATATTACAGAAGTTTATTAAAGGTTATGAAAATATTTTACGCCCTAGAAGAATTTCTCAATCCCAAAGGAAAGTTTTATTGGGGTGATGTGCAACAACAGCATTTGAGACATTAAAGGAGAAGCTTACCACCACACCTATCTTGTGCTTCCCTTCATAGAAAAAACCTTTTCACATGCATGTATATGCCTCTAACATGGCTATTGGTGCAATCTTGGAAAAAATAGGAGAGGGAAATGTGGATCATCCCATATGCTTTGTAAGTAGGAAGTTGACACCAATCAGAGTAAAACTACACAACTAAATACCGTGAGGAATTATCCATGATCTATGCGCTTCATAATTTCAAACAATACTTATTGGCCACACCGTTTATATTTTATATAGATCATATGACATTGAAGTACCTAGTCAATAAACCTATTTTACAAGGGCACATCTACCAATGGATACTTATTTTCCAAGAATTTGAGTTTATAGTCGTAGTAAAGCCAACCAAGAGTGACTTGGGACTCGACCATTTGTTAAGAATAAATTCTAGAGAGGATGTGCAAAGCATTGAAGACAAGTTTGATGCATGATTGGTCGGGTTGAACCACATGTTAGCTGATTTGGAAGATATTGCAGTATTTTTACGCACTGGACTTGTGCTAGAGGGAATGAAGACCTTGGAAAAGAAGCAACTTGCTATTCATGCGTCACGCCATATTAGTTTATTCTAGAAGACATGTATAAAATGGATAGGGATGAGGTCTTGCGTAGATGTTTTCTAGAACATGAGCATGAAGCCATCATGGAGGAGGCTCATGGAGGAATAGCCGGAGGCCATTATGCAGGAGATGCCACCGTGCACAAGATCCTTTTAGCAGGTCTATGGTGGGAGACATTGTACAAAGATACCAAGTCTTTTGTCAAAGCATGTGATCACTTAGAGAATTGGAAAGCCTGAAATATGGATGAAATGCATTTGAGGCCTATAGCAAGCATGAAACCTTTTGAGAAGTGGGATATTGACTTTGTAGGACCTATTGCACTACCCATGTGCAAGAAAAGTGCACGCTACATCATTACATGTACTAATGACTTGACAAGGTGGGTAGAGAGTAGCCGCACTTGCACCAAAAAGATTACACAACAACAACAATAAGGATACTTTGAGAAAATATTATCAACAGGTATGGTTTCCCATTGAGTCTAACTAGTGATAGAGGAAAAAATTTCTTAAATGAGACTATTAAAATTTTATTGGTAGAGTTTATGGTGGCACACCATAAGACTACCCCTTATCACCCTTAGGCTAATGGCAAATTGTTGAAGCTTTCAACAAGATATTAGGACAAACACTAATGAAGATATGTGATGTTGGAAGAAAGGATTGGGATGAAAAGGTATCAATCATTCTTTGGGCATATAGAATAACCTATAAACGGTTGAACAAGGCCACACCCTTTCAATTGGTGTTTGGTGTGGAGGTTATACTACCTATGGAATTTATGTTACCATCCATGTGTATTGCATTGCACATAGGATGATTGATGATGAACAAGATGTGAATGAGCACAAAGACAGACAAATTAATGAATTAGATGAGAGGCGCGCTATTACACGATTGGAAATATGGTACTTCTATATGACTCCAAGTTTGCACACCATCCAGGGAAATTGAAATTCCATTGGTTGGGACCCTTTGTAGTGACCAAGATACTAGAATCAAGTGCATGTCAATTATAAGTGCTGGATGGCACCATGTTTCCTGGTTACTTCAATAGGAGTAGGTTGAATCCCTACTATAAATAAGCTTCCTTTATATTTTTATAATCGAGCACTTTTGCCACGTACATTAGATTTCCCTTTCATATTTTTTTTTTCTTGATTTTTTATAATAGGCGTGTTTACACACATGATTTTATTGCTACTTATTGAGTTGATGCACAAAGGACCACACATACTTTTAGTGTGGGGTGGAAATAGGTATGACCACGTGCAAAGAAATACCGTAATGATGATAATTTGAGTGAAGTTGGTTCGAGTGGTGCATGCGGCGATTTTGAAATAAGGGTGTTTGATGGATACGAGTTGGGTATGTGCGAAAGCAAAAGGAAGGTGTTGCAGGTGCTTGAGGAATGATGGTGCTTAATGGGAATTGCTCAAATTGGAAAGCAACACGAGAAAGAGGTCGCGCAGTGTAATGTGAGGGAGGCAAGAACATGAAAGACTACTTGGTATATGGTGCAGAGGAAGATGGGTTACACAACAGGAAAGTGGGCGTAAGGATGACTACATCCTGAAAGTAGTAGCACACCGAGAGGTTATGACTGTCGTGCATGTAAGAAAGCAAGAGAAAGCATGGGATAAAGCAAGAAGCATATTAAAAGCTACAGTATGGTGGTAGGTAAGGAGATAAATGCGATAAAAATTTGGAAATCTATAAAAGGAGCACGGACGAGTTCATTCTTACCTTACCTTGTGAAGAGGTAGATCTTCTTACAAGTGACGAAGTGTGAAACAAAGAATGAGAGTGCTAAGTTCAAACCAAAGTGTAAAGTTTGAACCAGAGAGTAGTCATGAGTGTGAAGACTTCATTGGTGGAAGGTGTGTCAAAGAACTACATGTGTTAAGGCATATTTGAGGTAAAGGTTTGAGTGAGGGTTTATAGTAGTGTAAGCACACAAGTGTTCAATTTAGGGCATGTAATCGTGGAAGGTTAAGCTACTGAGAATAAAACTTCTTGGGAGTGACTAAGGTTTGAAATAAGGAGGGTGGAAGGAATGAATGCTTGGCATAGGTACCTAGGAAGAATCATTCAAAACCTTGGGCACAATTTTTCTGTGAGTTTGGAGTTCAAGAATTTGTGGAATTGAAGCTGATATCTTGGAGACAATTGAAGTTGAGCAATGACACCAATGAAAGTAGTCATTACTACTCGGTCACCCAAGGGAAATGGGAAAAGGAAAGAAGACCGTGACCTTAGACGTGTTAGAGGAATGGTTCTCCGAGATGCGGTACCATGATGAGGTAATAGTAGTGAAGCCGTGGGTCTCCCAACTCACCAAATGCAAGATAAGTGATTACAACCACCGCTCGAGGCACATGAAGTATAAATCAACAAGGATGTGTAGATTTTTTTTTATCAAAGTATAGAAAGCAAGGAAACTTGTGTACAATGACACAATGAAGGAATTAGAGAGTGCAGACATACTCTAGCTATATGAATTTCCTTTTTCGCAAACATGAGAAGACTCGTATCAATGGCTAATGTCTCGTGTCCATAAAGACTTCTTTTACTTCACAAGAAGAAGGATGCACATCACCGTAATTGATTGGGCGAGTAACATGATTGCACAACTAGGGTTTAGAGATTAGGTAGGACCTTGAAGATAATGAGGTAGTATAGGATACTACCACTACACTCAACCTGTCGAGGTGAATCCGTGTCATG
The DNA here is from genome assembly GCA_018340775.1 of Taxus wallichiana var. yunnanensis. NCBI lineage: Eukaryota > Viridiplantae > Streptophyta > Pinopsida > Cupressales > Taxaceae > Taxus > Taxus wallichiana. The sequence goes on along the minus strand of CM031243.1, from coordinate 626,431,257 downwards.
GATGTTACATGCATCGCTGATCTAGGAATGAGATTTGTTGCGTGCTTTATTAGTTGTAAGTTGGGTGCATCTCGAGAGTTGATCATAAATAAACAAGAAGTGTCTATATGTAGCGCATAAGATAGCGTAAAATATTGTGTATAACGTTATGATGTACATTCTTGAGGGGATCGTAGATGAAGTGAGGATCCGTGGAGAGAAGGGTGAGAAAATAACCTAGGGAAAAATCTTGCTACTCATAGTATTTTGGGAGATTGGGGTGCTAAATGGACCCAAAGATAAGATATGTGTCTACCCGCCCAAAGACAAGTTGATCATGCTGCAGAGGTTCATAACGTGAAGTGTGAAGGAGCATCATTAGCCAATATAAATTGTGCTTGGAAAAATGGTAGAATTGAATGCACAAAGATTTCAAAACAAATGGGGCATGCTTTGAGGGAATTTCCCACATTGTTTTAAGGAAAAGTAGAGTTTGTGGTGCACCAACACTTCAGCTGGGTAGGTTTAAATTGTCGGATGGATATTATATCCCATGGTGCAAGATAACCTTTTCCTTAACGGAAAAGTATTTTCAAAGCACAATTAATAGGATAAAGGAGGCACACAAATTGAATTTCAATGCAAACAATGTGGATTCATATTATGACACTTTGCACAAGACCTTTGTCTACCCCTCCAAATCTGCATACATAAAAACCATGGAGACATATAACATGGACATAAATCCCGCAACCATGGCGGTGGGGAAACAAGTTGTCAAAGTATTCATCTACCTCAGGCCAAAGTTTAAGGACATGATGTAAATGACTGAGTGTGACCCTCATCTCCCATAGCCCCCAAGAAGAAAAAAACTTTGGGAACAAAGAGAGTGCACAGAAAAACTCCTCCCGTAGTAACAAAATAGGAAGAAGGAGAGGAGGAGGAGGAGCTCAGACTAGATCAAATCACAAGGAAGAAGAAACAACAAGAGAATAGGGAGACATGCAGAGGCGCAAGCACTTCTAAAACAACCAAGAAGTCACCCAAGAAACCAAATCAAAGAAGAATCAAGTGAAGAAGAAACCAAGGGTGGTTTCGAGTGAGAAGGAGATAGAGGACTTGGGGAAGTCGGATGAAGAGGATGGGCCGTGGAACTTTCCAATCATCCATAACTTGGATGATGATGAGGAGGAGCGTGCTACATGTGAAGAGGAGGGCCCAAGGAAGGATGAAGAAGATAGGGAGTAGGTCAGCCAATTGATATAAGCGTTAGAGAAGAATAATAACATGAAGAGTGTGAATCTAAGCGTGAGGAGGATGAGAAGGAAGATAGTGATACAATCACTGGAGATGATGGTACAGGGATAAGTGGGTGGTGTAGTGCATATTGTTGTGTAGAAGATGACTATAGGAAGAGGGGAAAATAAGAAGGTGAAGACAAATACCCCGTGGCCTTCAAATGTAATATATTGATGATCCGAAGAAAGTCCTTACAAAGAGGTACCAAATCTCGGTGGCCACAAAGGACCTATTCTGTTGGTCATTCTTTGATAAGAATGAAACCCTCCCGCACACCAGGAAAATGCTCTCTTAGGTTTATCATTCTCACATGGAAGAGCCAAAGTTCAAAACAAATGCAAAATAATTGTCTAAGACACGACTAAAGTTTGCATGCCAGAGAAGCCTTCCAAGTGGTCGACTCCCAAATGCTCATTGACGAACAAATGTGTAATGTGCTAAATAAAATAACATCGGAAGTTGGGTTGAGAATTTTTTACAAGAATTCCACAATAAAGAGCATGTGTGAGGAACACTAGTGGAAAGACCAAATGATTGAGGAGCTTGAACAGGAATTGAAAGAAGAAAAAGGTTTGATGCACCTGACATAAAAGAAGGTGGAATACATTTCCAAAGTTAGTTGATCATGCCAAGGATGAGTACTATTAGTGTAGAATCATAGCACCCTTGAGTGGCCTGAGTGTGAAGTGGGGCATTTGGTGTGATTGCACAACATGGAGCATCCCTCAAGGTGTGGGACCTTGCGAGTTGAGAGAGCTCTCCAAATTGATGCCGGTTCCTATACCTCTATTCAGTGTATACAAACAAATTACGAGGATAGATTCTAAGTCTATTATATCTACGAAGGAGAGAGGGTTAGAGAGATGCAAGAAAATAAACCTAAGCTAACAAGGTGATACACCAAAAGAATGTTAGACACTTGTTTTGAAGTTTAACACAGACCAATCAGTAAGAATGTAATACAAACAACATGCACTGGTGACCAAATCATAGTAAGAGATTAGAGAGACAATAACGAATACATGAGAGGGTCGAGAAACATCCACAAACATCTATATTATTGCTCAGAGTCGATACAAATATATTAGAAGCTAAGAGGAAAAATTTACATTATAACCTAAAGGAGAGGTTAGAAAAGTTCCAAAATCCTTTTGGGAACAAAAGAAGAAGGGAGGGCACAAAAATAAATTTCCAACCCTTTACAACGAGCCCCGACCCTACTTTTATAGATTCAACACAGAGGGAAGACGGAGAGAGAAGCGAGAAAACCAGTTCGAAGCTCAACCACTACCATCAATGCCTCCTACAAAATCTACCCCAAATCTATCTTAACTGCATCAATTACTTGTTTGGTGCCTCGAAGGAGGAGGAAATGACGGATCAGATCGAATCCGATCTGGTTGTTGGGGAAAATAGATCCTGTATTAATGGCCTGAAGACATTTCTTCATTTTTCCCCACCTAACCTCTCCAAACTTAAAGTTTCAGATCTCCATGGCATAGATGAGGCCGAGATATTTCCAATGGTGCCAAATTTGTTGGATTTCAAGCCCCAAGTTGAAAGATATTCCCATTTGAAATTTGAATCGGGTCCGTACAAAATGGCGGGAACCAGCTACCAAAACAAGCCCCCTTTTGGCCCGGACACTTGGAGGGCTAGCGCATGTCTTAGGGAAGCCTCTATATTTTTCTTTTGGAGTTGTGTTGAATGACACATGGCTTCTTCATGGCTTGCTTAGTTTCTTCATGTTTTTGGCTAAGTCTTTTGCTTAGTGGGGTCATATATCTGATTGGGGACACACGGAGGCCTGGTGCTTGTTTGGAAACCTTCCCCCATTTTTCTCTTGAATTAGTGTCATGTCGACACTGGAACCCTCTGTGCTAGGCCTATCTCAATGCTTTGAATATTCAACCCCACCCTATCCCTTTATGAAGTTGGATGCGTGGAGGCTCCGCACTCACTTAGAAACCCGCTCAGGATTTTTCCTTTGAAGGAGCATCGGGTTGACACATGGAGGCCTCCGCAGGCTCTTGGACTTTTCAACGGCTTCTCTTACCTTTTCGGACCCTGAACACGTGGCGAGCTGGCGCTTGTTCTCCATACTTAGTTTTTTTTGGGCCCACTCTATCCTATTTTTCAACTTGGACTACATGGCAAGCCCGCGCTCATTTGGGTCTCCACTTTTGGATTTACCTTTGGGGATGCGCCAAGTTGACGTGTGGCGGCTTCCGCTAGCACTTCTATACTTAGTCTTTTTTTAGCCCACCCTGTCTACCTTTTGACTTTTAGCTATTGACTTTGCCCCTACTTTGGGCCTAGGACATGTGGGGGCCTGACGCTTGTTCGAGTCTCCCTTTTGGATTCAATATTTGGAGGTGCGCCGCTTTGGACACTTGGCAACGTCCACTGTCTCCTCCATACTTAGTCATTTTTGGGCTCGCTCTGAATCAAGCTTTGAGCCCGAAGACTTTGAACTTTCGTCGTTTATTATCTTTGAGCCTCTGACTTCTTTGACATTGTCTTCTCCTTCCCGACCCTGCTATTCCATTTCCGAGCCCGCCTATAATCTATTTGTTGGATTTGAAGCACAAATTCACTCGACGGAGCCGTTTCTTGAATTTCTTCTTACACGAGGTCGTTTGATCTTTTGTAGGCCTTGCCACTTCATTGTAGAGTCCCTCTACAACCTGTTTGTAGGATTTGAACGTGATTTCTCTAGTTCCTTCTGTACGGGGTTGTGGTTGATCCAATTTTGTCGGGGGAAAAATATGGATAATAATTTGGCAACTCGTAGGGGTATCTTCCTGCTAGATGAGAGGACCAGTTTCCTTGTTATATCCATTGGGCATGGAGTCAAGAATGATGGCCTGGTACTGATCCTACCTCTGATCCGCGAGCCCAACCATTTGCACTCTCAATTTTCATAGCAAATCTTGAAACAAGGCTTCTGAGAGTAGAAAATTGTCTTGACCCAGGGGCTTTCATCTGTCCCTGAATGGACTATTTTGAAGATGGCTTTTAGGTTCTCTGCATTTGTTTTATTTTGATGATAGCAACTATTACAAGCAACCATGAGTTTCCCGTCGTGAATACCGAAAGGCCTATCCTTAGTAGCTCTGGAGAAATACGAACAAAACTTATGTACAAAGACAAAATCATACATGCCTCAAATGAGACATGCAGAGTGTGCACAAGCACTTCTTCTACTGAAAGCAAACCTAAACCTACTCCTACACTAACCAGAGAGAAGAGGGACTCAAAAAAATCCTGCAATAGGAAGGGAGAAGTAGCTTCCCTTTCTCAAAAGGGGCAGCCATGCAAATGATTTGACACTAAATATGGCTACTTATATGAGTGAAAAACTGACTATAAGCCGAGTCCTCCACCCAAATCATCAAGGTATCTACATCAACCAAAAATACCTCCTCAAGTTGATTGGTATTAGACTCCTAGAGGTGTTGATGATGACCCTTGGTACTTTGATACTCATCCTCATGCCCTAAAGTAGGCATAACTGGTTTTGGCTTCTCTCTTGGCTCCAATGAAGCCAAGTACCTGATTAGGCACGGTCTGATCCTTTGGATGTGCCCATTGTTCTGAAATTTAACTCCAAAAATGGAGTCTTTTTGTGGACCTTCTTGGATGGATGGTGTGAGAGGGATGATGACATATTCTTGCCCTTTTCCTTCCTTCTCCTGTGAAGAACATGGAAGACTATGATCTTCCAACCCTGGTTTCTAGAGGGATGTTGTGAGACACAGTCTTTGTATTTGAATGCCCTCCTTTATGGCAGTAGGCTCATGTGCTTGGAAGATGGATGGAGGAGGAGTAAATGATGTAATATCCATGGGCTCCTCTCCATTAAAGAAATCCTCCAAGTCAGACAGATAATATGTCTCCTTGTTTTCCTGCTGCATGTGGTCTACCTCCTCCATGGTGTCCTCTTGATTTGCAACTTGATCACCATGGCTCCCTTCATCCTCAAACATGAAGTTTGAAAGCTCAAACTCTTCTTCAACATCATAGCTTCAAGGGGATGAAGTGGAAGGAAGAAATGAAGGTTCTCCTATAGCCTACTCCACACTTAGAGCCTTTGAAACTATATGGTCCTTCTCCTTTGCTGCAAACTTAGCCTCAGCCACCACTGTTTCTTCAACTCTGACCTCCTCTATTGGCTTGACCATCAAGGGGATCTTTGTAAACCCAAATTTAGTAGCCCAAATCTTCATATTGTCTGTCATTTCTTCTCTGTTGGGCTCCACTTCTTGTTGTTTTCCTTGAATGGATTCTTGAGTCTCTTCCCAACATGGACTTGGGAAAGCAAGAGGAGTGGCAGGTTGGGGTTCAACCAACTTTGCAATTGTTTGTGGTGGGGAGGGAGTGGAACTTCTTGTTTTTTGGAGGGGATGACTATTTGGAAGGGAAAAGGGGAGAAGAATTGAAGTGGGGTGGAAGATTAGGAGATGGAGAAGAGAAATCAACACTTGGGGCAGCAAGTGAGGGGCTTGACTCATGACACTGCTGAAATGATAAAGATTGAGGAAGAGGAAAAGAAAATCTAGGAGGTGGTGGACTTACCCATTGACAAGGTTGTCTTGTATCCAACTCATAAGCCTCAATCTCCTCAGTCCATTGTGCAAGTTGAGGCAACATTTTAACCATGAAGTCAATCTTCTCCTCGAGGGTTGTAGTGTCTTGGAAAAGGGCCTTCCCATGGACAAGGTTCCCTGTAACCAATCTTGAATGCCTTCATTTGTGTTATAGCCCTAGACTGCACCATGCTAGCCTCCATTATTTGAATCTTCTCCAACAAACCAACATTCTCTACATAGTTGTCACCATTGTATGTGTCCCCTTGTTCTTGATAAGCTCCATAGCCAAACTGACTTTGACCCTGCTCATATGGGTAAGCATAATGGTTCTAGATCTGATCATAATGCTGATCTAGAGGATTTGAGAAATGCATTGGAGGTGGATTGCATTGTTGTTGTAAGTGTGAGTTCCATGAAGGGAATGAAGTCATGATTGCACAACTTCATGAAATGGAAGAAAAAATGAAAGAGATGGAAGAAGAAAATGGATGAAAATGAGTGGAAATGGATGGAAAAGGTCTGCAACTCAGAGAATGGGTTATTAACCGGATAGAGTCACGGATGTGTTGCCAGACATGTGCCTCAAAAGGCTGAACCTTAATAGGAACACACCAACCTGCTAAGATGAAGTGGTAAGGTGCTTTAGACCTATCCCACTGGGCGTGCCAAAATTATTAGTGTGGTCGCACAGTGGCTTATGATTTGTTGTTTGTAATGAGACACCTTGGAAATATGGAAGATATAACCTCAGTGTCCCACCGGGCATGCCAAAACTGTTAGTGTAGAATCACAACACCCCCGAATGGCTCCGAGTGTGAAGTGGGGCATTCGGTGTGATTACACAACATGGAGCATATCTCAAGGTGTGGGACCTTGCAAGTTGAGAGAGCTCTTTGGATTGAGTCCAGTTCCTATCCCTCTATTCAGGTGTATACAAACAAATTGCAGAGGATCTATTCTAAGTCTATTTTATCTACCAAGGAGACAGGGTTAGAGAGATGCAAGAAAATAAACCTAAGCTAATGAGGTGATACACCAAAGGAATGTTAGACACTTGTTTTGTAGTTTAACACAGACCACAGGAAATGTAATACAAAAACATGCACAAATGACCAAATCGCAATAAGAGATCAGAGAGATAATAACAAATACATGAGAGGGTTGAGAAACATCCACAGACATATATATTATTACTCGAGGAGTCGATACAAAGATATCAAATATCAAAGAGGAAAAACTTGCATTACAACCTGAAGGAGAGGTTAGAAAAGCTCCACAAATCCTTCTGTGAACAAAAGAAGGGAGGGCACAAAATAGAAATGTCCAACCCTTTACAATGAGCCTTGACCTTCGCTTTTATAGATTCAACACAGAGGGAAGAAGGAGAGAGAAGCGAGAAAACCAGTTCAAAGCTCAACCACTACCATCAATGCCTCCTACAAAATCTACCCCAAATCTGTCATGTCTGCATCAATTACTTGTTCGGCGCCTTGAAGGAGGAGGAAATGGTGGATCAGATCAAATCCGATCTGGTTGTTGGGGGAAAATAGATCTTGTATTAATGGCCCAAAGATGTTTCTTCATTTTTTCCCCACATAACCTCTCCAAACTTAAAGTTTTAGATCTCCATGGCATAGATGAGGCCGAGATCTTTCCAACGGTGCCAGATTTATTAGATTTCGAGCCCTGAGTTGAAAGATATGCCCATTTGAAATTTGAATTGGGTCCATACAAAATGGTGGGAACCAGCTACCAAAACGGGCCCCTTTTGAAACCAGACACATGGAGGGCTGGTGCATGTCTGAGGGAAGCCTCTGTATTTTGCTTTTGGAGTTGTGTTGGGCCGACATGGCTTTCTTCCGCAGCTTGCTCGGCTTCTTCATGTTTTTGGCTAAGTATTTTTCTCGAGGGTCATATATCTGATCGGGGACACGCAGAGGCCTAGTGTTTGTTTGGAAACCTTCCCCCAATTTTCTCTTGAATTAGCATCACATCGACACTTAGCACCCTCCACTGGCTTGTCTCAATGCTTTGACTATTAAACCCCGACCCTGTCCCTTTATGAAGTTGGATGCGTGGAGGCTTCGCACTCACTTAGAAACCCACTCAGGATTTTGCCTTTGAAGGAGTGTCGGGTTGACACGTGGAGGCCTCCGTAGGCTCTTGGAATTTTCAATGGCTTCTCTTACCTTTTTGAACCCTGAACACGTGGTGAGCGGGTGCTCATTCTCCATGCTTAGTTTTTTTGGGCCTTCTCTCCTATTTTTCAACTTGGACTACGTGGTGAGCTGCGCTCATTTGGGTCTCCACTTTTGGATTTACCTTTGGGATGCACCAAGATGATGTGTGGAGGCTTTCGCTAGCACTTCTATACTTAGTCTTTTTGAGCCACCTTGTACGCCTTTTGAACTTTAGCTATTGACTCTGCCCCACTTTGGGTCTGGGACACATGGGGGCCTGGCGCTTGTTTGAGTCTCCCCTTTTGGATTCAATATTTGGAGGTGCGCCGCTTGGACACTTGGCAGCGTCCACTATCTCCTCCATACTTAGTCATTTTTGGGCTCGTTCTAAACTATTTCAAAGCCCGAAGACTTTGAAATTTCGTCGTTTTCTTCTCTTTGAGCCTCTAGCTTCTTTGACATTGTCTTCTCCTTCCCCGACCCTGTTATTCCATTTCCGAGCCCACCTATAATCTATTTGTTGGATTTGAAGCACGGATTCACTCGATAGAGCTGTTTCTTGAATTTCTTCTTACACGGGGTCGTTTGATCTTTTGCAGGCCTTACCACTCCATTATAGAGTCCCTCTATAACCTGTTTGTAGGATTTGAATGTGATTTCTCTAGTTCCTTCAGTGCGAAGTTGTGGTTGATCCAATTTTTTTAGGGGAAAATATGGATAACAAGTACTCCTCGAAATGCATTATCTAGAGGAATTTGTGTGGATGGTCTTACATGAGAAAAGGATGGGGATAGGACCGACAAATGAAGAAATATCCAAACCAAAGAAGAATAACAGAGAGCAGTGGAGATTTTCCTTGCACAATATGAGGTGCTTGCGGTGGAGACCAAGGAGGCTACGGGGTGGGAAGAGTTTGTCTTTGACAACTTCCAAGATTTTGATCAAGTTGTGAGCACGCTTTCCACTAATGAGGAGGTAGAGTTAAAGAAAATACAAGCCAAAATGAAAAATAAGAGGGCTGAAAGGAAAAAGGATATGGCTGATGTAGAGCAAAAGAGAGATTTAATCACACCTTGAAGGAAAGCTCAGGGGACATACTCAAAGAAAATTTCCCTTTTTTTCATGCGTAGGATGGATGCGCTAGATGATGTGGCCTCAAAACTTGATAAAATGATCATGGAGCTCAAGGGAAAGATCGACAAGTTGAACCTCATGGAAGTACTTAGCCATTGGAGATGTCACACTAATGAAAGCAACAAAGGAGTTGGAAGGCTGGAAGGAGTTAGAGAATATTTTGGACAAAGAATTTCCATGGCTCCTTCCACCCGTAAAGGCCCAAGAAATGATACACGCCACGAAAGTTATAGATCCTAATTCTTTTGATTCTTAGGCACAAGCCCATATTCTTATTCTTTATTCGCTCATTCCTTGAAGGAATTCTTTTGACATATTGTCGAGGATGGACAATATCCCTAGTGTGGGGTAATGTTGGTCGAGAAATTTGACTAAGTACCAACAAAGTGCGAGGATTACGTGCGAAGGGTGCACAACCATGAAAATAGAGCAACGCGTAAGGGTCATGCGCAACAAAGAAGGATAGGTCAACATGCAGGGATACACGCATAAAAGCAAAGATTGAGACTTAGCCGCTTTTGGGGCTTTGGCTAAGAATAGAGCAAAAACCGAGTAACTTGAGGCAAACACAAAGGATATAAATAGGAAAATGACATGCAACTAAGAATAGAGCGACACATGGAAGAGGTCTAATAATAGGATTAAATTAGATTAAAGCATGATGTATATTTAGCTTAATCTATTATTAGGACAAGTTTGGAAAAACATGCAAGAAGCTATTGTAAGCTCACCTATTTTTAAGAGGGTGCATGTAGGCGATGAAGGAAAGTCCACACCCTATAAAAATGAGTGATGCCACATTGTAATAGCTAGTCAAGGTTAGTGTTCAATAGTTCTAGGGTTTTTAGAGTCACGTATGAAGTGCGCATGGTCAGCGCCTACTTGATGTAATGGTCTGTAATGTATTCAGATTTTGTATTATGCAATGAATTATTGTTATAATGGATAATTGTGTTTAGGTTACTAAGTTGACTAGATCTTAGCATGATAGTACAATGGGGATATAAATATTATTGATTATTCTTTATGTAGAGTAAATTTCCTTATTATATGTGTTATTAAATTATCATGTTATGACATCTCTTTATGTTTGAATGGTTGTTTTGGGTATGGATATGGTAAACATGCATGCTAACATCTTGTTCAAATAATAAAGGAGGGACTTAGTGGTTATGCGTGCTTGTGTGAGCTTCCAAAATCATCTGGATGACGTGCCAACATGCATATCTATTGTTGGTAATAAACAATACTACAAGATTGGTTTTGCTACTTGCGGTGTTCCTTTTCCTAGTTATTATATGCGGTACCTCATCAAACCTTGTTTTCATGACCCACCTTCTTTTCTACCCACCTAAGCTATAATTACAGGGGTGTTAGTGTAGGTTGTTATCTATCCCTTTATTTTTTATTAGGATAATTCTTGCACTTGTGTTAGCTCTACACTTGTTGTGTTAGCTTTCTTAGGTGTACCAAATTGTGTTGATTTGGCTTAACAATTGTGTTAAGTTAACTTACTAGTTGTGTGGAGTCATCTCTCACTGTTAATATCAATTAGTGAGATTTATTCACCATTGATCTAGGTGGCGATTGCAATTTCCTCATATATATGTACATCTAATTATTAAGCTAATATATGTGGGTCAAAGCATAGTACTATGTCCCACTTTGTGTCCCAAAAATGTGAATAGGAAGTTTGGCGGGGTGTGAAATTAGGGATGTTCACGTGAACACCCTTCACCCGAAATGACACATAGCCCATGGAATTTCCACATATGCCACGGAAAGGGGTTTAGGAAAAGGGGTGTTAGCCAAAACACCCCTTTGGGTGAACACCCTTTACCCAGACCCCAACTTATATATTTGTGGCGGCGCGAAGGTTTTCACTTTTCCTCCGCCCGCACTCCCGTCGCATGAAGATAGCTCACCCGAACCAGACAGAGCCGACCCTAGCCCACTTGCACCAATGCACCAACCAACCCCACTTTGACGCACTTTGAGATCTCACCAAGTATGTAAATTTGTTTTTTTGTAAAAAAATGTTTTTATTTTTTATTTTTAAATGAAACCCTAGCTTACTTGTAACACATTGCCTGTAAAAAACCATATCCAAATTTTGATATCTAAACCCTTGCCAATTCATTTTTCCCTTATAGATAGCCTTCTAATATGTAAGTTTCTAAGAAAAATTTCAAATATTCGTGCTACTCAATAGTGTAAATAATTCATTTTTCAAAGATGGTAGTGCCTTGTGTCCAATGTCCAATAATTTTAGCCATCTAAGCTCATGAGAAAGGAAAAAACTTATCAAAACAATTTTTTGAAAACATTTTCCCACTTCTAAGTTAGCCCATATATTATATCTGAATAATTTATGAAGGTTTATATGTGAAGCTTGAGAATGATAAAAACAAGAATTGTAAAAGAAATGGGTGGAAACATGAATTTTTTGAGAAATTTCATAACCTACCTACCACAAAGAGGAGAATTGTAATCCGAAAAGAGTTTTTATTCTTCGCCCTTTAAATCAAAACCTTGCATTGATTAGTTGGGGTTGTTATAAAGGTAAAGTGAAATCCTAAAAGATCGGTGAATTTTCTATGTTTAATCTAGTCTTAATGAAAAGCATTTTTTTGCAGTCTCCTAACACTATAAAGGCCACGAGAATGCACACAAAATCTGATCTTAAATTACAATTTTTGACTAAACACGGGATTACAACCCTTAAGTTATTGTTGCAACATTTCACACCTACTGAGCTCCAACATCCAATACTTTGATTGATTAATGAATAATACAACTACAAATGTGTATAGATCTCCCTTACTCGAACTCTTGCTTGGGTATAGATCTCCCTTAGTCAAATTTGTACTGCATTAAAGTTTTGATGGGTTCTTTGGGTTATCTCCTCATGGCAACAAAGTATTGGTAATAGATTTTGGATTTATAACTTACCCAAATTTTGAAAAATAAGAACTTTTATAGTTTGCACAAGATATGATATAATTCCGATGGAAAGCGAGAAACCAATTATAGGTAATATCATATAATGTTTAAATGGAAATAGCTTATAAGAAATATCCTCATGAAAAAATTAACTAACCTCAAATAAGTAGCTTAATGCAAACTTAAGGGTTACACATTGCAATAGTGGAAAAACAACTTGAGCCCAAAAAACTACACAATCAAAGAGTTGCTTAGGCATCACTTTCAATGATCTAGTCCAACTATAAATTATTTAAAACTTGAAAAAAATAAAGAAAAGAATGGTTTCTAAAGGTAGTGGAGACTATTTCTTAATTATGATAAAGTGTAAACAATCACAAGTTGTATCTATGGAAGTAAGATTTCATTAAGAAATATGACACTATATAAAGACAACAAGGACTCAATCCTTATATATTTTGATTCATACTATCTAGGTGAAGCCCACCCAATTATAAGAGTGATTTTTGAGAAAAAGGTGGATTTCCATGCCATTCTTATTGTAGTATCTGTGGTAGAGAAGTGGAGGCAAATGAGACACTTGTAGTGAAGAGTAATGTTTTGTAAATATCAGTAAGGTCTAGTCTAACTAATCTTGTTGTTCATAGTTTTAAAGAGCACGTGTTTTTTAATCATATTTTTAGGGAGGGAATTCCAAATAAACCTATTTGGTTGTTTATTTTGTTCCCATCCATGGACCATTTTATGTGTTCCCATCCATCAATGTGTGGATTTTTAGTACATTTTGTGTAGTATTCTTTTTCCCTATGTTTTTTTGTAGGGGGATGTTGCAAATATTATTATTATATTAGTACTACATTGTTAACTTATTGTATTCATGTTATAATAAGTTTGTATAAATTAGTTAGTAACACCTCACTTATAATTGTGTGTGTGTGTGTGTGAGAGAGAGAGAGTGAGAATAAGAATTATGATAGAGTGAGTTGTACTTGTTATTGAAAACTCAACTAGATTATATTGAGTGGTTTTAGGAGATATACGAAAAATCATATTACATAGGAAAAACACACTTGTATAAGATAATATGCAAGTTTGAAAAAAATCAATTTATTGAGTTAAGTCTTGTTTTTAATGTTTTCTCTACAAAGTATGCACTTGTCACTTTCTAAACTAATTACTAGGAGATTGATGGTTATTTGCATGGTGACACAACCATGGTTATGGGTTTTGATGAAAGGGTGTCTTCGAATTTGTAGTGTTAATAGAATCACACAAAAATATAAAATTAATTGACAATAATAATGATTTATTTTTTCAAAATCAATAGGTTACACAATCTAGGTTGGCAGCTAATAATTCAGTCATACAACACATGATGCTTGAAATAAAACACTCAACACCAAAAAATTGCCTCAATGATTCAATCTATCTTAGACCTTCCCATATCTTCATGCAAATCTTATTATAATACCCCTTGCAACCACATATATCCCATTACTCTTGGGATTTATAAACTAGAAATGAATTCCAAAAATAAAAGTGAATTGAAATACTCCCCTTTTTTCGTGATTGTACTTCTCTTCACAAATGTAGTGATGTGTTTATATAGAAAATATCAACTACTTATAATGGAATCCCTAAGGCATCATACCCATAAGAAACTAGATGTGTTACAAAAAATAAATTGAAGATAAGCCCAAAGGATGCATAACATAGTTGAATGTGATGCAACGTAAGTCAACCCAATAAACATATTTGAAATATGGTTAACCTTTTTCAATCCTCAATTATAATCCCGATATAAATACTTAAATGAACTCTCCCTTCATACCATAGAATAACCTTGTGTGTTATACTATATTTTAAGAGTTCTTCATGTGTAATTCTAATGACTTCATGGTATATTATATATGCTTGCGTATTAAGATGATATTTCCCTCATAGTATGAGCTTCTAGAAATGTCTCTTATAATACCACACATGCTTTAAGATTTTTGGTTTTGTGACATAATTCCAATGGTTGTGCCATATTTAAAATGGTTTTCTATATTCAAAACAATATTGAGGATATTCTTGAGGTACCCATAAAATGTCACACACAAGATATGTGTAGTTAAAAACTTAAATAAACATGTAATATACATGTCCAAAAAACAAAGTTTATGCATGTATTAAATATTGAAAACCACTTTGATCCCTAAACTAATTACATATAGCTAGGATGAAATTATTCTTCTATTCTATCATATTTTTAGTTGATGCAAGATAACATGTTAAAATGGATTCTATTACATCACACACATTGGATAAGAAATGTGTGAGCATAGTTCTCACACATGCACGATGAGTGCTAGAACCAACCTTTCAACCTTCTCACAATGTCTTAGTGTTCCATTAAAATTGTTTTAATTAGTTTTCAAAAGATACATCCTCTTCAAATATCAATTTTGTTTCATTATACACTTTCCTTATATGTATTTCTAGGTTGATCTACTCTTTTTACTTAGGATGTTTCCTTCTTTTATGATACCTTCCTCCATTTTTCATTGCCTTTCTACACTTTCTACTCCCAAAATAAACTCTAGTTCATATACACTCTTGGGGATTCCAAAAATTCTTTACTTTCTTGGTCTTACTTCTTCCCTATGATCCTTCACACTTTTGCATGTGCCTCATTTTCTCTTCTTCATGAAATTTATTTCCATGCTATCACATTATTTAGATATAGATATGTAAGAACAATGAGATTATGGAAATGACTCCCTTTGATAAATTTGAAATTTTGACATATGCATCTTCTAATTTCTTTAAATGTGTAATCTCATTTTTTAGTTATTTGATCTCTATGTTTATACGTTAAAATGTATTTTGAAATTTAGTTTGTCTAGAATGGATTTATATGTTACTATTTGATAGTTGTGATTAATTTGTTTATAACATTTTTCTATTAATTGGTATAAATATAGTTTGTTGTTCTCTCATGCCATCCATTAGTCTTTTTATATGCATTTTTACAAAAAGTACACTTTGTGGTGGCTACAAATACTATGGACTCTTGTCCAGCTTGGTTGTATGGGCTACATGTGCCTTTCTCGGTATCGGAGATAGGATTTGTTGATGGAATTTTTCCAGAAGAAGCAATCCTATCACGTCCCAAATTGGACGTTAGACTTGCGATTAAAATATTATATCTTTAACACTCATCCATTAGTGATACAAATATGTTATTTCTTACCTTGCATTTCCTTATTAGTTATGACATACATGTGCCAAATTTTACTTCATTTGATGATTACATTATTTTATTTTATGTACTAGTTTGACATGCTTACTTATTACTAATCATGATAAACTCACATATCATTTTGTTACTTATACGTAACATGACTCTTTACATGTCTAACTATTGTTGGCCATGGGATATTTTTTATACTCTTATACATTGTTCAATATATTAGTGGATTTTCTCACACATTCTTTTCTACATGACTTGCATTGCACAAAATTGTTTTCTACATAATACTTATTTTGCACACACATTGTCTAATACATTACTTTTTTTTACAAGTGTTTTTTGATACATTACTTTCTTAGCACATGTTTCCTACACATTTTATGCTACATTACATATCTTGCACACACTATGTGAAAAATAAAAACTTTCTCTCTATTGATCATACCTAATGCAAAATACTTTTACAACCATGTTTAGTATACAACATATGCTATTATACATGATTTTGAATCCTCACTTCATCAAGACATGGTTATATTTCTATATCAATGTAAGTTTGTAACACGTAATATTATTAAAAGTGAAATATATCAAAATCTCTAAGTCATATATCAAAATCTCAAAATCATGTCTAAGTCATATATCAAAATATCAAAATCATGTCTAAGTCATATATCAAAAACTCTAAGTCATATATCAAAATATAAAAAATCATGTGAAATATATCAAAATCTCTAAGTCATATATCAAAATCTCAAAATCATGTCTAAGTCATTTATCAAAATATCAAAATCATGTCTAAATCATATATCAAAAAACTCTAAGTCATATATCAAAATATAAAAATTATATATATATATATATATATATATATATATATATATATATATATATATATATATATACATGTCTAAGTCATATATCAAAATCTTGTGTAAACACTATATACATGTACATGATGAAAACGAGTACAATGTATCAACTAGATAGTCTTTGTCATCTAGTAGGGTGAGTATCAGATCCCTTACTAGGCTCTATTACACCCCGCATTTATAAAAAGAAATATACACATCAGAAACTATATATAACATACATATTAAAATTTATAAGCGAAATTCTACAAAAATTTATTGATTAATTGAATAAATCATATAACAAAGATGTAATTGATTACCTCGAAAGATCTATCTACGGAGTGGATGTTGGGAGTATCTACACTATCTTTACCCTATAGATCCACTGTGAAACAAAATAAATTAAATGTAAGAAGTTGATAAACAAGTTTTTGAATAAAGTTCATTAATTTCACAAATTTCAATTTAGATTAAATATTAAATCTAAAACACAATAAAAATAGATATATCTCTACATATATACCTTCGCGGAATGTGTCTCCAAATCTATGGGACCACCAACTCGACAATTGTTTGTGGTTGACATATGACCTCGACACCAACAAATAATGAGCCAAATGAGCCAAGCTAACTCAGGCCCTCAACATCAAGTGATATATCATGGTTGGGCTCAATCCAAGAGCTGTGTATATGTCATAGGTGGATATGATGTGGGTTGTGAAGCACCACAATACTCACCAACATGCGCCTGGAGCAGAAGCCTAAACACACAAGTAAACGTTCAATATTATATGTCAACACTAGATCTTATATATCTATTTAAATATTAATAAATTGTAAAGTAATAATGAAATAAAATAAATTTTAATTAAATTAAGGTTTAATTTTCACACACCGAACAGAAAAGTGTTGAACCTCGGGTGTCACGATCCTAGGAACAGGAGGTCCGATCTGTAGCTCAATTGTAGTAGTACCCTGAATAGAAGATACACTATCGTGAATAATACTACTCTGCTCTATAAAATCCAAAACCCCGATAGTGGAATGTCGAGTGTTGTGTAATCAGCTCATATGCACGCAACTAGTCAGCAACCATGATGTGTCCCACCGGCGTGTCTCGAGTAGGATATGTAACTGCCTCAAAGTCATCAGGGGATATCAAATGTGCACGAGTGGATAACTCGCTACGTGCATCACACGCTACTATTAGATCCTCCACCGCTAGTACTGCGTCTCTCACAAAGATCTTGACCCACATGGTCAGAAGAGATAAATTGGGTCTTGCGAGTAATGCTCCCAAGACCCTCTATAACACCCTCATGAGCACTCATAATGATAGGCGCAACAACATCCTGAAATCCAGATAAGAAAGGTCATGGGCTTCTCTACAAGCTGTTGCGCATCAACAATTGGAGGAGCTCCCTCCTATCGATATGTAGGCTTGTGGCTAATGCGACCACGCCCTACCCAAAATAACCAGGGATGTCTAAATAGTTCACCTTTAGGTTTAGGTGAACCTCAACATGTAGCATCAATATGAAATATAATGGTAATTGGTCATTATTAGGAAATTGGCCTTGAGAGGCCACAAATCTAGGATAAATCAAGGGTGCACAAAGTGACATGAACATTTGCTTACATAATATGCCCTTATTTTCTTTGCTTGCATAACTCGACCAACACAACATCTTGATGACTTCCTTATCATGAAGTTGTGTTATAACCTCATTATACCCCACATTTCTGTCACACTTGATTTTAATTCATCCATAAATTTTTTTAGTGACTCAGGCTCGAAAGGGTTGTATGTTTTCAAGTTTCTTTGTATTTTTCGAAGATCTATCAATATGTTTTCACAATGTGTTTTATATTGCCCAACTGTAGTCAGATCCTCAAGAATAGATGATAATTTTGTTATCTCTAAGTCGGTCCTCTCAAACAAATTAGTAGAGGAAGAATCCATGACTGTAAAAATGAAAGTAAAATTCAATTTAGAATACTTTTTGAAACCATAAACCCTAAATTGATAAAATTTCACATAAATTTAAATTTCTTTTCAAAAAATATATATTAAAACATATACTTTTCCTGTGCTAAAACAAAATTCCTTAAAATATTGTGTATTTATGTTAAAATATACTTTTCATTTTCATGATCTATGATACACAAACTCATAAGTACAAACAATGATTAAGGCTATATTAGATATTTCCCTATGAAAACCACTAGAAAATATCATACATGAATTATAACAAGACTAATTTAACGTGCAATAATATCATATCTAATATAATAAGATTTTCCAAAAAGAAGGAATATATCTAACCTAGAAGGCCATAAACATACACAATAGTGGAGGTTCACTAAAATGATAAAACCTAATAAAGATATGTTTGACATTCCATTTCACCAAAATGTCTAGATGTAAAAATTGCTTTTTACGAAGCATTTGTACTACACCTATGACATACATCGTAACTTAAATAAAAATATTAAACTAATCAACTATGAGAAGACCTAATTGTATAAAGTTGTAAATACTCTAACGGCATAGAAAATTGATGAGAGTAGGAATTAAAATGATATATAATTTATCAAACATACAACAATGTGTAGGTGTAGACAAGGAGACAAGGAAGAACCCAAAAATGAGAATAAAAGGAGTAATTATTCCACAACCATACCATTTTCTTTAATCCTAGAATGTGTTTTGATAATTTCAAATAAATACGATATGTAAAAAAATGTTACTCTATATTTCACTTTTTCCACCTCCATCATCTCAAAATTTCTTGCATCTCTACACATCGTACATGATCAACTATGTGTACTTGTTCAATCTCCCTTTAGCATTATTTAACATTTATCATTATCGTACCCATTAAATCTATTTTTTCCAAACACATACAATAAATCAATAGTTAAACAATATGTAAAATATAATAAAGACTAACACAACCCAAAAGGTTACAACAAAAATAGGTTCCTCGTCTAAAATATTATTAAATACATGTAATTCCCTTAGTTATATGTACTAATTTTGTCAAACCTTAGATCCAATTTCAACTAGGGATCATAAAAAAGAGTGGGATTAAATTCACATATTATGTTGGGGCTTGTGTAAAAAATTGCATCAATAGAAATTTGGCACTAGGAGAGTTGATTCCTCTTATATTGGGGTTAATTTTGTTTTATTTGGAGTTATATTATTAATTATAAATGTGGTTTTTAATGGTTTGAATTGGTTACACTCATATTTTTCTTATCATTTTGTTTGTGTTCTTACACTCACACTCAACAGAAAACTAGTCATTGAGTGCTAAAGAACCATTCTATGTACTCCTAAGCTTCTTAACTATGTCCTAATGGTAATACATTTAACATGGCAACAAAATTAACTATGTTAAATTCCATTTAACATTTCAAGAGAAATGCCATCTTCTAAGAAATTATGATATTTATTTACCCACTTACATTCTAGTAGGAGGCGGAATATCTTAGGATCATGGTGTAGATATTAAAACTTAGGTGAAAGCACAATAACATGTCCCACTTTTTGTATTTGTTGTACCTTTATAAACATGAATTTTTAGTTTCATTGATTTTCAAAGGTAATAGCCACAAAACCATACACATTCATGAAATTCCATGAA
Organism: Taxus wallichiana var. yunnanensis; assembly: GCA_018340775.1. Taxonomy (NCBI): domain Eukaryota; kingdom Viridiplantae; phylum Streptophyta; class Pinopsida; order Cupressales; family Taxaceae; genus Taxus; species Taxus wallichiana. Next base: position 626,411,388 of record CM031243.1, on the reverse strand, counting down.
CTAATGAAATGTTGTGTTTAGAGTGTAGAATACATGTACATTTAAAAAAATTAGCAAAAAAATTGGTCTTTTTCTTAATTTTATTCATACGTTGTTTCTTATTTTATAATAGAGGAACACTGCTCGCGTGGTGTTTTTAATGAAAACTTATTTTTTCACCATGAAATTTTAGATATATGTTCTAGATTTGAATATTGAGTTCTGTCAAATTTTCGTATTTTATTTATTTATATATTTTTTATTAATTATTTAGTGAAGATATTTTCGATTAAGGGTGTACATATGTCTATGCCAATAATTTTAAGATTTATATCGAAATTGATTTTTTTTCATAGCTACGAAGAAGACTTCAACAAATAGTAAGTTTATTTTTATTTTTAAAATGATATATTTTGCTATTTTTCAAATTGTGTTGATTGTGTACTATTGATTGTCATAAAATACCATATGTTGGCAAAAATTAAAATAAATAGTAAAACAATTTTTTTAAATGAAAATTATATTTTTAGAAAGGTAATAAAAAATTGTATTTTAGTTTAAAATTTTGTAATTTAACTAATTAATTTACCCTAAATACATGGCACTTATGTGGCACATTTTGGCAAATAATTATCCTCCAAATGGATTTGGAGCCAAAATGTGCCACATAAGTGCCACATAAGGGTGTTTGCACGAAGGGGGCTTTCATGAACCTCCCTTCACGTGAACACCCCTAAAACCCCCAACCCACCACCCGAGCGCCACTAGGTACAATTTCCATTTTTAAACTTTGGTCGGTAGTTTAAATTTGGTTGCAAAAAATAAATTTTAATAACTATAATTTTAAAGTAAAGTTTTTTCTAATAAATTATTGTTTTTTTCTATTTTAAAGTTAGAAAAACATGTAATTAAAATAAAGCAATTTTTTCTAATATTATTGTTTTTTTTCTATTTTAAAGTTAGAAAAAGCATGTAATTAAAAAAACCTAATTTCTATTGAGATTTCTATATAATAATTTGAGTTACATGTGTATAGTTTTCTATTGAATTTACTCTTAGATTCAGATCTAGCTCAATTTGTGTGTGCAGGTGAAAATTATTGAAGTGGAGGAATCATGGGAAATCAGAAGAATGACAAACGAAAATATAGCGAGGAACAAAAAGTAGAGGAGAATGCTAAAATATCACTTCATAGGAAGAAACAAATAGAGAAAGAGCAAACACAAATAGAGAGAGAGAAGGCTGCAAAAAAATTGGTACATACATACTTGAAACCCTTGATAGATCATAATTTTATTTTTCTGTCTAGGGTAAATATGAAGTTTTAGCTTCAACATGCCTTCTAGATAGAAGAATATTATATTATAAATACAATAGAATGATTAGTATTGTGCAAACTGTATTGTGCTTAAATTGTATTGTGTTTTTTAATACAGTTTGTGTATTAAACTCTGAGCTCTACTTCAAAGGATAATTTCTTCCATTCTTGCAACCAGACATTATTCAACCAAATTAAAAATTGAAAAATCATCCTTCACTTGCAAACTTATAGATAACTACCAAAACTAGTATATTGCACTCTTCAAATTTTCCATCTAATATATACATGTTGGAATATTCAATGAATGTTGAAACTAAATTACATTTGTAATCAATTTACCACTTACATGTTGTATTTTGGCTTCTATAATAACAATATGTTATTTCCCATCCAATTTTGCAATGGATGTCTCAAAAATTGCTTAGTCATCTTCCTCGTTCATGTCTTTAAATTCACCTCCATGCTCTATGACATCAATCTCTCTTGTAACTTGAAAATCAACCTCATCTCGATATTTACATTCATGCATGCAATCATTTATATGTCTATAGTGATGACTAGCAGGTGTATCATCAACAATTTTGGAGCAGAGTATTCATGTGGAGCATGATATTAATACGGAGCAATGTATTGAGATGGAGCTAGTTCTTGTTGTATTGCAATTATCTCATTGTTCTTCATAACTTGCGCTTTATGTGTGTATGCCTAGTCTTGATTTTGTGCAATTCAAGTCTCACATTTATCACTGTGTACTCTTCGATTCAATGGGGCCATGACATTCCCGATAGTTGAAAGTTCTAAAGAGGTCAACAGGGGCTCGAGAGGGGTGATGAAAAATGCACGAAAAAGACATTCAAAGTCATTCTAAGGTTTTATATAACACTCCATGTACAAGGAACACAATCAAAATTTGACTTTTCCATTTTGGGGTTTAAATAAGTGTTCTGCTTCGTCACGAGAAAATCACATTTTATTAACTTTTGCAAGGTAAACAAATGGTAGGTTTAGACTATAAATCAAGTTCGGATCGTCATTTAGGTGATTTTCGTTATCCAATATTGTAATCAAAGTTATCCAAACATCTAAGGAGGTAAAACAAGAATTGGGTTTACACTCAAAAACATTCCTTCTAGTTGCATAGAAAAGGGGAAATTTCACTGTTTTGTGCTACAATTCATTTTAATTACCTAGAAAACATATTCTTCTTTTGCTTTTATTTTCAATATCAATGCAAAGAGAAAATTAGAAATACGAAAATCATGCAAGATAGAGATGAGAAAACCATGCATGTATTTATCTCGCGAGTGAGAGAAGAGGAGTTAACAATACACCGCATTATCGCCATTGTGCTAACATGTGATTTAAGACAGAGCTCCTCACATCTCATTGTTGAGTTGAAATCGAGCTCATATTTCCTTGTCAAGTCAACGAGCTCCATGCCAACCGAGCTCACTACTTCCACCAACTGCCGGCAGTCAACCAATTACCAACCAAATGCCAACTCAGAAGCATGTTCCAAGTGCCATGTCCCTACGGGCGTTAACGCAAGCGCCAATGGAGCTGTGTGGAGCAGTCAAGAGCGAGGTAAGCGGTCCATAGTCCGCCATGTCCCATTGGGTGGACATGTTATGCATACCAACCACCAATTCAATCACTGGTGGAGCGGCCAAAGAAAATATCACGGTAAGCAGTTCTTTGACCACATTTCTTTCAGGAATTTTGTCAAGCAGTTAGCATGCCAGGAGTATGCTGCCACATTTTGCATATATATCTACTAGGAACTAACAACTAAGACGTATGATGAAAATGCTTTCTACACAATGTTTTTTTCGCAGATGTCCACAACCAGTTTCAAAGCTCCTATTTTGGCAGAGATTGGGGAGGACGCGGGAAAAAGTTTTGGAGTTGGCTTTAAACCTTCCAAATGCATTTTCTCGAGAGTTTCCAATGTCCTCCTCAACAAACTCATTTTTTACACAATCTGCAATCATAGTCGTCCAAGACGACGCTTTAACAAGGCGTTTGACAGGTAAGGCTCCATTTCTTGAGACGTTTTGTCAAACTGTTCACATGCCCATTGTATGTTTCCTCGTGACGCATATAAACTCCCAGCACACCAGCAAGACAACAACCAGACAAAAATCATTTTCCCTTATGCTTTGATGGATGCACAAGCCCTGCTAAAACCCATATAGGTGTAGGTTGGAGAGTGTTGGCGCGAGGCTGTGGAGTCAAGATTTACACGTGCTCAATGCATTTACTTGCAAGTTTCTAGAACCTTTTCAACAAACCCATTTTGCGCATACACCGCAATCATGACAGGTCATTAGGCTGAATTTCTTCGGGATTTTGTCAAACAGCTTACAGGCTTCCACATTTGCATACATAACTAAGAGCACACCTGCAGCTCCAACATCTGGAAAAAATCCTCTATATATGCTTTGGTGGATGCCCTTTCCTTGTTTCAACGTTTCCTAGGTTGTGGAGCGGGGTGGCATTTGCTGACAGTTTCTGAAGGATTTTCTTCCAAGCTATGGAGACATGTCTAACAACACTTGCAACCACAAGCTCTCACAAAATCCCTTCCTCTTCCCAATACGCCAAGCCTGCGCACCGTCATACCTCTAACGGAGAGGAGCTAATAGTGGAGCATGGATCAATAATGGTGAGGGTAGATGTAAAGAGGACTACTACATGAATTGAAAAAAAAGTAGCCAATAAAATGAGTCACATCAAATCACATCAAACAATCACCCAATCACATGATGCCACATAAGTGGAAAAAAATGCATGACATAATGCCCTACTAATTGTCCACCCTTATTTTTATTTGTATGGAAAACTACTTGATTTAAATACCTTTAAAAACCACTTTCCATACAATATAAATGCTCAAAAGAAAATATTTAGATTAAAAATAATTTATCTATTAAAGGGTTTTTTTTTTTCAAAATTTATGGTATTTATAAGAGTGTTGTACACCTCTCAAATTTATAGTGCACAACCACCGGCTCCTCTTCCACCAAACATACACAATTTTACGGTTCCTTTCTCCCACATTTCGCTTATTTTTCTAAAACTCATTCTACTTATATGAACGCTTTAGATTTTAATTTCAATATTTTTATTATTTTTTATTTTTTAAACTTATCTCATTTCACATTTTTTTCTTTTTTTTAACAATAAAATTTATTTAATCATTTTATTCATTCAATTTGCTTGTTTTCCTTTGATATCTTTAAAATTTTAAAACCTACGTCAAGTTAGACTTGTAATCGAAACCTTTAACAACTTTTCAATGTAATTATGAGGGGTCGAGTGCCTTATGTGGAACACTTTAACTTGGTTGACATAGACATGTCATTCTATGATGGAATTTTATCCGAAGTGAAACGTCCTAATTTTTCAACCATTACAAAATTGACGATCTTTGGACAAGTTCATCGACTTGATTGGATAAGACAATGTGAGATGCACATGTAATAGGGCACTACATCACATTTGATAAACATAATGAGAAATCATTAGACTTGAATCATCTACCTTTATATATTTCATAACCTAAACAAGGAAATGTATCCCATGTAGGTTCTCAAGGGAAATGCATTGTAGATTTACCTAAAAGGAACCAATGTTCATTCAAGATTTCATAGAAGGTGAACATAAGAAAGATATTTTTATCGTTGATAAGGTACAATATAATATTTGTATAGTTGACTTTATTAGATAATTAGGGCATAATGAACATGAGCTTTGTGCGCAGCACCCAAATTTGGTAATTTGGCACTTGACATTGGTAATTTGGCTTATATCCCTTAGTCATGACTTGTGTGCATAAACAAATATCAAACACATTATCCTAATCTGCTAAGGCTTATGCAAACACATTTTATTCTCATATTCTTCTACTCATACACCTTCAATATAGGTCTCTTTACTCATAGACATCTTACACTTCCTACTAGGATTTTAAATATTTTCCTTGTAGTATTCTATCCTCTCGATTCAGATATCATACGGGTTAGATAAAACCTTCGCCTCAGCTTTATCCCTTGTTCTACGCTTCCACCTTCTACACGCAAATAGTCAATTTCTTATGTTTATCCTTATTCCCTTCCTAGGTCGACTTAGTATGGAAATATATCCCATGGAATGGTATAAAAACAAGTTAAACACACTCATTTACTCATTGTTTACTACTTGCAACCTATTTGAAAAATACAAGGTACTACTTGGTCTTCATCTCCAAATATCAAACAAAGCTACCCTAAACTTCCTTGTTCTAAGAGTAGGAATTAGAACAATCCCTACACAATTCGGAGCATTCTAAATCTAGCTAAGATCATTCCAAGCCAAGTCAAGAGCATCTCAATCCAAGTCAAGCTATCAATATCAATTGTTAAAAGAGAAAAATTGTAGTGGCATCAAAATAGTTGTACTTCCAATAGGTGGACAACTATGTGGTTTGATGCCTCTTCAAAATAGTGCTACGTAGGTGGCACGGGAGTGCTACAACCCAAAATGATGACCTCTTTTATAGGTCCCGTTAGTGCAAAATCACAAAGACTTCCCTCGGATGTTGATCGATTTCTAGGTTGATCATACTAAAGCATCTAGTGTGATTGCGCATAACATTGAATCCTTTCTCCAAGTGTGGGACTCCAGCAAAGATGAGAAAGGATTCTCCAGAGAAGGTCGTTTCCTCCTCCTAAACTACCTACCACAAGCTATTCCAAAGTGCAGCAAGCTAGTCTAATCCTAATCTAACCATGCCAAGGAGATAGAGAGAGAGAGAGAAAAGTGAAAACAGAGCTCGCACTAAAACGGTGATACACCGTAGAAGGAAAGTGTTGAACATCTATCAAAACTCCACATGGAACAAAGAGAGGTGAGCAATGTGAAGGATGGACAGATGCATCACAGCCCAAGGATAGATTTCACACGGAAAATGTCCCAACACTCCATGAACACAACTCCAAACCCGTAATGAGCATTCAAACGTGCACAAATACCTGCAATGAAGAGAGGCAAGAAGAGAACAAGCAAAAGAACGAGCAGGGATGGACAGATGCATCACCAAACACATTTTTGTTGCTCCAAAAGTTTACACAGAACATCATTTCAATAGTAAAAGGCAAGAACGCCATTACAAATCGGGGAGGAGGTTTGAACTCCATTTTCAACCCCGGAGAAGAAAAGAAGGGAGGGCAGAGCTGAAAAGATGAACCACTTTTGAAATGAGCCAAAATCGGCTTTTTATTGCATGGGTCGAGCCCGGAGAGAGAAATGTACAAAACGTGGGAACCCATTCCTCCTTAACTACAAATGCATTAAAACGGCATGGGGGACCTTAAAAACCCATACCCTACCATTTTTGACCAAATTGGAGGAGAATGCGACCCATTCTCAGATTAATTTTGGTCGTTGAAATGTCACTTCTGGCCATGAACATGCGTCAGATCCGTTTCTTAAATTTCTCTCTCCAGACTGCACCAAAATTCAAGATTGACCCCAAATCATGTAGAGAATTTTATAAGCTTTCCAATGATATAAAGAACGTGTAAATCCGAGCTCTGGATCGAAAGATATGGTGATCTGAAGATTTAGGGCACAAAACAGGCAAAAATGCGTTTTGAAAATTTTTCCCGCGCTCTGCCACCTGGATGACACGTGTCAAGCGCTAATTGGATGCGTAATTCTCTCTCCTTCACTTACCCACGGGTTTTCCCTTGAAATTTGACCCTTTTTAATTTTTTGGAAAATTTTCCACTTTTCCCCACAGCCCCGCCCACTCGGACACGTGGCACGCATTGATTGGTTGACAGGGGCGCGGGGAAGACCTTTGCCTTTTAGTTTTTCGCCAAGACTTGGCCAAATTTTCCAACTCCTCCCCGAGCTCCGCACTTCCTGCTCCATTGACACGTGTCCTCCTTTTATTGGCTCGCCGCCGCTACAAACCTTGCCTCTTTGAAATTTTGGACGCTTTCCCTTGTGACACGTGGCATTTCCCGATTCGGCCCGCTGGCCAGCCGGCTGCCCACCGCGCCTTTTTGTCCCGAATGTCCCAAACTATCTCGGGACACAAACTTTCAATCCGCCCGATCCGGCTTCGTCCTCCTTTCACCCGATGACACGTGGCGTTATTTGATCGCTCTCGCTCCTTCGGCTCTCCACGCTCGCCGCAGACTTCTCGCCCGATCGTCCCCAAGCTAAAGTTCTCTGCTTTGGCCGATCCGAGCGGTTCGCGTCCTTTCGCATCCTCGCGACCCGTATGTCCTGCATCGCTCCGCCAAATTCAGCTAGTCGATTTTGCTTTGACCTTCTCGGCCGCTTCGCCTTTCTGCGTCCCCGCGCGTCCTCACACAACCCGATGTCCCTATGCTTCATGCCATGGACCGCCCGAGGCTTTTCGGCCGATTCACACCCCGACATCCCACTGTCCCAAGGCCGCTGACCAAGACTTAGCCAATTTTCATGATTTTCCCCGCCCAAGCTTGTTTTTTTGCAACTTTTTCACCTTTTCTTAGAACTTGCTCCATTCTTCTCGGACAGAGAGTTAGAAAAAATCCGAGGGACCCTAGAAACATGATTTTTGCCTTGAATTAATCTATTTGCCTCGGACTTGAGTATTTCGATGCATGTTATCAAATTTACCCCCTGGGGTGAATTTTGATAACAGTCCTTTCAAGAGAGATGGGGTTTTGAGGAAAGAATTCTAATTCCAAGGGATTACACACATATTTTGAGATCTTGATCACAAACAAGGGTGTATATAGTTTTTTTCTTTCACAAGATCCCACAAATAAAGTTATAGAAAGTATCAAAAGACATAACCATACAACCTCGGATAGACATGTAAGACGCTAGTGTTGGGAACCTTCCACTAGTGTCCTTAAGGATTTGACAATCTATTTCAGCTATGAAACATTTCTAGACTTTCTCCAACCTATTCCACCTTGTTTTAGATCCGATTAGTCCACAAAACATCAAAAAGGTAAGTGGACCTACCGTGTTTTACTATATTTAACGTGTGTTTAATTAATCAAGTAATTTTCAATAATTTACTTTTGTTCATATATGTATCTAAATGCCCGATTTATTAATCTAAATATATATTGTTTCTAGATTCAAATCCTAAATAAATGGGGTTCCAATCCACCCCTTTATAATTTTAGGGTTAAATCAACAAGCACACATGAAGAGTTATTACGAACATATCACACTCTCGCTTTCTTTCGATCCCAAGAGAGTGGAAACATTATTCTTTATAGTGCTTAACAATCTAAAATTCAATGTTATATTCAGAAAATTATAGTCAAATAAAATGAAAGAAATTTTAGATAATGTGAAAAATATTATTTCAATAAGGTTTAATCACACTTTGAAGATATATGACATAGGACAAGATAAAAACATCCAACTACGAATAAAACTATATTTTGAAGTGCAAAATATGGATGCCAAATCAAGCAAATAAATAGAACCACAAGTCAATGAGGAATGTAAACAAGTTACGATGATTCTTCCTATACACAAGGAACAAAAAGTAAGTTTCAAATCCCAATTATCAAGCATAAATAAAAACTGTCTCACAAATATCCAAGAGAAACATCTAATACAAGGGCAACATTAAGCATATTTAGTCGATAGGCTATTCATTAACTAAAATTGAGCTAGACTAAGGTAGTACAAGATATTTAATCTAATCTAGGAGAACATATAACCTTGTAGATAACTAGGTAAATGCAATAAACAAAGATGTAAATGACCTAGAACAATGTACGAAAGGAAATACTAAACCCTAATGTGTAAAAGACAAAGGTAAATGACTTAGTTGATAACATATGGTTATCACAGTCTAGCTGGAAAATTCGGGAGCAAAAATGAATACACGGAGGTCCCAAAAGGTTGGATCTTAAAGATCTGAGTGGGTTGAGGCGCCCGGAACAGATTAGGCGCCACGGTGCTCTGGTTTGCAATCCCAACACCACGGTAAGAGAAAAAGCATCGAAATTGGTTCTTACAGGTCGAAGATGACATGTGTCCTTCACTACTTATCGCATTAATTTCTTTGTATTGCACCGAATGCTCTGAATATTCCAAGAGGAAGAAGTAACCTATAAAGGACCAAAAGGAAGTATCAAAACCCTAAAAAATAAAGATGCAAAATGAATGGGTCAGACTGACCTCAACTACCACAACAATGGGCTTACTAAACTGAGCGTTGCACTACATTTTGGACCCGGATGTAGTTCTAGTGTGTGTGTGTGTGCATGTCGTGCCCTAGGTGCTCTTATGTCACGCACTTTGTGAAATAGCGAGCAATAGCTAAATGTAGAAAATGTAGTATAATGTGTGCATGGAATAGAATATAATCCCCTCCCCTATGAAGTGTGATGCAGATGTCCTAGCTTTTGCCTTGATGATGGAGCTATGTAAATGCCAATGCAATAGATGTATGCAACTTTAGATGAAGTGATAGTAGTGTATGATGTTAAGTCCCTCATTATGGTCTCGTAACTTTATATTTATAGGGTTCTCTTGGTCTAATTTTGTAATTAACCCCGAAAAGGTCGACCACATAAAAGATAAGAATGAAAAATGGCTAGAAAAGACCCAAAAAATCGGGAAAGTGGAAAATAAACCAGGGCACCCCCAAGTGGGACCAGGGCACCCGATTAGGGTTAAGATGACATGGAATCTTCATAAATGACTGGGTAAATAGGTGTAATAGGTCGCAAAATATGAAATAAAATAAATAAGATGGCCAAAAGGATGGGGGTTAATTAATACTTTCTTCCCTTGAGAACCTTCTAAATAGTAGTATGAGACCAGGATAAATAAATGTCTAAAGTGCATGATTTTGTGACTACATTTTGCCCCCACTTTATGTTGGTGAGCGGAAAGCTCGGTAACATAAAGTAGATAGAGATGCGTACCTGATGCCACTGTAGAGTGATGAAGAAGGTGTGTCGAAGGACTAGACAAAGCATGGAATAACAAAAGGATGGAGGAGCATGGAAACTATAGATGAAAAATGCACAAAATAAAAAGTGATGAGAGTGAACCCAGGGAAAAACGCATGTGTGTGTAGTTGCCGCAGCGTGTGGTGTACCTGCATGGTTAGTAAAGCATGTGTGTTGTTGTGGGATGTTGTTGTTTGCCCCCATTTGATTGTTTCTCATACTACATGGACTGCAAGGAGAAAATGATCAAGTAGTCAAATATGTATGTAAGTGTAAAAACGCTATGTAAAAGACGCATGTAAGTGTAAAATACACAAAGTGTAAATGTAAAATGTAAATGTAAATGGAACATGTGCACCCGATCCATGTCGAGAAAGAGTGTAGAAGGATATCTTGTACTATGAGTTTTTTGGGCGTTCTCACACCACCCCGGTCAAGAAGTGTAGGGAGGAAACGCTCTATGTCCTCCAAGCTCTAACCGCTTCTGCTAAAATGTGTGTGAAGATATCTTTGTACTATCCTATTTTTTTGGGCAATCCGACACCACTTGATCAAGTAGTGTATGGAGGCACACCCACCGTAACCTTCAAGTTTGTAATCGCTTCCCGTAATGCAAAGGACACCATGTCCTGTAAAAGCCATTATGTATGGGATTCGTAGACCGGTGTGAACCCACTCGCTATCTATAAATGCACCTTTGAATTGAACCAAGGTAAATGCGTTGTGTTAGTAAAAACCCCCAATGATGCCCCCCTCTTTGGGGGCGCATGCGATGTTGCTGATAGGAAACATGCAGCCCCAAAAGAGGATCAACGACATGTACACTCGGAAATTTCTTGGTAAAAAAAAAGGCACGCACAAACAAGAAGGCTAGCCAAAGAAAATTGTAACATGCATGTATATAGAAACAATGCATAATCTACGCAAACAGTGTAAAAGCTACGAAGCAATATAGTGAACATGCAAGAAGACAAGTAGGCTGCACAAAATAGGTTGCAAACATGGGACATCACTCATGATGTCGCAAGACACGTAAGGCTATCATGACCGCAAACAAGCAAACACATGTGCACACCAAAACATAGGGCAAGACCCACATATAATAGCAAACAAGAGAAAACAATAAAGCAAACAATGTAAACAAACAAGTATGGAAACCAATATCCCTACATAACAAATGTTGCACATGAAACACCCGTTAGCATGTTAGAAAGATAGCTAATATGTCAAAAGCGTGTATAAGCAAGTAATGTAAGGTGCTAAGTATGAAATGAAACAATAGCACTGGAAGAGACGAATGTGGATGCCCCCAACGACCAAGATAGTAAAGGCAAAGAGACGAGCATCTATGCCGCGTGTAAGAGACATGTATTTACGATCACAACTAGAAAAAAGACGTGAACGCACATGTGTGTATGATATAGATAAATGACATACTAGTAATCAAACCAAAGATGTGTAATAAAGCGACCATGAACAAGAAAAGTAAAGAAATATATAAGCAACCATAGTATGTTGTATGTTGTGAATGGATGGAATAGAATACAATAGGGAATGATAGGATCCTTGTGCCCCCCGAGTGGATGGAAATGTATGTAGTGTGGTTCATTTTGTTTTCCCCTTAGAAGTCAAGAATGAACCGTAAACAAGAGGACATCATCGTGAAATGATCGAGTAGTGTGTGTTTTGTCTAGCACGTTGTGATGAATGTGTATGTGTGTAGTGGTGATGATATTGATGCGCCTAGAATTTACCGAGATAACACCCTAGTCAGCGCTAACACATCACTCACTCCTAGACTCCGAGCACTCACCCGAAGCGCATAAAGGTAACAGTCCCTCTTTAGGGTTGTTGAACAGGATGTTAACATGATGAAGGAAGAAACATATAGATTCATAACTAATCTATCATTCTAAATGCATGTTACCCTCGGATATATGAAAACAAGCTTAAACAATAATCATGATTGAATTAATAACATGCACTATTCAACTACACACAAAATGACACTTAGATTCAGCCAATATCTTCCATCTATTAGTAAATACAGAAGCTCCTTATAGTATTTGTCAATCTATATCAATGCACGTATGGAACTGATACAATGATTCAATCATATGCATATATTCTCTGTTACACATACATACATCCAACTCTTTATCATCCATCTACTATGCACCTAACATCATATATATAGGGTGGGGACTTGCCCTTCACCGCTTATCTATTCCAGAAATAGGCCGCATGCTATTAATAGCCACACACCATTTACAATCATAGCCACACATGCAAGTGCGCTATCTATAGTCCTCTTTAGTTAACTGAAGTGTCAATTCTATTCTCAGCTTGTCTCCATGCATAAATGCTTTGATCCGCTTCTCCAAAGATAGAAAATGCATGGCGCGCACGTCTCTACATCGTTGATGTGTTCTGCATGCCATCTTCTAAAAATAGGTCTTCATGCTCAAAATTGGCTAAGTCCTGAAATTTGAACTTGCCTTCCATGCACGGGTCCTTCCTATCCTTCCACACCCTTGGTTCCGGGCCTTCTATCCCATGCAGGACTCCTTGTGTGATCTTTGACAAGTATTCTTTGATCAACATTACCCCACACTAATCTCATTGTCGTCCCGACAATGGGTATCTCCAAAATTGAAGGAAAGAATAGAAGAATGGAAAGAATAAGAATGAAAGAATGTAGATAAATAAAGAATTTCTATAAGGTTATTAGGTAACCTCCTTTGTATCGGGCCATTTAGCAATATCAACTCGATACTCCTTTATTTTGGCCTCCAATACCTTCCACCGATCGGTGAGTGCTTGCTCTACTTTTTCTGGGATGTCCATAAAGAATGGATTCCAACTCATCCCTCACAATTTCCCCTTCTCATTTTGCAAAACTAACACAACACTGGACATTGATGTCATTCTTCCTTCTAAAAGGTCCATCTTCTGCGCAATTAGCTTTCCAAGCTCTTCTAGCCGAGTCTTGTGCGGCTCTTGTGCTACTGCCAGGGCCTCGCGCTTCTATTTAACCATTGACAACCTTTCTGTGTGGCCCAATGTCTCATCTTTCATCACTTTCTGACCTCATTGTTCTCTTTGAGGGTCTTGATGTTGATAAGCGCCTCTGGAGCTGTGCATACATTTAAAGCCTAGTCTGCTTTCTTCAATACCTCCTATAATGCTTGCAACAACCCTTCATAAGATGTAATTTTTCTCATCACAAATGCTTTCTCTCGATTGACATCTTATTCAGAGCGTTTTGGCACTTGCATACGCAGAGTTTCATCTTTGAGTACCAAGTCCACCAACTTTCCCACATAGTGTATCACTGAAGGAAATGTCTGTGGTACCTTAGCCTCTAAGTGTGGCCTTGCTTTGATTACATTGTCCCAATATCCTCTGCGAATTTAATAAACACCTCATTCTTCTTCTATGCAAAAGTCCCTCTCTGTGTTATGTGTGTTATCTTTATGTCCTTTGTCTTCAACTCTTCACGAAACGCTCTGATCGTGGCAACTTTATCCATGTTTCTTCTAGCCACCTTAGTAGAAACTTTCACCAGTGCGTTGCTGACCTGCTCATCCGACATGACAGTAGGCTTTACTATCACGTGTCTAGCTTGAGGCACCTTCTTCATCATCTCAAAACGCATGACTTTTCGCACACATCAAAGTTTGGTTCATCCATGCGCATAGTTGCCATAATCTCATCCATTAACTCCTAGCCGAATAAATCCTTCTCGCGCTATTGTGCTCTTAAAGCGGTCGAGGACAATTTTTCCCGCGTCCTCTCGCATACCCCATGGCTGGAGGAATTTGCTCTCCACTTGTCCTTCTAAACCTTTGTTGCTTAGGAACTTTAGCCTCCAAATTTGGGACTTGTGTCTCCACATCCTGAACATCCTCTGCAGCTTGTCTCCTCTGGTATTTTCTCTTCCTCTTCTTTTTCCTTTGATGCCTCACCCTGTTCTTTTGTGTCCTTTGGAAGTGTAGGAGAATTAGGCATGCTTTCCTCTGACTCTTCCGCCTCCTCATTCAACTTTAGTTTCCTCCTTCTCTGTGCGGTCGCCTCCTTTTGTGGGGAGAGTCTAGGTGATTTATGCACAGTGGTTGGAGTAGCACCTTGGGTCCTTGTTCTCCTAAATACCCTTTTAAACATGTGCTCCCCTTGGACTACATTCAAGTCCTCATCATCCCCCTCTTATGGCTAAGGTGGTGTAACGGCGTGCTCAACTTCACTCTTATTTGTAGGATGTCTCCTACCCCTATGCTCCAAACCACCACTATCTTCGTGCTCCTCCTCCTCATCCTGCACTTCAATTGGCTCTGTGGGCTTAGCACTGGGATGTTCTCCATTGTATGCTTTCCCTTTGGTGGTGCTAGAAGTGTGAACTCACCTTCCACATATTTGTTATTCTCCATTTTTGGCTTCAACTAGAGATACACCAATGTTGCCCCCACATCTGCTACAACCAAACTTATTGGTTTGATATTCAATACTTCTGAAATGATCCTCTCTGTATAAGCACTTCTACCAGATACACATACTTCTTCCTCAATGTATGGTAGTCATAGTCTACCTTATCTGCATTGAAGACCAGTCGGCGTGTGTCTGTAAATCTATGAACAGATGCTTGAAAATACCTTACAATGAATGCGTAGGGTGATTTGCACTAAGGGCTCCAGACTCCATCTTACATTGGGAAGCGTGTGATGCAAAATGTTGATATACAACAAACTAAACTTATTTCCCTACCACTGCTGGTAGGTCCTTTGGGATGCGCCACTCTTCCCCAAAAGTCGTGTGGAGCCTGTCATACCACTTCTCCGCCCTTTTCTTTACATCATCTCCATATGGCCCCTTGCATAGGTATTTGTTGAATATTTTAGTTGGGGACTTGTTCTCCATGGGGTATTCCCATACTTTCTCCTTCGGTCCATCTGGTACTCCGATCTCCATAAATACCAGTGATAGTAGAACAGCCCCAAAGCTGATCTTCCCTCCTGTGCGCACTTCTTCGACTATTTTCTCTGCAATATAGCCTAGCAATGTTGTAGATTGTCCCTTCTGACATCTTATGTGCCACATGTAACCACATAGTATTTACCTATGACCACCACTCCTAATCATTTAACTTGGTAACAAGGTGTGTTGTAACTTGTACAACTGGATAGTTCTTTAATTTTTCTATGTCCATTCTGTATGCGGACCCTTCAGTATCCCAACTCTGTTTGGTCTTTACAATCATGGATTTATCTACAAGATCACCTTTTATATCTTCCCTGTGGCCTTGGACACATCGATGAGACAAGCGTAGAAGAAATTTTAACTCAGCGCCCCGCAAAGTAGAAGAAGTCTTCATGCACTCTGCTCATGAGCCACTGATACAAGGGCTCATACTTCCCGAAATATGGAAGCTCATACAACTGGTATACCCCAATTCTCTTCAAAAGCTTCTCACCCGCATCATCATATACTGGCATGTCCTCCATCGTGCACTTGTTCATTCTAGCAGTGAGCAAGGAATTGAGCTCCTTCTTGTTCTCTGATGTCCTGTGATTATATTCACTCACTTTTCTCTTTCTGATGGGTGAATCCCATTCTTGTCCGACGATGACTCCTTCTGGGTATTGTATCTCTGAAAAATGGCTTTCGAGTGCCATCTCTTCTTCCTCGACAACCACCTTCTTCTTTCCTTTTATTGTTGTTGTAGATGCCTTCTTCGGTGCCATTTTTACCTTGCAAATGTCTCCTCTTCAACTCTGTAACTCTGCGAATCAAACCCTAGCTCGATTCAATTATGCCCTAGGTGGAAACTTCATAACCTAACTCTTTATGTCTCCCTAGCTTCGCTCAAACCCTTCACCACCGGGATGCAAGCTTCTTGTCACACAGCTCTGGTTGTCATGCTTGGTTTCACACCCTTCACACCTTAACTCAATCACTCGGCTCTTCGCACTTGGCTCTTTCTTCAAATTCTCTTAGTCAACGGTAAAAATGAATCTACATCCCATCCTTATATAAAATTTTCAAATTTTGATGCATTTATTACTCCTTCACCTACCAAATATCCCCTCATTCATTGACCAAATCCATTCATTCCACGTGGTACATCTTCGCACCCAGCTATAACCTTCTAGCGTGCCTTCCTACCCTCTGGTCACAGACTTCTCTTCAACGCATGCTCCTGTGCCCGAGTACCTCGTCACTGTACCTTCTCCTGGTAGCTAACATGGCCTCCGCTTACCTCGTGTTATATTGTTCTTTCATTCATCTCCATCCTTGGTCACTTTTGAGAAGCAATCTTCTTTTGACTTAAAGCACACCCATAGCAGCTTATTCCTTTCACCTTTCAATTCCCACAGTATTTTTCTTGGATAACTACAACCACCCCACACAAAAAGTATGTGCAGTCCTCTGCGCATAAACATTCTTCATACAATAATTAGCTTCAGGCGTGCAAGCACACTTATTACAAAAACACAACTAAATTGACAAAGCATAGCGACAATGAAGGAAATACATTAAGGAAATACATAATTGAAAACCTACACTAAATGACAATACTACATTATTACAAACACCAAAAAGACTCATTTATAGTAGGGCTTCAACCTACTCTTGTTAAAGTAACCGGGTAGCCGTGTTCCATCAAGTGCTTCTAACTAGAAAGCACCTGATTCAAGTATAGAAGTGATAACATACAACCCCAACCAATGTACTTTGAGCTTGCCTGGATGGCGTAAGAACTTTGAGTCATAAATAAGTATCATTTTTCCAATCTCAAACTTCTTATCCCTTATGTTTTTGTCATGCCATGCCTTCTACCTGGCCTTTTCCTACTTCTGACTCCATCGTGCTATGGCTCGGCGCTAATCCAGTTGAATCATCTTATCGATACGCTCTTCTAAAGCCTATTCATCAGCTAGACCTCTAGCGCACACAATGTGCAAAGAAGGTAACATAAATTCTATAGGAGAACAACTTCCGCGCCAAACACCAACTTGAAATGGTGTGGCTTTGTTCAATCTCTTGTAAGTTGTTTTATATGCCCAAAGAATAGCTGGCACTTTGTCATCCCAATCCTTTCTTCCAACATCACAATTTTTGTCAAATTCTAGCTCAAAATCTTGTTGAAGGCCTCAATAGTTCCGTTTTCCTAAGGATGATAAGGTGTAGTTTTATGGTGTGCAACCATAAACTCATCTAATAGGATCCTAATTGTCTCATTCAAAAAGTGTGTACCTCTATCACTTTTCAAGCTTAAAGGACATCCATATCTTGTAAGAACATTATCCCACAAAAACCTAGTTGTTGTAGCTGCCGTACATACCCTTGGTAGGTGTTGCTTCTGCCCACCATGTGAGATAATATGTGCAAGTAATGATATAGTGTGATCCAATCCTGCACGTGGTTGGCGAAATAGGTCCTACAAAATCAATGGCCCATTTCTCAAACGGTTTAGCACTAGTAATCGGTCTCAAAGGCATCTCATCTCTTTGCCTTGGTTTTCCTAGGCGCTGACAATGATCACACGCCTTACAATATTCTTTACAGTCCTTATATAATGTCTCCCACCATAATCCAACAAGTAGGATCTTCTAGCAAATGATCATCACTCGCATAATGGCCTCCTGTAATACCACCATGAGCTTCTTCCATAATATCCTTACACTCATGCTCTAATACACAACATCGTAATACTTCATCTCTACCTAGCTTGTAAAGGTCACCACTGATTAACATAAATGGTGCCGCACGTATAGCAAGTTGCTTCTTTTCTAATGCTTTCATTCCTTCTGGTGCCATACATGTTCGTAGAAAGACAACAATGTCTTCTAATTCCATGGGTGTGCGTTGTAACCTATATAATTGTGCATCTGGCATTGTTTCTTCAATTGTCTGTGCATCCTCTCCTGAATTGATTCTAGATAAATGGTCTAGTCCAAAATTGCTTTTCCCTAGCTTCACCACAACTGTGAAGTCAAACTCTTGAAATAGGAGCACCCATCTGCATATGTGCCCCTATAATATGGGCTTGTTTACCAAGTACTTCAATGCCATGTGATCTATATAAAACACAAATGGTGTTACTAAAAAGTATTGTCGAAACTTGTACAATGCATAGATCATTGAAAAATCTTCGCGCTTTGTAGTTGTATAATTCCATTCAACAGGAGTAAGCTTTCTACTAGCAAAACAAATTGGATGATCTATAATACCTTTGCCAAGTTGAGTGCTTGAAAATTTTAATGCCTTTGCACAGGAGGTTTAGTCGAGAATTAGTCAAAAGTTTGGATCATACCTGCAGATCAAATCTTGTCGATTTCGATTTCTCGATGTAGTTACTCGCATATACATACCAAGCACGTGTGCATCCTTGTAGTGTAGAATACAATCTATGCACCCAGTGAAGGTGGTAATGCTTCTTGTCTTGTTGTCCAAAGTCTCTCACACTGCTTGAATGTGATGCTGAACAGGTTGATCACCATGATAAGTGTAGATTTGCGTAGGTGCATTATTCCTTATAAACCTAGTAGAAAAAGCTATTCCAATCTCTTCCCAGTTTATAAGATTATCTCTGTGGACTACCCACTAGTGTGTTGCTGTCCCGCGCAATGTATATACTAACATATCTCTCCTTTTAACTTGATTTGTCCACTATGTTTCCATGGCCTTTAGAAATGCAGGAAGATATTCTACCCCTATATACCAAGGTACTTGTGCTACCTATCCGTTGAATTGAACGAAGTCCATTCTTGCGCACAACCACACTTTTCACCTCACGCCCTACTAATTCATATGTACCATGAGCCCAATTGTCATGCAAGCAATACTCGTAGTATCACTAATAGAATGAGAATCCTCCCACTGTAGGATGCCTTCCTTTGATGGCTCATTGACCTCTGGGTCTTGAATAGCGCATACATAGACTCTGTTTAAATCCTCCTCACTTAGAGGCTCAACATATGGCACTGAGAATTTCCATCTGTCAAAGGTATCACAACCCTTTCCTCCTTGTTTTCAAAGCTGATATACCCCTTATTGAATCTCAAGTCAACATTATTCGCATAACACCAAGGGCATCCAAGTAGGGCTGGAAAATTGTTTGCTTCTGCAAGTGCTAATACCTCAAAATCCCCAGTGAACTTGGCCCCTTGTATAGTTATAAATGCATCTTTTAAAACCCCTATGGGAGTGACCTTAGTCTGGTTTGCCATAAATAACACATTAGATGATGGCTGCAATGGAGGCCTCCCCATTTGTACCCATGCATCTAATGTAAGCACATTTACCTCCGCACCTGTATCGATCAATATGTTGCTCAACAGCCACCCATCCACAATAGCATTCAGAGTAATTTCTTTTTCATAGTCAATGCTATTAGGGGAAGATTTGCATGTAGAATTTGTCATCCGGTCTCAAGACTTGCATGCGGAGTGTTCCCTTTTAACCAATTTCCTAATAGTGGAATAATGTTCTCCTGGCGCAACATCTTGCACACCTCTCGCAGATCATCGATATCAGTTTGGACTATCTCTAATGATTTCTTTTGCTCCTTTAGGTATTGTATCTCACCTTGAAGATTCCTTAGCACTTCCATGGTATCCTGCTAAACTTCTTTCTTGATGAGTAAGATCTGGGTACCTCGCATGCAAAACCTCCTCCTTGGTGATCATAGGCTTCTGGTGGAATGTCTCTCTTGCGCACGCAACTTCAACGTGTGTAGTGATCTTCACTATTAATGCCTCAAGTCCTTTTGCAATCTTGGGCATCCACTGATCTTCTACCGTGCGCTGGATTCTAACCATCCCGACACCTTTGTTTTCTTGCTTATGTTGTTTACTCAGATGCTCATATAAGTCTGGGAACTCTTCATAGCTATAGTTCTTCCCGTAGAAAGAACATGCAATATTCTAAGGACATTCGCGCCTATAGTGGTCAAGAGATCTACACGTATAACATGTTCCACAAGGGAACTCACCTCTTCCTCCACCACGGCCTCATCCTTCATATCCACCATGATATCCATGTCCCCTTCCACGACCTCCTTTAAACCTTCCACTTCGCAATCTATTGTCCTCTCAAAATGTTCTAGTAAAAATTGAAAAATTTTGAGAAACCTTTTCTAATGTTGAAAGTTAGAAAAATTCACGTTTTTTGAGTCATTTGAGTGATTTTGGGTTTGTCGGACATTTTTGTCCCATGTGTCCCAAGTTCTTCCGGGCTCTCTATTCCCCGATCGGTCCACTTTCTTTGAAATCTATTAAACTTGCAGGGGTCCGTCGAAACTTTTTGTTCCAACTATCCCAAGTTCACTTGGGCTCTCTATTCCCTGATCGCCCACGTCGCATCGCATCATGCACTTTCACGTACTTTGGTCTTACTTGTCCCGGAAGCATTTGTGCATTCTGTCCCCACTTTGCCCACATCACCCGCATCGGCCGAGTCACACTTTCGTGTCCCTCATGTCCCAAATGTACCAAAGGCCATCCGAGCTAATTTTTCCCGCTCTTCCCGATGCTTGCTTTTGAGTTGGTGTATATGAATTTAATGCACATTTATAACCTTCTCTCTCCTAAAATGAATATTTAATGGGACTCCCTCTACGCATTTTGCACACTACTTTCTCATTGCCATTCGCTCATACCCTTACAATTGAAACCATCTACTCACGTCCCCATTTCCCTACATTTTCATCGTGGATTCAAGTTGTAAGGTTGTTTTTCTAAACACTATCATCAAGATGAAGATCAAGTTTCAAGGCCAAGAGCAGTTTCTCCACTCGAGTCTTCCATTCCCGATATCGGGATAGTGAAGTTCGTCACCTAGACTTTGGTGATTTTTGGACCAGGTTGATAGACCCAACCCCTCTCCCATGGCACAAATGATTAATGACAGCGGCCTTGCATTTGCTGTTGGTTTCCCAATCTCGGTGCAGTGTGCGATATCTATGCTCACCTGCGGAGCCCACTTCAACCCCGATACGAGTGAATTGACCAATGTGCATGGGGAGCTCATCGCTAAACTTGATGTCTGCCACCATTGCCACTGCCCTACGGATCCCTGAAATGGATAATTCCGTGGTAATTTCTCAAAATCAAGCACAAGCTCTCTTCGATCAAGACAGTGAGAAATACAAAGCTAGGTAGCAAAAGTCGTGGTTGAAGAACCCTAAAAGGGGGCATCCCGACTATCAAAAGCTCTGTTTAGGGCTGATTTCAATGAGGAGCTATCTGATTTCATCATCCTATTGGCTCGTGTCATGGGCTTACCCTCTACCAGTGAGTTTCACTTTTGGATGTGCCCACTCATCAACATTGTATGTGAAGGTACCCAGAACATCAATTGGGTAGAGATCATCTGCATGAACTTGACAGAGCAGTTGTCCAATGTACAACAAACTAAGAAGTTCTACATGACTTCTTATCTTATGTATACCCTAGCAGCATCCAGACAATGGTTTGGTTTCACATACATTGATGCTCAGAAGGGTGATCCCATCTATGCTTACTGCCCTCAGTTCACCCTTGACACCAACAATCACAACTTCAGGAGGGTGAATGATGCTTTCACCATGTACATTGTGAGGCTTCTAGAGAGTGACACTGCTAGGAGATTTTCTAATGAAGCCATGAGCCTGATAGCAAGTATGGAGCTTACTTCATTCAATTCAGAAGGTTTTCTTATATCAGGTTAGCCAGGTTATGAGAGCACTCCTCTCAAGCTCCCCATATTTTGTAATGATAAGATGGCTCTGATTGAGGTATGTAGACAATTAGACAAATTACATAGGACCTGCAGGGACAAGAAAATCATTGGGCTACATTTCCCCATATCTTTGGGTAACTATACATGTAAAACAACTCTGGATGCCCAGAACATAGAGAGAGCCCTTGCTCCCATCATTGTCCACTTCTTCAGGCCCAGAACCTGTTTTGATTTGAAGAAATTCATTGAGTTGAATCTCATAATCAACTACCATCACAGGAGCAGACACTGAAGACTATTGGGCTGATTGCACAAATGACTTTGAGGCCAGATGGAGGCATTATGGCAGATTTCCCTCCAACTAATACAAGAGCTCAACCTATATCAGATTCTGAAGGGCTTCAAGATGACAACGTAGATCTATTGTCATATGAATATGATATTGTGATCAAGCATACTCCTTTAGAGGATCTAGACTGGTTTAAAAGGGAAAAAGATGATTTAGCTGAGATCCTAGCTCCTGTCCTGGTAAGAACCAAAGTCTGGTTTGACAGAAAGGTTCGAGAGCTGAGGAAGAATTCAGGAGAGTCTTCTTCCAAAGACACTTCAACACCGAGGAAGGAGTCACAAACACCTAGCTCGGAGGTACCTGCTACACAACTCCTCCTCCTTCATCAAGTAAAGAACCTGCATCATCCACCCCTTCCTCATCCACTCAGGTATATCAGAAGAAGGTGAAGGAAGTCAAAAAGAGCCTATTGAGGAAGATCCTCTAGCCAAAACATTCAGAATTACCTTCTAGGCCAGAGAACATCATTGTTCTCAGTGAAAGTGAAGATAGTGAAATGCCAATTCCTGCAGGTGCTTCAGAAGCCACAATGGATAAGGAGCAGGAAATTCATAACACTGAGCCTCCAAGTACCATGGATTCCTCTCTGTCCAAGAAGCCTCATCTACTCCACTCACATCTCTACTAGAGGCAACAGTGGTAAATACTTTGAGTGCCATGAGTTCTCTTACTCTTGGTTCTCTTGCTCCCCCTTCTTCTTCTTCCTCCACTTTTGCATGGGTGCAACCTTTTGTTGATAGTAGGAAGAGGAAGTCTTCTTCTCGGTTGACAGGGCCCAATTTTGATGTTGTGGCGGCCTTGTTGGGCACTACTCCTTCTGCTCCTACAAAGAAAGCTAGAACAACTTCAAGGATAGTGACTAATGCCCAAGGTCAACAATTCCTTGAGATAGCCAAGCCCAAAGTTGACAAGCCGAGAGGATTTGTAAGCCTCTGATCTGAGAAATTTCTAGGATCTCAATGGGAGAGTCTACCCCAGAAAGTGAAATCCATAACCTTCAGGAAATAGTGACCAAGGTTATTGGAAGGGTAGAAAAAGGCAAGCAGACTATAGAGCAGCTGGAAGAGCAAGCTCAAGTGCTTTCTGGTTTCATCAAGTCATTGTTGTCTAAGGATAAAGTTCTGATCCTACCCCACTGACTGCCCTTCCACCACCTGTGATCCTTAGTCAAGATGAAGTCCAGAGCATCAAAGACATACACAGGTACTCCATCTACTGGGAGAGCTATGGAAGACATGGTTGATGATATGGTCATTGCAGGTTTGAATTTCATTGGAGAAGCCTTCAAACTCAATGAGAAGGTAATTAATCTGCAACAAAATCTCTCCTCTGCACATTGGAAATATGGATAAAGAGCTTAAACTCTGGAGTAGCTGCATAGTAGACCTTCGCCTGATGGGGCAGACTGATGAAAATCTATTGATGGCAAGTAAGGTTTTTGATGATGCTAAAGATAATTTGTCAAAGTCATGGGTTTTCAATGCATAGAGTGGAAAATAAAAGTGTTGGAGGAGGCTTTGGGAGAATTGAGGAATAGTTGGCAGAAAGGAGAGGCCTTCAAAGCTTTGGTGGTATCTACTTTTAAGGATATTCACTGTCACCTCCATGACGAGACTTCAGGTGTGCCTTTCTCCCTCCAGAAATTAAGACTCAATTCAGAGCTTTTGTCAAGGAAAACTTGTTCAAGGAGGACTCAATGACCAAAGAGAAGATAAAGGAAATCTTCTCTCTCCAATCTGCCATTGAGGAAGCTAATAAAGAATATCATACACACACCGAGTTTGATAAAGAAATGGAGAAATGTTTGGGATCTTGGACCCAAGCCACTACCAACACATCGATTCCCACGAGGCAGAGACATAGCAGAAGCATTGAAAAAATTTAGACAACGGATCCTCAAGTCGGTGGGCCCTCCCAATCATAAGCATTTGTTTTCCTCTCTAGCTTCTCTTTCCTTCTTTTTCTCAATTCGGCTTATTGTAATTAGTTGGGGGTTTTGCATCAAGCATCCCTTTAACTAAACATTTTAGTTAAAAGAAGTAGTTACCAAGTGTAACTGATTTGTAAAATTATATAATGGGCTCTCTCCACCATTTTGAGGGGGCTGAACTTGGCTTATTTTTGAAAGTGTAAAGAGTAAAAAAGCAATCAATACAAAAGAGCTTTCTTTCCATGTCTATCTGATCTTGTTCTTTTATTGCTATCCATTTGAATACTTTTGAATCATTTGTCTGTATTATTTCAAGAAGCTTTGTATTCTTGTGGGTGTTATTTCTGAACTTTGTGTCTTTGCAATAACATCTTATTGATTCAAATGCAAATGGTTTTATTCCAAATAATTTTATTCTGGCATGCATAAGGAATTATTTTGTTATCTATAGTTCTTGAGAATGCCTTTCTGCTCATTTCCACTACTTCATTCCTCTGTACTTTTGTATTGATGATCCATTCTATTTTAAAACACTTTCATGATATCCAAGTTCCACATTAAAACTATGCATTGTACATATGTAAATAAGCTTGGTCTTTAAATAAGGGAACCTCTCCCATTAAAGAGGAGGGACTTTTGTCCCCTGACTGTTGTTCTCAACAAAGTCCTTTTTGATGACCAACATTTTTTGCGACTCCACTGGGATTCATTTTTCTTAACGTATTCCAGTTATAAACAATTTCTTGATCATCCTTTGATCTGGTGACTCCACGTTTTACTCACGGAAGGAGGGCCCTTGGTATTGAAGATTCTCAGTTTCAACTTTTGGAACAACAAGGTTTTCCTTTTCCTTCAACAAGAAGGAATAGAAGAGCTCATTCAACAAGCACTCCTCCTGTTGAAGATAGAACCCCTATAGGTGTTATTCCTCCAGAGCAACTCAGCCCTAATCTCCACGCTCTAATTCTTGTTGGTGTTTCGGTTCCCCTTCAAGCCGTCTTTCCAAGGATGGCAGCACCATTGCCTTGGGGCCATCGTGTTGGGCCTCTCACCCTTCCTCAGCCTTTGCATGAGTTACCCAGAGGTAACAGAAGAACTTCCCCAAGTTCAGAGGTGATGGCAAGGTACATCCTGATGAACATATCGTACAACCTTCATAGTTGCATGTGGAGTTCTCGAGTTGAACATGAAGATGTCTCGGTGAGGATTTTTGTAGAGACTTTACAAGATAATGCATAGATTGGTTCTATCACCTTCCAACTGGGGCCATTACTAGTTGGACCACGATGAGAACAAGATTTGAGAACCATTTCAAACTTGCAGAGGATGTACATGCTTTTTCTTGCCCAGATTTCTCAAATAAAGAAGGAATCACAAGAACCCATGAGGGAATTTGTGGCTAGATTCAACAAGTTGATTAACAAAATCCCACCAGACACTCAACCTATAGATCAAATTCAAAAATGTTTTTCCTGAATGCTCAATTACCTGAGGTTAGCTATGCATTGAGAAGAGCCAATCTCGCAACATTGGCCGAGGATCAAACTCTTGTTGTTAGTGTCGAAGATGATTTGATTATGTCTGGAAAGTTGAAAAGAGACCCTTCTAAATCTAGGTCTTCTTCTTCCTCCTCTTCCACTCCCGGGCCTAATACTGATCCATTAGTACAAAAGCTTGCAAATGACCTCATTTCCATCAAGAAACAATTGGCTCAACATGCCCCCTATGCAGATGTTCCAAGGAGGAATTTTCAGCCTAGAAATCATTTTCCTACTTCTCAGACAAGGCTAGCACTTGAGGGGCCACCTATCAAGGTTCCTGTTAATGCAACCTGTGAGGTTGAAGAGCCTGAAGATGAAGAGGTTAATGAAGATTGTGAAGAACTTGAAGAGGTTGATGGAGAGATGGAGGAACTTGAGGGATCTCGAGTTAATTTCTTCACTACTGAAGGTGTTGATGAGGAAGATGATTATGATGAAGTAGTAGTAGACATGAATAGTGAATCATACATTGTCATGACTCGAGAGTAGAAAAATAAAAGGGAGAAAGTGATGCAGCCTGCTAAAAGATCCAAGGAGCATCCCACGACTATCCCTGTGATTGCAAAAAGAGGATCTCCTATCCCCACCACGTCCACACAGAAGGTGAGTTCGCCAATTCTACTTTTCCTAATTCTTCCACTAAAGTTTCTTCTTCCACAACACCTAAATCTAATAAACCTAAGATTTCTAGTGATGATAGCCCATCCACCTCTGGATCTTTCGATATCATTGATCACCTCAAAAAGACAAAGGTTCAAATTTCATAAGCTTGAGTATTATCAAACCCATCCCAAAGCTTTTGCCAAAATGGTTCACTTTGTCAATTCTCAATCCAAAGCTTCCTTCTAAAGGCCTTTTACCTACTCCATCCTCCACACCCCAACCCAATCTGGTAGCTTATCATCACCTCACCTAATGAGAAGATCAAACCATTCTATGTGACCCTTCTTATAGCAGGCCATAAACTCAGCAACTGTGTCATAGATTCAGGAGCATCAGATAATGTAATGCCTGCCAAAGTAGCTCATGCTTTGGGCTAACTCTCACATGCACTTATGGGTCTTGTTATTCCATGGAGAGTAAGGAAGTACCCCTAGTTGGAAGAATTAAAGATGCACAAGTAGCTTTCGCTACTTTACCTGAGAAAAAGGTCTTGGCTACTATCCTAGTAGCGGATATCCCTCCTTCATATGGTATGTTGTTAAGCAGGAACTTTTGTAAGGATGTAGGAGGAGAAATTCAAATGGATTGGTCACATGCCCTCATACCAGTTAATGGAAAAATGAAGAAGCTATTTCCCAAAAAGCAATCTGAGTATATTGTACAAAAATAGATGATCCCAAAGCACAAATACTTTATGAGGATATGGGGCATGGTAACTATATGATTATGTCTCCAGAGGAAACTCAACTTCCCAAAGGAGTACTTCATGATCCTAATGAGGTTTGGATTTTAGAATTTGATGGAAGTTGTTCCTCGGCTGGTTCTAGAGCTGGTGTAGTATTGGTGTCTCCTGAGGGAAAAGTTCATCCTTTCTCATTCAAACTACAATTTGAAAATACTAATAATACAACAGAGTATGAAGCTCTCATTCTTGGGCTTAATGTGGCAAAAGAAAAAGGTGTGAAGAATCTTCTAGCTCGCGGAGATGCAGAACTAGTTGTCAAGCAAGTCAGAAACCTTTTTCAAGTAAAGAATAGAAGGTTGAAGCATTACAGAATCAGTTTGGGATTCTATTGAATTCCTTGATGCCTTCTCCATTGAAGTAGTGCCTAGGGAAAAGAACACCAGGGCTGATTCACTAGTTGTCTCAGGATCATTGTTGATACCTCATCCTGACTTCTCTCAAGATAGGTTTACCATTGAGATGATCCATAGGCCCAGTGTACCTGATAACGCAAGTAACTAGAAAGTTTTCAATGATGATCAGCATTTTCTTTCTTTCTTAGAGCTCAGGGATAACTTTGAACAGTTGTACTTTGAAGGAAGTGACAATTTTCCTCGTGAGAGTGTGTCTTCCAATGAAGAGGATGTCAAAGAGGAAATAGATCAAGATGGGTGTATCAAACTCAAAGGTAACAAGATTCCAAAAGGGCTGGTGAGTTTAGAAGAATTGTTTGATAAGCATGATAGGTATGTTAAGTCTAAAGCTTCTACTAGATCACAACAATCTGCTGAGTATGAAAAAACTAATATTGGGAGTTCTGTTGACCCCAAGCTTGTGAACGTTGGAAAATGTTGTACACCAGAAGAAAAGAAGAGGGTAATCAACCTTTTAAGAAGTATAAGGATGTTCTTGCATATTCATATGAGGATCTAAAAGCTTTCCAACCAAAGGAGATGCAACATTTCATCCCTCTCAAACCTGGGATTAAACCTTTCAAGCAAAAGCAAAGGCAATACAATCCTAAGATAGCTGACACTATTTTTTAGGAAATACAAAAGTTGTTGAAAGCCAAAATTATTTTTCCCATCCACCATTCAACATGGATTGCCAACATTGTGCCTGGAAGAAAAATGGTGAGATTTATATCTGTGTTGACTTCAGAAATTTGAATCAAGCTTCTTTGAAGGACAACTATCCTCTGCCCATGATGGATCAAGTCTTGCAAGCTATTACGGGTCTGAAATGTTGTCCATGCTTGATGGCTTCTCAGGGTATAATCAAGTAGAAGTCAATACCGCGGATCAGCACAAGACGGCTTTCACCACCCCTTGGGGTACTTTTTCCTACAAGAGGATGCCTTTTGGGCTCATTAATGTCGGTGCCACTTTCCAAAGAGCTATGGACTTGGATTTTGGAAATTTGAAAGGGAAATGTATTGTTGTATATCTAGATGACCTAACTGTGTTTTCCAAAACTAGAGCAGATCATTTTCAACATCTGGAAATAGTTCTCTTGAAATGCAGAGAACATGGGATCTCTTTGAATCCTAAGAAATCTGTCTTTTGTGTCACAGAGGGAAAATTGTTAGGGCATGTTGTCTCTAAAGATGGCATAAAAATTGATCCTGAATGAGTTCAAGCCATTCAAGAAATCCTCTTCCAACCAGTAAGAAGGGAGTGCATTCTTTCTTCAGTAAGATCAACTTTCTGAGAAGATTCATCCCTGATTTTGCAGAGCTAACCTTTGAATATCTCCCAAATGATGAAAGGAAAACAAACATTTGGCTGGTCTTCTAAAGGAAAAGAAGCCTTTGAAGGTATTAAAAAGGCTATTGCTAGAACTCCTATCCTAGCATGTCCAGATTTTAGCAAAGATTTTATTATCTATTGTTATGCCACAGATAACACCCTAGCTGTTGTTTTGACTCAAAAGATTCTAATGATCATGAACTCCCAATTGCATTTATGAGCTACATTCTTAAAAATCATGAGTTGAAATACACAATGATGGAGAAACATGCTTTTGCAGTGGTTAAAGTTGTCAAGCAGTTTCATTTTTATATTCTTAACTCTCACTCCACAGTACTTGTGCCTGACACAACTATCAAGTCTATTCTCACGCAGCAAGAGTTTGGATCCAAGAGAGGGAACTGGGTGGCAAAGGTTCAAGAATATGATATTGACATCAGACCAACCAAACTAGTCCATGGAAAAGGCTTGTGTGAACTCATCGCTGAAGGAGCTGGCCATGAGTTACCTAAGGATGAAGTTGATATTCCTACTATTCTGTTTCTCAGCTCAATTGATGAATGGTATGCTGATATCACACATTTTCTCACCTATGGAGAGTGTCCCTCTCATTTGACTACCAAGGAGAAAAGAGCTATTAAGTTAAGATCAGCCCAATATGTATTGTGGGAGAATGCGTTGTTCAAGTGGGATGGATGGAAGATTTCTAAAATGTGTGGATAAGGAACAACAGAGGAAGCTTCTTTCAACTTTCCATGATCAAGCATGTGGAGGCCATTACTCATCTACATCACTGCTCACAAGATTCTTCATGCAGGATACTATTGGCCTACCTTGTTCAAAGATGCATCAAAGTGGATTGATAAATGTGAAGCTTGTCAGACCTTTGTGGGTAGACCCAAGTTGGTTTCCTTGCCGCTTAAACCAGTCATGATTGAAGAGCCTTTTCAACAATGGGGTTTAGATTTTATTGGAACACTTAATCCCTCTTCAAGTGCCGACATACCCATGTATTGACTGCCACATATTATTTTACTAAGTGGGTAGAAGCCATTCCAGTAAAGAGTACTACTTCTGAAGTAGTATGCAATTTTATCAAAGAAAACATCTTGGTAAGGTTTGGTGTGCCAAACAAGATTGTGATTGATAATGCTTCAAATTTTTCTTCAACTAAGATGATGGATTTCTGTTATGGATATGGCATCTCCCTAGCTCACTCTTCAGATTATTATCCCCAAGGGAATGGGCAAGCAAAATCAACAAACAAAAATCTGGTGGCCATAATAAGGAAATTGGTTAATGAATCTCAGAGGAACTGGCACAAGAAACTCTATGATGCTCTTTGGGCAGACAGATTACACCTAAAAGAGCTATTGGGATGTCCCCTTTTCAAGTAGTATATGGTGTGGAAGCTCAATTACCAGTAATAGAGGAGCTACCAGCCTTGCATTTAATGAAGGCCATTGAAGACACCAGCTTCAATGATTCTTTAGATAAAAGGATCATGTATCTTCATAAGTTGAATGAAGACAGATTGAAGGTTGCTGATAGAATATCTACTCACCAATAGAAAGTAAAATCTTTGTTTGATAAGAAGGCCAGGTCTAGGGATTTCAAAGTTGGAGACATTGTTTTGCTGTGGGATAAAAGACATGAACCTCGTGGCAGCCATGGCAAGTTTGATTCTCTTTGGCTCGGACCTTTCAAGATCAGGCACTTTGCTGGTGAGAATTCTTTCTACCTTGATTACATGGATGGTTCTTCTCTCCCACTTCCTTATAGTGGGTAGTACCTAAAATTGTTTAAGTCCTAGGTGAGTAGGAAGTCCTTTGTATATTATGTATAGGGTGTGTCTCCTTTCTTGCTTGTGTGTGTTTTCCTTCCCTTGCTTTTTGGTGTGTTTTCTTTCTTTGTTTGGGGTGTTGTTTTCTGTATTGGTTTGCTTTTGACTCGTGGCCCAATGGATAAGGCACTGGTCTTCTTCCCTAGTTTTTGAGAGTTCTTTCCTTGTCTCATTCTTTGAATCCAGCCAAGTCATCCCTAGAAAGAGCCACTTGTGTCCTCTCAAAATTTCCCCTCTTTCAAAAGCTAAAAATTGAAAATTTTGAGTTGACACCTTTTATGATGTTCTAGTAAAGAGAAAAGTTGAGAAGTTAGAAAATTTCACATTTTTTGAGTCATTTGAGTGATTTTCGGGTCTATCAGACATTTTTGTCCCATGTGTCCCAAGTTCTTGAAGGGCTCTCTGTTCCCCGATTGGCCACTTTCTCCAAAATCTGTTAACTTGCGGGCCCGTCAAAACTTTTTGTTCCAACTGTCCCAAGTTCACTTGGGCTCTCTATTCCCGATCACCCATGTCGGCCGCATCGTGCACTTCACATACTTTGGTCTACTTGTCCCGAGGAAGCGTTTGTGCATTCTGTCCCCACTTTTCCCGCATCGCCCGACGGCGGTCGAGTCTCACTTTCGTGTCCCTCATGTCCCAAATGTACCAAAGGCCATCCGGGCTAATTTTTCCCGCTCTTCCCGATGCTTGCTTTTGAGTTGGTGTATATGAATTTAATGTGCATTTAATAACCTTCTCTCTCCTAAAATGGCTATTTAATGGGACTCCCCTCTACGCATTTTGCACACTACTTTCTCATTTCCATTCGCTCATACCCTTGCAATTGAAACCATCTACTCGCGTCCCCATTTCCCTACATTTTCATCATGCGGATTCAAGCTGTAAGGTTTTTTCTAAACACTGTCAGTATGAAGATCAAGTTTCAAGGCCAAGAGCAGGTTTCTCCACTCGAGTCTTCTGTTCCCGATATCGGGGACAATGAAGTTTCATCACCTAGACTTCGGTGATTTTGGACCAGGTTGATGACCCAAACCCCTCTCCCATGGCACAAATGATTAATGATAGCGGCCTTGCATTTTTGTGGGTTTCCCAATCTCTGGTGCAATGTGTCAATATTGTGCTCACTACGCGGAGCCCACTTCAACCCCGATACGAGTGAATTGACCAATGTGCACGGGAGCTCATCGCTAAACTTGATGTTACCACCATTGCCACTACCCTACGGATCCCTGAAATGGATAATTCTGTGGTAATTTCTCAAAATCAAGCACAAGCTCTCTTCGATCAAGACAGTGAGAAATACAAAGCCAGGGTAGCAAAGTCATGGTTGAAGAACCCTAAGAAGGGGGCATCCCACTATCAAAAGCTCTATTTAGGGCTGATTTCAATGAGGAGCTATCTGATTTCATCATCCTATTGGCTCGTGTCATGGGCTTACCCTCTACCAGTGAGTTTCACTTTTGGATGTGCCCACTCATCAACATTGTATGTGAAGGTACCCAGAACATCAATTGGGTAGAGATCATCTACATGAACTTGACAGAGCAGTAGTTGTCCAATGTATAACAAACTAAGAAGTTCTACATGACTTCTTATCTTATGTATACCCTAGCAACATCCAGGCAATGGTTTGGTTTCACATACATTGATGCTCAGAAGGGTGATCCCATCTATGCTTACTACCCTCAGTTCACCCTTGACACCAGCAATCACAACTTCAGGAGGGTGAATGATGCTTTCACCATGTACATTGTGAGGCTTCTAGAGAGTGACACTGCTAGGAGATTTTCTGATGAAGCCATGAGCCTGATAGCGAAGTATGGAGCTTACTTCATTTTCGAAGGTTTTCTTATATCAAGTTAGCCGGTTATGAGAGCACTCCTCTCAAGCTCCCCATATTTTGTAATGATAAGATGGCTCTGATTGAGGTATGCAGGCAATTAGACAAATTACACAGAACCTGCAGAGACAAGAAAATCATTGGGCTACATTTCCCCATATCTTTGGGGAACTATACATGTAAAACAACTCTGGATGCCCAGAACATAGAGAGAGCCCTTGCTCCCATCACTGTCCACTTCTTCAGCCCAGCCCAACCTTGTTTTGATTTGAAGAAATTCATTGAGCTGAATCTCATAATCAACTACCATCACAGGGCAGACACTGAAGACTACTTGGGCTGATTGCATAGATGATTTTGAGGCCAGATGGAGGCATTATGGTAGATTTCCCTCCAACTAATACAAGAGCTCAACCTATATCAGATTCCTGAAGGGCTTCAAGATGACAACACAACCTATTGTCATATGAATATGATACTGTGATCAAGCATACTCCCTTGGAGGATCTTAGACTGGTTCAAAAGGGAAAAAGATGATTTAGCCTGAGATCCTAGCTCCTGTCCTGGTAAGAACCAAAGTCTAGTTTGATAAAAAGGTTCGAGAGCTGAGGAAGAATTCAGGAGAGTCTTCTTCCAAAGACACTTCAACACCGAGGAAGGAGTCACAAACACCCAACTCGGAGGTACCTGCATGAACTCCTCCTCCTTCATCAAGTAAAGAACCTATTCCTCCACCCCTTCCTCATCCACTCAGGTATATCAAAAGAAGGTGAAGGAAGTCAAAAAGGAGCCTATTGAGGAAGATCCCCTGCTAAAACATTCAAAATTACCTTCTAGGCCTAGAGAACATCATTGTTCTCAGTGAAAGTGAAGATAGTGAAGTGCCAGTTCCTGCAGGAGTTTAGAAACCACAATGGATAAGGAGCAGGAAATTCATAACACTTGAGCCTCCAAGTACCATGGATTCCTTTATCCAAGAAGCCTCATCTACTCCACTCACATCTCTACTAGAGGCAACAGTGGTAAATACTTTAAGTGCCATGAGTTCTCTTACTCTTGGTTCTCTTGCTCCTCCTTCTTCTTCCTCCACTTTTGCATGGGTGCAACCTTTTGTTGATAATAGGAAGAGGAAGTCTTCTTCTCGATTGACAGGCCCAATTTTGATGTTGTGGCGGCCTTGTTGGGCACTACTCCTTTTGCCTCCTGCAAAGAAAGCTAGAACAACTTCAAGGATAGTGACAGATGCCCAAGGCCAGCAATTCCTTGAGATAGCCAAGCCCAAAGTTGACAAGCTAGAGCAGGATTTGCAAGCCTCTGATCTGGAACTTTCTAGGATCTCAATGGGAGAGTCTACCCCTAAAAGTGAAATCCATAACCTTCAGGAAACAATGACCAGGGTTATTGGAAGGGTAGAAAAAGGCAAGCAGACTATAGAGCAGCTGGAGGAGCAGCTCAAGTGCTTTCTGGTTTCATCAAGTCATTGTTATCTAAGGATAAAGTTCTGATCCTACCCCACTGACTTCCCTTCCACCACCTGTGATCCTTAGTCAAGATGAAGTCCAGAGCATCAAATACATACACAGGTACTCCATCTACGGGAGAGCTATGGAAGACATGGTTGATGATATGGTCATTGCAGGTTTGAATTTCATTGAGAAGCCTTCAAACTCAATGAGAAGGTAATTAATCTGCAACAAAATCTCTCCTCCACAATTGGAAATATGGATAAAGAGCTTAAACTCTGGAGTAGCTGCATAGTAGACCTTCGCCTGATGGGATAGACTGATGAAAATCTATTGATGGAAAGTAAGGTTTTTGATGATGCTAAAGATAATTTGTCAAAGTCATGGGTTTTCAGCGTAGAGTGGAAAATAAAAGTGTTGGAGGAGGCTTTGGGAGAATTGAAGAATAGTTGGCAGAAAGGAGAGGCCTTCAAAACTTTGGTGGTATCTGCTTTTAAGGATATTCATTGTCACCTCCACGATGAGACTTCAGGTGTGCCTTTCTCCCTCTAGGAAATTAAGACTCAATTTAGAGCTTTTGTCAAGGAAAACTTGTTCAAGGAGGACTCAATGACCAAAGAGAAGATAAAGGAAATCTTCTCTCCAATCTACCATTGAGGAAGCTAATAAAGAATATCATACGCACACCAAGTTTGATAAAGAGATGGAGAAATGTCTAGGATCTTGACCCAAGCCACTGCCAACACATCAGTCCCACGAGGCCGAGACATAGCGGAAGCATTGAAAAAGTTTAGACAATGGATCCTCAAGTCGGTGGGCCCTCCCCAATCATAAGCATTTGTTTCTCCTCCTAGCTTCTCTCTTCCTTCTTTTTCTCAATTTGGGCTTATTGTAATTAGTTGGGGTTTTGCGTCAAGCATCCCTTTAACTAAACATTTTAGTTAAAAGAAGTAGTTACCAAGTGTAACTGATTTGTAAAATTATATAATGGGCTCTCTCCGCCATTTTTAGGGCTGAACTTGGCTTATTTTTTGAAAGTGTAAAGAGCAAAAAAATAATCAATACAAGAGTTTTTCCCTCCTATGTCTATCTGGTCTTGTTCTTTTATCGCTATCCATTGAATACTTTTGAATCATTTGTCTGTATTATGTCAAGAAGCTTTGTATTCTTGTGGGTGTTATTTCTGGAACTTTGTGTCTTTTGCAATAGCATCTTATTAATTCAAATACAAATGGTTTTGTTCCAAATAATTTTATTCAAATACAAATGGTTTTGGAATTATTTTGTTATCTATAGTTCTGGGGAATGCCTTTCTGCTCATTTCCACTACTTCATTCCTCTGTACTTTTGTATTGATAATCCATTCTATATTAAAACACTTTCATGATATCCAAGTTCCACATTAAAACTATGCACTTTTGTACATATGTAAATAATCTTGGTCTTTAAATAAGGAAACTCTCCCATTAACAACATAATCATACACCAAATTCCCCGAGCATGTTTCATGGGCTAAATTTGTTGATAGCTTCTCTAACTACTTTGTCATAGCTACAATTTGTGCCTCTAGGAATGGACTAACGCCAGTGTCAATGCTCCCAACTGCCTCAGCACGTAAATCTGCTTCTAGTGCTTCACATGGATCAATGTATGTCTTATGTGACAACGACCCTTCTAAAAGGTGTAATCAATCCTCCAACGAACCACTTTGTGCATGCTAGCTAGCGTGAATATCATAAGATAGCTTAGATAGAAGTGTCTTAAAATGAGCATCATACTCACGTACACTCTCAGTAGTGCCTTGTTTGATATCCTTGAGCACACTTATACTCTTTTAAGAAAGCATCTCTCAATGCTACATAATCCATGCAAGTCCGATCAGGCCGAGACTTCGTATACCGATTGTGTGTGCGCCCGTAATGTAGTGGCGAATTGACTTGCCTTTCACTCAGAAGTCGTGATCCCCTTAGCATGCCACAAGATTTCACACATATGCACATGTTTGGCAGCATCCTCTATACCTCTATACTCCAGAAACGAAGAGACATCTCCATATAGATATTTTGTGGTTGCTGCGAACTTGACCACCTAATCCGAACCTCATGTGTTCCCTCTTGCCTCCAAACCTCCGGATCATCCGAACTAGAACCACCTATACCTCATAATCCGCCACCACCGTAGTTGGAATAGGGTCTCGTAGATATACTCCCATGTGCTCCAAAAGTAGTCTTTGTTATCCCAAATTCACCCCCTCGGTAAATTTGGTCAAGACAACCCCACACATAGAGAAAATATGAAGGGAAAACGTTTCGGACCTACGAGCTCACATTCTAGAATGAGGCAAAGGAAAAAGTCAAAGTTTGAACCCAAGTCAAACCAAAGCGGGGAGTTGGAGACAAAAGGTGAAGCGCATCCCCCGGCCAACCAAAGGGTGCCACGTATCCAAGCGGAGTCAGTGGGCCGCGGGAGTTTTCTGGATTTTGTGATTCTCGCGAAAAAAGGGAAAAGATAAATTCTGAACCCGCAAACCCGATTTCACCCTAATCTGGTTGCCACGTGTTCCACAATGATCAAAGGAGACCCATTTTTCAAGCTCTTTTCCCACCTTCCCGTGTCTGACCCGATACAAACTTCGAAGGGGCATATCTTTCAGCTCAGGGCTTGAAATATTACAAATCTATGCCGTTGGAAAGATCTCAGCCTCACCCATGCCACGAGAGGTCTGAAAATTTAATTTTGAGGAGGTTAGGTAAAGGAAAATGGATGAAATGTCTTCGGCATTCAACGTAGGATCCATCTGTCTCAACAACCGGATCGGATTAGATCTGCATTTCACATTTCCTCTTCCTTCAAGGCGCCAATCAAGGAATCATGCGGTAAAGAAAGACGGATTTGGGGCATATTTCATCGAAGCATTAATAGCAATGGTTGAGTTTCGACCTACTTTTCTCGCTTCTCTCTCTCTTCTTCTCTCCGATCAAATCTATAAATACAGGGGCAGGATTCATTATAAAAGTTGTTGTTCATTCTTCTTCTCTGCCTCCCCTCTTCTTTTCTTCCCAGGTCGAAAATGGAGTTTAAACCTCCTTTCATGGCTTTGTAATGGCATTCTCTTGCCTCTTGCCCACTAACGATGTACTATGTGAACTTTTGGAGTAATAAATTTTGTTTTGTGATGCATCTATCCATCCTTTGCTTATTTTATTGTCTCTCCTCGCCTCTCGTCATTGCAGGGTATATTGTGCATATTCGATGTTCATTACAGGTCCCGGGAGCTATGTTTTAATGGGTTTTGAAGTGGTGTTCATGTGAAATCTATCTCTGGTATGTGGTGCATCTTGTCCACCCTCTCCTTTGCTCACCTCTCTCCACTTCAGGCAGTTGAGATTGTGACCAGCACTTCCCTTTTCTTGGTGCTATCACCTCTATAGTGTAGGATTTCTTTATTTTCATGCTCTCTCTCTCTCTCTTGGTCCCTTGGAATTGTTAGATTAGGAGTAGATAGTCACATTTCCTTCCTTAGAAGTAGTTTAGCATTAGGATCAGGAAGAAGAAGCCGGCTTTCTCTAGAGGGCCATCTCAAGTCCGCAAGTCCCACAACTTGAGAGATGGTCCCATGTTATGCAAATCACACCAAATGACCCTGCCTTAGAAAAGCAGATCCATAACTCATTTGGGGGTGTTGTGATTTCATGTTAACAAGTACTATACTATACCCCTACATTCTGTGAGGTAGTTCCACTTCCATAGGTGAATCTAACATTCTACATGCTCACATTCTGATGTGGATGATGTGCCTAAGAATGCTCCTCCAAATGACATTGAAGTCGTCTGTCCTACCATTGATGTACTTGATCCTTGACTTACTCTTGCTCTCCTACTTCCCAAGTTAGTTTGTTGGTTACTTGTCGTACTAGATACTGAAAAACCAAGTGCAAGGGCTAGGTCACCAGGTGGATTAAGATGCGCGCCCGCGGTCCAGGTAGTCTCTGTTGGCACACTTCCGTGTGAGGCCAAGGGGGATCTCTATCATGCTTTCCAAGATGGGGAGTTCTGATGCTCTGGCTCCATGTCTTCTACGTGAGCTATAAATCCTTCACGAGCCATCTCTCTCCTCCATGCCATACTCTCTGCAAGAACGTTGCTTCTCTATCTCCCTCTCACGTACCTCATTATACTTAAGTCGCCTTTCCTCTCTTTGTTTCTCTCTTCGCTAGTTCTGCCATCTTAAACCAAACTTGTTCCTGCCCTCACACGTGGCGAAGTTTAGTTAGCCATCGGTTTACTCTCCAGGTTCAAAGTTACCATTAAGATCTTGATCTCCAGTGGAATACCGTGCAAATATGTTCCTCTTGATACCAAAAAAGCTGAATTCATCTCTGTCTGGGCAAGAGTTCAAAATTTAATATTCCAAAATATAGCTGTTTAGAACACCATGAAACCACATATCCACCACGCAAGTCCAGATCATATCAACATCATAGAGGGCCTGAAATTCTTCATGTGTCCAAACAAGTGCGCGATACCTCCAATTCCGCTAAGATGCATAAGCAATAAGCCACTCGTATAGTTCTACTGGAAAGATAGTGAAAAATATCTCATATAAGCTATCATACATGTTCTGTTCTACCCAAGTGTGTGTGTTAAACTCAAATCCACTGTTGAACCATCATGCATATTCTTCCTCCAGATCGTGTATCCATTCCTCAATACTTGCTAGAGTTAACCGATATGTCTTCATCGCGAACCATCCTAAAAACAATTAAAAAAGAGGTCCCAAAGAATGGAACCAATGATGTAGCCTAGAATTTACCAGATAACACCCTAGTCACGCTGGCACATCACTCAGCCTAGACTGAGCGCTCACCCGAAGTGTGCAAAGGTACCAGGTCCCTCTTTAGGGTTGTTGTAACATGATGTTAACATGATGAAGGAAGAAACATATAGATTCATAACTAATCCATCATTCTATAATGCATGCTACCCTCAGATCTATGAAAGAATAAGCTTAAACAATAATCATGATTGAATTAATAACATGCACTATTCAACTACACACAAAATGACACTTAGATTCAGCCAATATCTTCCATCTATTAGTAAATACAGAAGCTCCTTACAATATTAATCTATATCAATGCGCGTATGGAACTGATACAATGATTCAGTCATATGTGTATATTCTCTGTTACACATACATACATCCATCTCTCTATCATCCATCTACTATGCACCTAACATCACATATATATAGGGTGGGGACTTGCCCTTCACCGCTTATCTATTCCAGAAATAGGCCGTATGATATTAATAGCCACTGTCGTCATTTACAATCATAGCCACACATGCAAGTGTGCTATCTACAGTCATTTTGCAGTTAATCAAGTGTCAATTCTATTCTCAGCTTGTCTCCATGCATAAACACTTTGATCCGCTTTTCCAAAGATAGACAATGCATAATGTGCACGTCTCGCATCGTTGATGTGTTCGCATGCCATCTTCTAAAAATAGGTCTTCATGCTCAAAATTGGCTAAGTCCTTAAATCTGAACTTGCCTTCCGCGCACATGGGTCCTTCCTATCCTTCTGCACCCTTGGTTTTGGGCCTTCTATCCCGCACGGACTCCTTGTGTGATTTTTGACAAGTATTCTTTGATCAAAATATGCGACATGTAGAAACAATGTGCGTGGACCTTATAGCCTAAGTGTAAACCATGATGAAATGGAATGGGGAGTGATGATTTAGCCCTAAGCGTATATCACTATAGGATGAAAAGAGGGAGTGGTGATGTAACCTAAGGTGTATACCACTACAAAATGATAGATTAGGTGACGATTTAGCCTAAAGAGTATGTCACTAAAAGATGATTGGACGAGTGATGATTTAGCCCTAAGCGTATATCACTACAAAATGACCAAAGGGAGTGGTGATCTAACCTAAGGTGTATACCACTATAAAATGATAAAATATGTGATAATTTATCCTAAAGTGTATGTCACTAGCCTAGCAATGTCGCATGATAGAATGTGGAGTGGTGATTGTGTGATGAGTGTAAGGTCCATTTGATTTGTAAACCCTCAAAGAATCGAGTATGGACCGATGAACTAAAGTGCATCATCGGGTAGTGAGTGCAACATGTAGAAGACAATGTAGTATATGTAAGGATAAAATATGACCATGTGATGAGTAGAATGTGTAAAGACGTGATGTGTAGAATGCAATGTGACAAGTGTAGAATGTGTAAAAATGTAATGTGTAAAATGTATGTATATAGACTAGAAATGTAATGCTAGACTCCTATGTGATGAAGACTAGGATGAGATATGAAGTAAAAATGCAAAAATGTCAAAATATTTTAGACTAAATGTAGAATGTGTGGTGTATACATCGCGTAATGTATAATGAAACGCAATGTGTAAGACCTATAGTGTAGTGTGTGGGGTTCATGTAGTAGTAATCCCTCAACATTCAAGTGTGAACCGAAGCACAAGAGTATGTCATCGAGTTATTCCGTTGTATGATGAGTATGCCTAATGCGAGAGGAGGAGTGTATGAGAATTTTGGGAGTGTGATGTAGAACTATGTAAACATGCTTCGAATGAAATGGGGGATTAGATGTGATGCCCCCAAGTGTGTGCATAAGTGGATCACGTAATGTCATCAAGGAGATATTCATCTTGCGGTCATAACCGAATGGGTAAGCATTAGTAACTTGATAAACAATGGTGTCTGGTTGATCGAGCAATAAGCCATTAGGTGTAAATTATAAATACCCATAGCATATTCCTCATCAGTGAATGGAGGAAGTGGGCAACCATGTGCATACCAACGAGTAAGATTTTGTGTGTAACCTAGGAAGGAGCTATCAGATGAAAATACAACTGAAAGGCATAGGAAAGGCAATATCTATGTGATTAGGATCTACAGTTCCTCGATATAATCAAGACATGATTGTCCTAATGTGAGTGGCGCAGAGTGAGGGGTGCATGCAAGAAAAATGGTGAGATAAAATACACAAAGCCCATAAGCAGCGAGTAATGATGACATACCCATGATAAAGATGGGGAGCGTATGGCGTAGGGTGGAGATCGTCGAGAGTAAGTCCTAAATGATTCAAAGCCTCATGTGTACATATAATGTCATCGCATGTAGGATCAAATGGAATGTGTTCCCAATAAGAAGCATTCATGAAGAGCGTGCAAGTGAATGGTGGTGGTGCTAAGGTAGGTGGTGTAATTGGTGGCATAGGAGATAGATCGACGTCCATAGATTGGACAAACCCCGATAAGGAATCATAAAGATAGTAACTTAATAGGTGGTAGAAAAGAAACTATATCTATCACACAAATGGTACCTTCAAGTGGTGGTAAATGGGGTGGTTCCTCCATAGGTTAACGATCTTTTGTAGCATTAGTACTCGAAATAGGAAGAATAGTATTAAGATCATAGTCACAGTATTGGAATGGGTCACGATCCACTAGGAGCAAGTATGTCCAATGCCGTTATGGAGGAATTTAACACAATGATGCAACATGGATGCAACAACTTGCATGGTATGAAGCCATGGCCTACCGAGAAGACAATTGTAAGAAACTGGGAAATCAATGACAAAGAAGACAATATGGATAGTCTTCGGACCAACAGTAATGGGCAATGTAATGTGACCAAGACATGCGCGACATAGAGCCATCATAAGCATGTAATGAAATACCGAGACATGCTAACGTTACGAGCGGAGAGACCACAGTGCTAAAGGAATGACATGGGACATAGGTTGAGTTCAGACCCATTATCAATTAAGGTTCGTTTGACCCTATATTTTGAATATGACATATGATATGCAAAGGTGGGTCATTGTCAAAAGGAGAAAGATCAGCCAGAGGAATATATGGGAAAGAAATATGCTAAGAGAATGCATCCGCAAAGGTGTTATAGACTATATCGGGATGAGTATTGTCAGTGATTAGAGTAGTAAGTAGAAGATTAATGATCTTAGCTTGCAATTTAGGATGAAGAAGCAAAAATTCATGAATAGAGATAGCCATGATGAAGAAACCCTAAGGAGAATGAGGATCCTAGAAGAATGTAGGTCGAGTCAGGTTCACCAAAATGATTAACTAAAATTAAACTAGACTAAGGTAGTGCAAGATAGTTAATATAATCTAGGAGGACATATAACATTGTAAATAACTAGGTAAATGTAGTAAAAAAAGATGTAAATGACCTAGAACAATGTATGAAAGGAAATACTAAACCCTAATGTGCAAAAGAGAAAGGTAAATGACTTAGTTGATAACATATGGTTGTCGTAGAGTGTCGCAGTCTGCCGGAAAATCCGGGAGCAAGAATGAATACATAGAGGTCCCGAAAAGCTTGATCTAAAAGATTTGAATGGATCAGGCGCTGAACAGATCAGGCCCAGGGCATCCACGGGTGCTCTAGGTGAAAAAGCCCCAAAATTGGTTCTTACAGGGTCGGAAGATGGGTTGTGACCTTCATTGCTTGTCGCATTAATTTATCTCAGATTGCACCGAATGCTCCAGGATATTCTAAGAGGAAGAAGTAACATGCAAAAGGACCAAAAGGAAGTATCAAAACCCTAAAAAAATAAAGATGCAGAATGAATGGGTCGATACGACCTTGGCGCCACAACAATGGGCTTACTAAACTGAGCGTTGCACTACATTTCGGACCCGGATGTAGTTCGTGTGTGTGTGCATGTTGTGCCCTAGGTGCTCTTGTGTCAGTCGCACATTGTGAAATAGCAAGAGCAATAGCTAAATGTAGAAAAAATAGTAGAACATGTAGATGGAATAGAATAGAATCCCTCCCCCTATGAAGTGTGATGCAGATGTCCTAGCTTGTGCCTTGATGATGGAGCTATGTGGATGCCAATGCAATAGATGGATGCAACTCTAGATGGAGTGATAGTAGTGTGTGATGCTAGGTCCCTCATTATGGTCTCATAACTTTATATTTATAGGGTTCTCTTGGTCTAATTTCGTAATTAACCCCGAAAAGGCCAACCACATAAAATATAAGAATGAAAAAAACGGCTAGAAAAGACCCAAAAATGGCGGGAAAGTGGAAAATAGACCGGGCACCCCCAAGTGGGACCAAGGCGCCCTAGTTAGGGTTAAGACGATGCGGGATCTTCGAAATGACTTGGTAAATAGGTGCAATAGGTCGCAAAATATGAAATAAAATAAATAAGATGGCCAAAAGGACGGGGGTTAATTAATACTTTCTTCCCTTGAGAACCTTCTAAATAATAGTATGAAATCGGGATAAATAAATGTCTAAAGTGCATGATTTTGTGACTACATCTATATACTAACGATTGTATCCATTGGTGCATGTGAGAGGCCAATAGGCATACAAAATGTTATATTGGAATAAATATATTGTATATACGAAAGATGAATTTTTTGATAAATGGAATGTTATGTAGGTAGCTGGAATTCAAACACTACCAAGAGTATCATACTTCAAGTGTATTATTTTAAAGTATTAATCATCCACAATTATCGTTGAATGTGCAGAAGATTTATTATATGTGAGATACAAATGTCATTTTCTCAAGGCCTCTAAAGTATTAGTGTATAAAATGTGTAGTATCAACTCAATATAATAATACTAGATGTACTTTCAGGTTTCACAAATATTACATGAACTTTAAGTACCCAAGTTGAAGTGAAAAACATAAGGTTCTAATGCAAGAATGATACTCCAATAACCATATTGAATGCCATCAATAGAGAAAGAATGGAACCTTTTTAAACTTATGTGGAAGGTAAGGGAACATTATTAAAAATAATCAATTTTTTGACAATGTAGGACCAATCTTTGAAGAACAATGAAAAAAGAGATTAACAAATAGAAACTCATCTCGGAGGGGCTATCTCTATCAATATCATTCACAAATCAAATTTTGTTTGGAAATGTATTTTTACTCCATAAAATTAGGACCCAAATTTACATCCTATAATCACCCTAGAATGGTTAAAAGAAAATAAATTCTAAGTTAATAAAGAACATACTTTTGCACAATTGATATTTTTTATATTGATACTTGATAATACCATTGAAGCATGTAAGACCACCTAAAATTGTTTTAATAAAATAATAAATTCACAACATAAATTGTGTAAAATAAAAAGAAAAGCATTAGGCAAAAAGCAAAAAAACAAAAAAAAATGGTGTATATACATGAAAAATTAGAGTAGTCGAGAACATAGTAAAGCATGGCAAACTTCACGTTATTTTACAATAGATTGATGGGGCCCTAATCCCTAAAAAAATACAACCATGGTTATGCAATTGTAACCTATAATCTTTTACAAAAATAGAGGATATAAATTCTTCACTTTTCTCAACACCTTGCCCATTTGTACCAAGCCTATAATGTAAACTCAAATTTGCAGAGGAAGTTGACGTCGGTTGTCTTGGAATAAACACCACTTAGTGTTATTACTAATGTAAAGAAAGGAGCCCATTCTCCATGCTCTAGTGAAGAGAATATCTCCATTGAGTAAATCTCCTTCCACTATTTTTAAGTTATTCGCTATTCATCCCAACTGTTGTTTAATCATTAGAAGCTCAAGATAAGAGGCATTAGAAGAAGAAACGCCTTTATGTGAAGGAAATTGGATCAATACAATCAATTGTGACCATGTTTGCATCACCATATCAATAACATGAATTTTGTTTGTGTTTCTAATGCCATATATGATTTCCTAGGTTGATGTAATATGCATCACTCTCAAGATAAGAGGCATTCAAGAAGAAGAAGCACCTTTGTGTGAAGGAAATTGATCAATATAATAAATTGTGACCATGTTCACATCACCATATTAATAACATGAATTTTGTTTTTGTTTC
Source organism: Taxus wallichiana var. yunnanensis (assembly GCA_018340775.1). Classification (NCBI taxonomy): domain Eukaryota; kingdom Viridiplantae; phylum Streptophyta; class Pinopsida; order Cupressales; family Taxaceae; genus Taxus; species Taxus wallichiana. The sequence goes on along the minus strand of CM031243.1, from coordinate 626,366,419 downwards.
CAATGCCATATATGATTTCCTAGGTTGACGTAATATGCATCACTTTCAAAAAGGGTAAAATCCGAGTATAGAAAGCGATGAAACTAAATAAGTAGCTTTCCTAAGAATTGGTTTCAATAATGAAGGAAAAAAAATGACTTGTTTTGAAGCGTGCCTTAACTCGCCCATAGTCTCACATTTGATTATGTTGTGTTGCACGTGGGAGACATGATAGGCGAGCCTCTACATGGGATTTCCCACATGGGAAGATAAATTGTTGTCTTACATCACCAAGTGGGTTGCTTGACTGTATTGTTGATTGATGATTATTTCCATGGAGGTGAATAGAAGATGTGCCCAAGCTCATACATTTTAAAATCATTGTATGAGTATGCCTCCATTACCACTAGCAAATTGTATTTTTCATTATTTGATGGCAGATACTTGTAAAAGGCATCGCTAGATGATCTGAAATTTGCAACAACATGAGAAGATGAAATAAAGGCCTCAAATCCCTAGTCCTGTGCAATATTCTTAGTTCAAACATCTATAGAATCCATCAAATCAAGTCTAAGTCAAATCTCATAACATCAAGATACCAAATCAACTAGACCATGTCAAAAAAAAAAATCCATATAACAAACACGTGAATAACCAAATGTTTAAATCATATAAAAGGAACGTGTCATCAATATAACATATACATGAATAACATATAAGAGGATCCAAGAATAACATCTCAATACAAATAGAAATAAGTCACTCGATACATAGAACTTGCTCCACTACATGCTTAATAATTGCCTCACCCTTGACCTCTACACCAACCACCACATCATAATCTTCACCTTTGGGTGCCATAGAATTAAATGATTTCTTATCGCCATAAAGAGATCTCAAACCAAGCTTTTGATGTTTCACTTGATACTTATACATGAACAATCTAGATAATACCTTGAGATGTTCACCTTCAAGACAAGCATATTTAATGATAATAAACTAGCACTCACTCCCCTATCCTAAATGAGGGTGGTGGCATATGATTTACTACAAGCAAACCTCTTAAATGAGCAACCTCATGTCAAAGGTTGTCTCTATATCCAATTGTGGTTACATATGTTGTGGCGACATGAGCCTGGATCAAAGAGGCGGGTATGCTCACCCACAATATCAATAGCTCTCTCCAAAAATTCACCATGAACAACATCATCGGGAATCTATCGAGTCAACTCACGTAAAAATCCCTTAACAATAAGAGTCTAACAAAAGTCACATATGTAAGAAAATGACACAAATTCCATAGCCTATAAATGAATAGCCGAAATTATGAATATTGAGACAAAATGTGCATATATACTTTGTGGCATATAGCAAAGATGACACTCCACGGTTTATGGCCAAAAGGATTGACACTCCATAGTAGTAGGCGATGGATATGTGTCATTGAACCATATCCTTTTGTAAATATGGGGATGCACACGCGACCAATCAAAGGAAAACCAAATGGGCAAGCCACACCTATGTGTTAATACACCCATACATATGATAGTGTGATTGAGCCCAAACCATCACCGAACTTCTTCCCACTAAATCATTACAACTACACCAATATGGTATTCTCCTAAAAATACATCATGTATTGAATCTCAATTTTTCAATAATGTAGAGCACAAATAGGAAATAGATGTGACACCGTTTTCAACAAAAATGAAGCCAATACAACAAGGTACTTCCACTACCTATAATATGGTTGATTTGCCTATGGTTGGTAAGTAGAATATGTGCACACATCCTCTAATGTAACAATCATCTCCCCTTCGTTGCGAGTCGGGAAGTATAATTGTTTTTATTCCACCTCTCTACCAAAGAGATCGTTAGATGCATATCATATCAAATATTTTGTTTTGCATGATTGCTCTTGAAATGACAAGAGCTTTCTCCCAAATAATTATATTAGCAATTGCATGAGTTGCAAATTACATAGAGAGGATGTCAATTTGTAAATCACTATTTTTTTCAAATATATTATTGTTGTTGGATATGCTATATTATGTTAAAATAATTATGAACATCTTTTATGGTGTTGCAATTTGCATTCGTGAACAATATTTGGGAAAAAAATTGCTTTTGCTTTTTATGGATGGTTATCTATACCCTCCTCCAAAATCCCATTCTAGCACACATTGGGAGGATGTTAGGAAAGGCTATTGAGTTACTCTCTACAGCTAACAATTGTATTGCTTGAAAATATTCAAGGTTTTTTTAAAAAGTCATTTTTTTGCACATGCAACATTAACTACAATTCACGAAACCACATTTTGAAGTCCTAATTGGCACAAAAGCAAAAAAATACTACTCCCACTAAGGATAGAATTTGCCAAAAACTAAACATATACATATTCACAATCCACAATAACATTCCATCTCTTGTTGTAATAGGCGTTCAAGTTTGCAATAACTTTTAAAGATGTGCCACCTTCTTCAAACAAAGACACTTGTGTTATTCCACATAGTGGGCATATTGCCATCGTTGTGAGGTGATCAAATTTTTTCTTTAATGGTGATCAACCCTTTCATCAAACTTGCAAGTACTCTTAAAGAAAGGATGAGTCTAGGTCCATCGACCAAGCCAAGGTTTGTCCTTCTTGTTCAAATTAATTTTGATAATAACAATGTATTTTCCATTCTCACTTCACAATAAATATAACTCGCAATGTCAAACTTTTCACGATTAAGAAAGCTTATATGTAAAATTTCGTTTATGGGGACGAGGGTCTCAAAGTTTTCTATTAGCTCTTTCCCTATGTTGACATCACTTATCATAACTTGTTTAACACAACTCAAATTGTATCCCCATTCAATGCCCAGGGACTTGCAAAGTTGTGAGACTTTCCAACAACATACTTACAATTTTGAGTTTGATTATGTCCAAGTCGTTGCTATTAATGCTAGTGCTTTAATAGTGTTTTTGTTAACATGTATCTTGTGTACATCATGACAACAACATGGATGGTGAACATAATTATGCGCACAATAATTATCATGACAACAACCTCTAACTAAATTGTGTACTTAATGGAAGTTGGAAAATCGTTCATTGATTGTTAACCCACAGTGTCATCGCCACCACCCCCAACCGTTGTTGTAGGATCCCTCTCAATGTGAAAATTTTAATATCTTGTTAGCACAACAAAGTTTGGAGCCTTTTTTTTTTTTTTTTTTTTTTTTACCATAAAGAGCTTTTCAAGCCCAATACAATGTGCAGCTAGATGGAGGTCTTCTCTCATAAATCAACAAAAAAATAGAGAAGAAAGTAATTAGAAACATTAATCGAAAGTGTGATACGTGACAATTTCAAGAAAAGCACATCAAGAATAATGTTTTTCAAATAAATGTATATAAAATATCTTTACTAGTTTAATTCATTGAAGAAAATGCATAAAGATGTAATAAAAAGTTATGTTTGAAGCAATAATATTACAAGGCTAGAATATACCGAAAACTATATATATATATATCACAAATTCCATCAAACCACATTGCATATCTCGTTTAACAGATGTCCAAGGCTGCAATAACTTAGTCAAGATGCCCACCTTTTGCAAGCAAATAGAGAAACCCATGTTGCTCCACATAATGGGTGTATGTTAGTTAACGTGGTCAATATGATTACCAACTCTCTTCTCAATAATATATAGATTAGAAAATAAGTAGAAGACATTAGTCCACACTCGTATCGAAGGCCTAGGGTTCTAAACCCTGTGTCTAAGAAGGATGTGATGTCTTACTAAAATCCTTAGGTTGCCTAATCAATGGGAATAAGCAAGTGTTGTAAGATGTTTAAACTAAGGGTTGTAATGCAATGAGGGGGTATTAAAGAAGGGTCGTGAAGAGATTATATGACATACAAAGATATGCTACTCTATCTTAATCTAATGCATGAAACATCAAACATAATCAATCATACCAATATAAAAAAATGGATACATACCTTGGTGAAGACACTTTTGGCACATTAACCCCCAAAAGTTAGCAATACCTCATGGCAAAATTGTCGTGAGTGGATTGCAAGAGGGATAAGGAGAAGATCCAAAGAGACCAAAGTTGGGGACTACAAATTTGTTAGAAGTTGGTGTAACTTCTACTTTTATAGCTCCTCACAACCGAGTGCTTCAAAGTAGACCTCCAAGTATAAGTTCCACTAAACCCTAAACCCCTTAAACCTTTACGGGTAGATTTGTGAGCAAAAGTATAGCAGACTATGTGATGATAATATTAGAGAAATGACAGCAATGGTCCCTTTTTATAGAACATAACTTGAAGTCATTATCTCTCTTAGTTGATAAAATCTATTGTGGTTTATTATATCAGCTGGAAAAAAAGACCTACTAGATAACATTGACTGACATCAATGTTGTTGACCATAAATTGCCCGCCATAAAGGTAAGGAGGAGAAAGATCATGGAGGCAAAACCAATACTTGGAAGCAAGGAGGTGACTTGAAGGCGATCTAAAAATATTGTAAGTAAATGTGAGGGTGATACTACTAAGAGCATCAAGTGGTTAAGCAGGTAGTAGTAATAATAATAGTAGAAAAGTTATGAGGAGGTACATTAGGACAAGCAATGGTGATGCCACATGAGAGGACTCTTTCACAAGATATTGCTAATCAATCCAACCCTGCTCTCGATGATGCCCCTAAAGCATGCACTTAAGAAGATCAATGTGCCAACTACCTACAAAGAGAGCATTAGTAAACATTTTAAGTTGAGATGTATAGAGTGAGCACATTGCCATCGTTGTGAGGTGGTTCAAAATTATCCTTCACTGCGGATCAACCCCTTTGTCAAACTTGCAAGTACTCTAAAAGAGAGGAGTCTGGATCTATCAATGAGGCCCAGGTTTGTCAAATTTATGGTCAACCATTTTTATAAACATGCTCACATCCATTACACTCAATCACCACCCTCAACTGCCATTGGATGTTACACCTCTAGACATAAAAAAAAAAATTACATTCTTTAGATTTTTGATGCGTTTACTTACCTTTCCACATAAATAAGGTAAACAAAGAAAATAATAATTCCTTCCATTATTCTTAATATTAACTGTAATTAGAGTATCAATCAGATGACACAACATAAATATTATCCCACCAACGAAACTTATGAGGGAGGATGTTAGAAAACATAACAGGGATGGAGGTAGTCAATAAAGTAAATAGAATCTGTCATCTCAATTAATGGTGCAACATGGCTTAAATAAATCATTCCAATTCAATCTTGCACTGTCAAACTATGCCATCATAAGAAAGAATAAAAGTGAGATGTTCAGGCTCAAATTAACTAATGGCTAAATGATAGCAAAGGTGTTAGCCAAGAAGCTATAAGATTCTTCACATAACTCTTATGCGACGACCAAGAACATCTTCAAATTAGGCTTTATCACAAAATGAAAACGATAACTTGAATTAGACCTGTACAAGATAATAGAAATGCATACAGAAAAAAAGCCAAAAGAAACCACTGCCTTCCTCAATCTTAAACGCTTGTATATGATTAAATATCTTTGCAGAACTGAATTCTCAACAAGGGATAGGCTACCTTGTTTTGACCGTGCTTGTGATTTTTAGAGTATTATGTGTCAGCAATCATCACAAGCTTTCTACCGCCTTTGCAATCAAGTCACTTTGGCAACCTATGTTTAGCAATGCAAATTATTACTTACGTAGATAATTAAAAAAACCATGAAACATAAAAGCCGCAAATGGCCAAAAGTGAAACCAAAGACATTCAAAATATTAAAATAAAATAAACAAAATATAATAACTAGAGTCAAGGAGATAATAATCCCAATTTAAACAATATACAGAGCCTTTGTTCATGTACTTATTAAAAGGATTGATGTATGTCGAGAACCAGAGATTAATTATTTATTATTATAAATGTCAGGTGAATATATTAGCGTCAGATGACATTACCTGACAACACACAAACAAACATTTGATGACAACCAATTCTTCCATCAGGCTCTACACAAATCTAAAGGTTACTGCACTGCTTATATAACATGACAATTCATTCCTATATGCTAATGTGCAATATCATAGACGATACAAAACATTGATATTAAAATGGTGAAAAATACAAGAATGGAAATAGTGGGACTCAAATCATCTGCTAGAAATCTACAAGAATAACATTTGTAACCTTTTAAGTGACCTGGTATACTAAAAATTGAAACTTATCTATAGAAGGTACCATGACCTTTCTCAACTGTAACAGATTGCTCGTAAAACAAAACAGTTCCTTACATTCAATTGTTGGAAATTACCGCTGCCCATGGGCCATTTAAATGCAACCAACTTGTAGTTACTTATTGATGAATGATGCCTTCACTATATATACTTCTATTACAAAAAATTGCAAACTCTACAAGGGCATCTAACACGTTTCTCGTGTCCAGTTCAAAAAATCAGACAATTGCAATACAAATCAACAGGTCAGTCACTATTAACCTCTGTTACCAAGGAGCTTGTTAGACATTCCATCTGAAGAATTCCATCTGCCATACATAGGGAATGCACAAAAACAATACCCCAGGCTCAATTTGAATTAGAATCTGAATTGTAACATAGTCCACTCACATGTCAAGTGCATAAATTGGGTACAGTAAACACCTTCATTCTGATTCCAGGACTAGCTTGGTTCAGGAGGAACCAACTTCATACTTCGCATCCACTCACAAAAGCTTAAATCATCAACATGGAAGAAGCTATTTTTAATTTTACCCTTTGTTCAGTGGTTAAAGTGCGCAGTTGAGGAAATCTTGCTTCCTGCAAATGTATGACAAAGGAACAACGTCCATAAATAAGTTGTTATTTCCATTACTACGGCAAAATACTATTTACTTCTGAGCAATACAGAAATTAGCCTCAACATAAACCATAGTAGCATTTGATTTACATGGTAATAGCTCATAAAACTAGAAGCGCAGATGAAAGACAATTTTACTCAAGAGAAAACAGGAATAACTCGTGATTAGGCACACGAGTTAAACAATAACTCATGGGTTTTTGGTGTTTTTAAATTATGTTCGGGTTTTTGCCTGCTGACCATGGTTTTAGCCTTTAGGGAAAGCTTGGCTCAGCAGTTAGGTTCATCACGGTTTTAGGAGCGTTCAGCAGTTACTTGCAAATAATGATAAATAATTGCCAGGTTTCTGCTTCTATAAAACACTTGCCAAAATAAAAACCAAAATTGCAGTCCCGACATGTAAACAGACATTATTATATTAAAAAATTAAGCTGGCAAAATTAATATGCTTTCCAACATACCTATTCATATGGAGGATCTTTATGTGTAGGTATCAATCTTGATACAAAATATCGTGCTTGGGAGCTTCCCTCCTGCAAAGATATAGAGAAATTAGCATTGAAAAATCAATACATGAAATATGTAGTACAATAAACATTGCTACCTAGGGGGATTGAGCTACCTCTGCCTAAAACCATTATTTTCCATGATTCAGTCAGTCATTTTGTTTTCATTTGAAATTATCTCAGATGGTCTACAGATAGTGGCAGTTTAAAGCTTTTAAAGTGAAACTTGAGAGAAAATCTTTGGAAAAAAACAATTCCTGGATATTAAAAACAGTTACGTGAGAAAGCAAGAATTTGACTGTTTGGTTCCATCTACATACATTCAGTGCAATAGTGCTGCCTGAAATATGATTTGTTCACAAGACAATGGAAGAAGAGGATACACTAAAATTCGTGACCCAATCACCGAAAGTACAATATACAAGCATGTCATAGGTTTAGTTTCCATATCAACAAAGTTATAACCCTCTTGGTCACAGCAAATTGTCCATCCAATTCATGTCAAGGGATGGTTCAAACCAAAATAACTAAAAGACCATTATGATTGAGCATACATTTTCAAAACTATATGCCAGTGTTGAACATGATGCTTTCTGAACATTTGGAACACAGTTATCTCAGAGAAAGGAAACAAGCAGGTGTCAAGAGATTTCAAAACTATCAACCATATATTTAGTCTTCGGACTATTACTAAGGCAACTTGTCAATGGTCTTCTTAACTAGAAGTTGTGTGCTAATAGTATTACAGAGCCTTCCCAGGACTGCCATCATAAGGCTTTTGAGACACTACTTGCCCAATTTCAGGCTTTCGATGGTCTCTCCGACTTTGACCAGAGCACTATTGGAGTCAAACAACTGTACCCTTTGTCAGTGTCTCTCTTCGTGTTTTCACATAGATGAGCTTGAGGACCTTTGGCAACATCACAAATGCTGATGACGGTTGTATATTACATTATGTTCCAATCAATATAATGCTTTCTGCCAAAGCTGTGGTCCTCCTCCCTCCCTCTCTAGATGGTTTAGAGAGACAGCTTGATGTCTGTGCTCACTTTTGTCAACTTCGCCAGCTTGTGGTGAACCTCAGTAAACCTAAAGTCCTGTATTCAACACCTCTAGAGATGCTCAAGAGCACATAGACATGGAGGCGCGCATAAACACTCGGGTGCTGTTTTTATGCCAGCGAGCCACGAAACAAAGGAGAGCCAATTGAGGCTGCAACAGCCTATAATCACTTGGGAGTTCAGCTCGCTATTCTGTCTACTGAAGCCTACCTCCCCATCTCCCCTGTCTTGGAAGAACTGCAGTTAAAGACAAATTTCCAGAAACTTCCTTCAAGATGAAAACTTTTGATCCAGTCATCAACCCCACAATCTATGGGTAAGAGGTTTTGAGTCCCATTATGATACAAGAGCTTAGACTATCATGCTTCAGCATATGATACGTTGCAAACAAATGGTTCCTCAGTGCATTGTATGCATGGGGTTTTCATTTACAGCCTAGCCTCTACATATTGATCATTGGGAGTATCTTCAAACTTGTTTTCTATATCCCGAGACTCAGATCCTTGGGTGATTTAGGCCGTGACATATAATTTTCAGTCATGAGAGAGATCCATTTTTATAGCTTTCTCTTGAGAAAGTTCACCTCTTTGTCACTATACGTTGGCATTACTGTTATTACAAGCACAATTTTGTTCTTCAATGTAGCAGCATCTCTATTGATCAGCTTTCTCCACCTAGAGACTACATGAATGCCTCCTTTCGCATTCTCTCCCTAAGGAGCCAATCAACAGAGTTGTCAGATCACCGGACTTCTCCCCTGCAGCCTCTCTGCCTCAAGATGGTTTTTATAATGAGCATTTCATCAAGATAATCGATAGCACAATCATTCAGCTTGTTTCTCTCCAGCATCACTGGTCACATGGTCTTAAGACTCTCCTTGGCCAGCTGAGGGTACAGTCCCACAAGTTGTGAGTTAATAAAAACCACAATATGCATTTGGCGATAGGATTTGTCACCTATGTTCTCTCTATGAAGTGGAAAATGAGCAGCATTTTATTTTGCGTTGTCTAACCTACAATGAGATTTGGTGGAGATATCGTTGCATGTATGAAGACTCAAGGCGGTTCTCTATCCACCTTCCTTTTCTATCCAGATCAGACATATCTGGTCCTTTTGAGAGAGGTTGCCATGTTGATCGGTAGGACTTTAATGGACTCCATCCACCTTCCTTTTCTATTTGGATCAGAAACGTGTGGCCCTTCTTTTAAGAGAGATTGCCACATTGATTGGTAGGACTTTAAAGGACCCCTTGGACCACCAAGCTAATTACCAAATTGGAACCCATTTTAGGCATTGGAGGCATTAAGGACCTATTTCATGCAAAGATACAGTTGGTAAGACATCATTCTTCCTTGGGAATTATGGATCTGTGTTGTTTCAGCGTAGAGGACCTAGTTTTCTTTGCTCACAGGTTAGCTATCACAGACTTGCGCACATGCGTTCTGTGTGTTTCCGGTATGGAAATGGTACCGAAATAGCCTGGAAACGCTAGAGTCCGTGCCAGAAAAGGTCTTCCATCTCCGTACCGTTTCCAGCATAGACCTGGCCATTTCAGGGCCATTCCTGGCAGCACAGGTACTTCAATTAGACAGCAACAAAAAAACTAAAACATATAAACCAAACCATGCACTCCTAGAAGTAACTAACTCAAACCTATGTATACGCACTACATGCCATGCTGTTCCAGTACCGTTTCCATACTGTTTCTGACCTAGACCTGGCCATTTCAGGCAGCACAGGTACTTCAAAAAGCCAACAACAAAAAAACTACAACATAAACACCAAACCCTGCACTCCTAGAAGACACTAACACAACCTATATATATGCACTACATGCCATGCTAAAACACACTATCATTTATGAATACAATATTTTTAAGCGCTTTATCTTTTAAGGGCCAAAAATGAGTATTATGACACAAACACACACACACACATTCATAATACTCATTTTTGGCCCATAAAAGATAAAGCGCATAAAAATTGTACGTATGTTCCCATGCCATTGTGCACTGAAGAGTTCTTTGAAAATCAACATTTCCGCATTTCGGACCTGTTTCTGTTTCTGTACCCATTTCCACTCCCTAGCAACATATAGTTTTCCCTATAGCTCTTAGGGTCCATCAAACTAGGATGTTAGGAAAGTATCCACAAGGCATATTGCATCCTCCTGAGATTGTCCAGTCTTGCCCACCAGCCCTAGCCACTTCCGTGTGGATATTAGTAAGTTCTGTTGTGGATGATGATGTTATTCATTATTCTAGCACGATCTTTGCTACAGAATGTGGAAACACTAGTTTACAGTTCGGCTTTGTGCTTCTTTAAGGGACCTTTCCCTCACACATGGTGACTTGTACTTGTCCCTGGACATGGCTAATTGTACTTCTATTTGGATCATATGGCTCTAGTTTTAACCATCTGGGTTTAAAAGCCAGTCATATTTACATGTTTACATTCTAATACTCAGCTTTTGATTACTTCAAAGAAACTGGGATTCTTCTTAACCTACCATATATTCTTTTGTAATTGCATGTACTGCCTAGTCCCGTTGATCTATTTTGGTCATTGCTGGCTATCACATATTCATTTCAATTCTAACTAAAACCCCAAAGACTAAACCAATGTTGGCACTGCAATATCTAAAGGTAGTGGAGCTCCTAATGTTGTGATAGACTCAGCCCAAATTAATATATGCAACTCTAGATTATTAGCATCAAGCCAAATTGCAACCAAAAGATAAAACTCCTGTTCCAATGCAATACTTACAATTGGTCTCAAGGACCTCTTATAAATACGCACATATGCTGAGTTGGGGATTTGGCCAACACACTAAACTTAGATTTTAAGATAGCTTTGTATCTGATTACCTAAAGAGAAACTCTATCTAAAACTTTCTCGCTTACTATTTTACATAAATGGAGGTGACCTAATATTTGCGTAAGCGGCATGTTCCATTTTATTTATTTAGTATAAAACCTAAAAGGCTAAAGCATTGGATTATGATTCTAACATGCGCTTCTGTAATCCAAAGTTAATGCATTCAAAATGATTCAACAAAAAAAGACAACCACACTGTCTTCATAGATGTGTATCGTATGTCGGGTGAATCCAAGAAACTGCTGCTAGCAATACATCTTCAAAGTCTCCAGTGTCTCTCCACTATCCTGAACACATAATTGTCGAGGTTTCGGATTTCTTCTTGTTGGATAAAACACAATTGAAATTTCAACACTGACAACAAACTGTAATTCTCTTTGCATCTAATGGCAAGGTGAATCACTAACCAAATGAACATTTCAAACCTTACAAATGCAAACCATGTATGCTGTTGGTTGAATCCAAGCACCACACCACAACACAACTCTGAAAACAAAATTTAGCATTGATTCTGTTTTCACTCCAATGAATTATCTACTTGACTCCTCCACATCATGTTAACTTAAATCTTTGTCCAGTCAATTGTCTCAAAGACAAAAACAAACTGTTCTTTAGGCAGGTTACTAAAACGCCCAACTGCTGAGCCAAAAAAAAAATGGTTGCTCATGGTCTAGTCCTCGTGAGCATGCCTGATATCTCAAACGCAGGGTTTCATATTGGCTTTACCAAAAACCGAACAACGTGATGAGAGCAATTGCGAACATTGGAATATCAATCTCACTGAATAAAAGAAAATCATTCTAATTTGATTTGCATGAGTACAGCAAGCAAATCAAATTCGACACAAAAACAAGGGTTTTTTGTGCTTTACTCTGCAACAGCTTCAAAAACAAACTGGTAATTCAAAAACCAATGTTGTTGGCATATTACTGCGAACATCCAACACCTACATCATCTCCGCCATTAAAGGCTGTCAAAACTTGACACCATACAACTCATCCTCATCTCAAGCCTAGACTCCTGCACCATGTGCCTACTGCAAACAATTGGAATATCAATCTCACTGAATAAAAGAAAATCATTCTAATTTGATTTGCATGAGTACAGCAAGCAAATCAAATTCTACACAAAAACAAGGGTTTTTGTAATTTACTCTGCAACAGCTTCAAAAACAAACTGGTAATTTAAAAACCAATGTTGTAGGCATATTACTGCGAACATCCAACACCTACATCATCTCCATCATTAAAGGCTCTCAAAACTTGACACCATACAACTCATCCTCATCTCGAGCCTAGTCTCCTGTACCATGTGCCTACTGCAACTGCAAACAATTGGAATATCAATCTCACTGAATAAAAGAAAATCATTCTAATTTGATTTGCATGAGTACAGCAAGCAAATCAAATTCTACACAAAAAGAGGGTTTTTCGGGTTTACTCTGAAACAGCTTCAAAAACAAACTGGTAATTCAAAAACCAATGTTGTTGGCATATTACTGCGAACATCCAACACCTACATCATCTCCGTCATTAAAGGCTGTCAAAACTTGACACCATACAACTCATCCTCATCTCAAGCCTAGTCTCCTGCACCATGTGCCTACTGCAATCTGTGCAGCCTCCTGAAACTATATGAAACGTCGATGACAAATGTACTGAACGTCCTTCTTATCCCTGTAACTGTACATGCAGTATGAACATCATCATGGATGTACAACCACAAAAGACTCTTTGTTGCGATGATTATCCTGTAGTTGAAAAGGCACATCTTTCCTGATGCCCAACAACTCTGACATCTTTGCCAACACTCTTGTGCTTACAACCAATGTTGTTGGCATATTTCTCTGAACATCCAACACCTGCATCATCTCCATCATTAAAGAATGTCAAAACTTCATCATACACCTCATCCTCATCTGAAGCAAACTGAACAGAGTCATTTATTCAACATTTATTGGCATAATGGCTGAATTTTCCACACCTATAACATTTCTCTGTTTTTTTGGTCTCCTCTTCCACCACTTTGAAAGCTTCTTCTTCAAACATTACAAATTCCCTTTCTGCCATGCTAGCTTGAACTGGCAATGAAAGCATCTTCTTCAAAGGACTTCCTTCCATTGTGGAATGAGGGTTTAATGATGGATAAGTAGCTTTGCAAACTCTGCATTCTTTATTACTTGAAACGTTATAAGAATATCTACTATATTCTCACACCCGCTCTCCTTGTGTCAAGTTCATCTTCCTTTTTTGTTTTATTTTTCATAGCTTTGTGGCAGTTTAACAGTTTAGTGGTTCATGCCAAAATGTGAAATAAGTTGCCTTAAAATTAAAAAAAACCAGCGTAAATTTGGCATGCACTCCATACCAACACTCTTGCTGCTCTCCTGCACTTCTTTTTGCTGTTGTGTCTATTGTGGTTTCCATCTTGTTCCAAGGCGCTCCTCCTCACACGCATCAAACAGACCAATATTTTTAGTGTATCTGCCTGCATACACCTCACAAAAACATGCTTGTCTCACTCCTCGATCTGTCTTCTGATCAGCCAAATATAATCTAAATCGCAGGCACATTTTTGACTCAAAGGTTTTCAGATTTCTTCAGCACCATCCATGCAATTTGTTTCACACACCTCCTTGAAACGAATTCTTCATATGCACTTTCCTTCTGTCCACAAAATTGGCACCAGGAATCTGACACTTAACTGCCATAGCTTTAAGATCACTGATCGCATTGTGCGATATTATTTTAGAGAAGCTCCATAACACATCAAAGAAGAAGAATGCATTTAACACTGACACAAAATATAGGCACCAGTTCTTTTTACATACAGGTCTCAAACCATGTACTTATACTACTTGGAATGTAACAAAGCTGCCAATATTAGATAATCAGAAATCGACTATGTAACAACCATTCACTTAACTTAGACTGAAGAATCTTATCAGACCCACTTAGCTATTTTAAAACCTACTTCCTATACCTAACTTTGGATTATTCTTACATGTTGAACACCAAAGCCACTTTTATAGCTATAAATAAGTTGGTAATGCATCGCGATAAATAATTGTAGGTCTTCAAATGCTATGAATCTATTTTTCTTGCCAACATACCTTTCAGTGTCTAACAATTTCAGAAAAAATTAATAGATCTAGGTTTCCACGTATTTATAAATTCAAATTTTCTTATACCTAACTTTGGATTATTATTGCATGTTGAACACAAGCCACTTTTATAGCTATAAATAAGTTGGTAATGCATCATGATAAATAATTGTAGGTCTTCAGATGCTATGAATCTCTTTTTCTTGCCAACGTATCTTTTAGTGTCTAACAATTTCAGAGAAATTTTGATAGATCTAGGTTTCCACATATTTATAAATTCTTTTCTATATGGATTCTAGAATTTTAAAAGTATTAAAAGTCTGACGCAAAACCTTTTTCCACAAATAGTTCATAAGGTTTGGCATGGGCCCATTAACCATAGATATGGTATATATAAAGATTTGTTAGTGTGGGCCCAAAAAGGCCAAACATATTGAACAATGTTATTTAGGTCTTAGTATTTAACATTTATATAACAGTCTTTGATTTTGTAAATTGTGTTTCAGCAGAAACATGGTCTAGCCTTCTAGGACATAAAAGAGCTGGTCACAACTGTGTCATATTTACTACAAATAGGTTCCACGCATCCTTTTCCAATGAGCATGTCACCAATACATTGCAAATATTGAATAAAACATTACTTCTAAAATTGGAATCACTCGATGACCTCATCAGATAATGTCCAAATGTTGAATCTTTTCCATGTACAAATTTTTTTATTACATCAAATTTACAGTAAGATCATTAACAATATAGTTCAAGAGATAAGAAACGGACTTTGAATGAAAGTATGCGAGGAGCCGGAAACCGTTGTTCTGTTAGCTCCTCGGCAAGTGTTCTGCATGCTGCTAATGCCGCTGCACTCCTCCCTTCCTGAACAGCAAGATCTGCACCCTATATTGTGAAAGGAAATATGTAAGAATGATAAAATAAAGCATTTCTAGACCCGTCAGTTTCTTTCACAACAGACATTTTGGCCACAACTTAATAGTAATACAATAAACATTCGGCAAACTTACATCAGGAATCACAACAAATTAACAGAAACCGCAAAAATGAACAATAACAAAGAATACAAAGAGCCAAAACTACTGCATTTTCACATCCTAAGACCTACATATAAGCATTAGATTCACAAGAAACCCACTCAAAACATAGAAGTAACAAAAAGGCTATCCACACATACCAGCCATATAAAAACATCAGTTCCATGATCAAGCACAACAGCTGTATCAGACTGCATGGCAAGATCGCATGCAGGCAACTCCTCAAATGTACCTCCTTCTCGGTGCATTAACACACGTGGGGCCAACATGCGAAGTGATAAATCAAAAGAAGCTTGTAAAAATAGGTTTCTGAGAACTATTCTTTCATCCTCATGACCAATAATGCCTCCCAAAAGAGGACCACGCCTCAAATGGAAAAGATATTCAGGAAATAGAGAAAGCTCCTTTGGAAAGCGTTGCAATTTAACTTTAGGCAGCAATGTTCCAAATTTTGTAGTAATATCTTTAATCCTTTCATCAATTGCGAGACGTATATCCACAGCATCAGAAGAATTCTTTGCTTGCAAAACTGCCCTCTTGCCTATGAGAACAGCCGCAATGTCACCTTCAACACTATTTAAGTAGGCTGCTAGGTCAGCTGTTGTTGGCAATCGGATCGTAATAACCCTGGATATGTTTGCTTGATAAAAATCCTTGTAAGAAGCTGCAAACTGGAAGAATGCATGGCTTTCCTTTATGTCCCTCTTGAGTTCCATAGTCACAGCAAAGCTCTGAGTGTCTTCCACACTTAGCATTTGGACAGAAACTGAACTATCATTTTTGAAGGTCTCATGACCCTCAGAATGGGACTCTTCACCCGGTCCTATGATTCGACTCACAAAAATACCATCAGAACAACGAACTTCAAAGATGCCCTGAGACCCTGCTGCTCTTATTGCCGCCCTTTGCAAGTTCACTCCAAATGCCTCTCCAAAGTCATCATGAAGAACTAGTACACCACCTGAAGCTTTTGCAAGAGGTTGCAAAATCGAATCCGCACTGGACATGTTCCAGCACAAAAGATATCTACCACAGTGTCATGACGACGGGCTTCACGACCTAGATGATCCATCCATTTCATAGCCTTCTTTTCCAGATATGCATAGTTTGGATGGCTTAATGAATAAGGAACAGATCCAGGCCCAAAGGTGTTAGGTCCACCTGCACAGATCATTATTCGATTATTGCCTCCAGACCTTTTCACCGTGCCTCGAGACATCTCTGCCGATGGACCTTGAATAAGGGCAAGAGAAACCTCAACGGCTGTGCCAAGGCATCTATCTCTTGCTACTTCTGGTTGATCAGCCCTGAATGGTCTCAAAGATGAGAACACATTGTGTGCAACATTTAGTGATGCATGGAGAGGAGCCAAATAAAGACCAGTCCCAAAAATCATTGTTTTTAAGGATTCCTGTGATGGAGATTGACTACCTGGAAGCATATCAGCAGATGCTAATCCACTTTCGGAAAAATCATATACTGAGACAGTGCGTCCATATGTAACAATTCCGATCCTAGTTGTTGGTAGAAGGGAATTGACAAAGGCATGAAGAGAACTCTGCAAATGCTGGAGATGGGGTTCATCCAGGCACTCATCAATGACAAGTATAACCGGGGCTGACATTCTTGAGTCAGAAACAGGGACAAACCCAGGGCGTCGTGTGCCAGTTTCAACATAATCCACGACAGTTGAAGAGAGTTCAGGCCAATTTCGAAAATCATGCTCATGCCTGCTTGCTGCCCTGTATTCACCTTCACTGCTATTTAACTTCTTGCAAAAACACATTTCCACTCACCAGTGCTTGTCACAATGCTACAGTACAGGTTAACATATGCTCCACAGTTCTGGCAACGGTATGGAGTATGTTGCACAGTTTGAGGACCCGGTGTTGTCTCCATTCCAGGAGAAACTAATGCACCGAATCCAATACTTGAAGTGTTGCTCAACTTTTTTGGCTAAGCACCTACATAACATGCACAGGCCGCAGATAAAGATCAACTTCAAGTCAACAAACAAGGTTATTCTCGGATACAACACATACAGGGTGTCATATAAAACACAATTCTAAAAAGTATTGCCAAGACCTTAATGCATGTCTTGACTGAAATGGAAGTAGCAATAAATGATTCATAAAATATCTGAAATTTAAAATGGCATTGCAAATACAGAAAAGGAGGTTTGATTGAAACTGAAACGATGTAAAGAACAGTAGGTATTGGAAGCCATGAGACACTTGCCAATTTCAATTAAATTACTTATAAACTAGTGGCATGCCCCATTCATTGCTAGCTTTGGTCCCATCTAATGAGTCGAATGTCCACTGGAGTTTGACAAACTAGACACTTCTAGCCATATTGTATTATACTCTCTATTTGAATGCTGCTGACTAGTAGATAAAATTCATTATCCGTGCATTTCACCATAGCACAAAAAGCAACGCATACACATAAAGATCTAAATTTACAACCATAATGACAACAGAAGTCGTGACATTAGCTTGGAATTCTCATCAATGTGGAACAAAAAATTGGAACTCACCAATGAATCAAGTTTTGCACTCAAATTGGGTGGAAAAAAATTTCTACTATCATAAGATAGTTTAAAGCCAATTGTCCATAGCTGTGAATGAATTCTTATTCTTGGCACGAATGTGTTGAGAGAAAAATGATTGTCTGGAAGTTCAATGCTTCCTCCAATTGTGCACTTATTTGAATTCCTGGAAGTGAATGGTTTCTCTGATCGTATAACATTTGAAGTCCTATATAGTTTTCTCAATCAAAATAACCTTGTCTACAATAAAGCATTCCTCTAGAGCTACGGTGAATTGGGTTTTCAACTATCTTAGAATAGAAAATAATGCATTTCCCAAGCCATCGAGACATAACCAGACTACCATTGTCAAGACAAAAAATGGTTTATAAAATATCTAAAATGTAACACAGTGCCTAAACAAAAAGGGGGCTTAATTAAATTTCATATTTTCTCATAAACTTTGCACCCCATTCATCAGCAGCATTCCTTGCATCCTAATGAACTGAAATACTACAATAATTACATGTACCAGTACTTCTCACTGCTGGATTAGACAATGAAAGAAAAAAATTCTGCCCATCAAATTAGATTCAAAAGAGTCGTGCGTACATAAAAAGCTCCAATTTTGGAACCAGAATCAATGCAGAATTCATCAAAGTAAATCCAAGCTTTTGGCAACATGGAAACAAAAAGCCAAACTCACAAATGTATCAAGTTTTTCATTCAGAATACACGAGAGCAGTCTCTAACTAAATCCAAAATCTAAGGATGAGCTAAGTATGAAGCAAAATCCTTCTGCAGTACAAACCAGTGGCATGAAATGAAAAAATTGAGACCTGAGCACAACTATATAACAATCAGCAGAGCACTGCCAAACACAGAAAATTTCAAGGGATGCAAAAAAAGTTTAAAATAATTTGTGAATCTTTCAATTTTCAAAAAGGTAAGAAATATCTGTTAAGAAAAACATAGGATGCACTATTAACAGCAGTATATTTTATAAGAAATATCTGTTAAGGAAAACATAGGATGCACTGTTAACAGCTGCATATTTTGGAAAATCTAACAAAATTAATTTTCTATATTAAAATTGGCTAATGCTTTGGGCCATTCACTGATAGGAAAACCTATTTTTTCAAAAAAACTGATAAAAATACGCCATTTGAAACAGAACATCGATGCTGAACCAAACCTAGCTGCAAATTTGAATCGGGCGCCCAAGAAATTATTGATCCAGTAGGATCTGAGACCTCAAATAATTTGTGGCACTACGGCATTGCTCCATGCCATGATCTTACTTCACCAGCGACT
This sequence comes from Taxus wallichiana var. yunnanensis, assembly GCA_018340775.1. Taxonomy (NCBI): domain Eukaryota; kingdom Viridiplantae; phylum Streptophyta; class Pinopsida; order Cupressales; family Taxaceae; genus Taxus; species Taxus wallichiana. Next base: position 626,347,128 of record CM031243.1, on the reverse strand, counting down.
TCAACATCATACAGAAATGCAATGTTAGCACTGTACTGTGCAGTTGTGGAGTGCCGCCAGCTGAAGATGATGGACTGATGATTAGTTATGAAGTAATTGTAAAAATTTCACTAGCACTTCATCTTATTCCTTGTATATTAGTGCATTCTTCTATTCTTGATGGTAAGAAGTGGATTAGTAACTAGAGAAAACGGAGTACATAGACATCCTACTTGGACCACTAGAATCTTGTACGTGACTCTGCATCATAGTTCAAAAAATCGTAAATTGGGATTAATCGGCAGGCCAAATTTTGAATCGAAAATCGGGAATCGGCAAAATCGGCAACTTTTAAAAACATTTAAATTCATAAAATATACTTAAATTAAATGTAAAAACTAAAAACAATGTTAAATGATGCGAGTGACTCTATAGAATGCCATATTTTTAAATCGTTATACAATATTGATTCTTGAATATACTATTATTAATATATAGAATATACAGAATTTATACTTAATAGTTAATAGTATAATACTTAATATTAATACTTATAGTATTTATTAAAATTTAATATTAATATTACAGTATACAGTGCACTATACACTGTATACACTGTACACTATACAGTATTTAGTAATTTACAATTACACTTACAGTATTTAGTTTTACTATTTATAATATATATTAATATATATTACACAGATTAATAATAAATATTAATATACTATAGTCTAGACTGTATATTATACAGTATTTACTATTAAGCTAAGTTACCGAAACGTTTTGGATACGGGAGCGGGAGCGGAGTATCCGATACGCGGAAACGGCAAATTTTTTTGACCCCGGATACGGCGTAGGATACGGCAGTACAAAAACTATATAAAAATTAAAAAATATATAAATTTCAGCCTTCTAAATAAGAATTAACCACATGTTATGCATATGAAAAACAAAACAAGCTAAATAGCCACAACAAACTATTCATACATTCATAATTTCAATTGTCCCTATCATATCTAGTTGAGGTGTTTATTACATTTATGATTTATCTCATACATGCTATTTTTATCCATGTTTATGATGGCTTGTACTTGGTACTTTATGTAGAATAATGGTGTTGCGAAAACAGTAATTTCTGCTGTAATGATATATTAAATTTAAAATATGCCTTCTGTAGAATAATGGTGCTGTGAAAACTGTAATTTCTGCTGTAATGATATATTAAATTTAAACTATACCTTCTGTAGAATAATGTTGCTGTGAAAACTGTAATTTCTGCTGTAATGATATATTAAATTTAAACCAGAATTAAAAAGAACTTTCAAAAAAAAAAAAAAAAAAATCAGTTTTGGGCCAGGAAACGGCTGGGTACGGCTGCAGAAGTATCCAGCCGTATCCAGACCTGCCTGGCCGCTCCCAAGCCGCTCCCGCTCCCGCTCCCGCTCCCGCTCCTGCCGCCTAAACCGGCGTTTCCGGTAACCTAGCTATTAAGTTATTAACTATTAATATTAATATACGATTAATATTAATAATAATATACATATTAATATTAATACTTAATAATAAATATACTGATAGTTTAATTTTTACCAGCTGGAAATGGACACGAAATGACTGAACAGCCACAAACTGGTAAATGCCACGAAATGAAGCCACGAATTTAATCGATGGTAATGAGCCACGGATCGCCGGAAATGGCCTCAGCCCAAATGCCTCGCAGAGTAAACGCAAGTCGCTGTTGCAAAAACGAAGTCGTGGAAAGAGAAAACAGGATAAAAAAAAAACGATTTAGTCTATTTTCGTGTTATACCCTAGGCCGCGTTTTTCCCCACGATTTTCGCCGATTTTAGCCACGATTTTCAACGATTTTGCAGGGTATTTGATCGCGATTTATCGGATTACAAAAATCGCGATTTTTCAGAAGTTTAATCGTTTTGATGAAGGAACACGATTTATCGCCGATAAATCGCGATTTTTGAATCGAGCTCTCGCATAATTTATAACTTTGCATTACAGTTCTACATCCGGTATCGAGTCTTCTTTGTTTTCCTCTTAGTTCCATAAGCACTTGATATATCATTCTAGCCTCTATCATTCAATTACATTTTCGACACATAACTATCTAGATTCTAATTTAGACAAGGAGTCTCCTCGTGGGCCCCGGATCAGTGATATCAGAGCCATACTCACTTCATCATATCTCGCAGGTATTGAAGTTTCATCTGAAGTTTCTCTCTTTGTTTGTATGCTCACTCACACGAGGTTTGAATGTAGGAAGTTAGGAATTGAAACTTGTGATCCTTCTTCATACCTTTCTTCATCTCCTCAATGGGAGACCAAAAAAAATCAGAGACTTCAATTTCAGATATGTTTGTTGGCAGAAGAAAACAGAAAAAGAAATGAGAGAAGAAAATCTGCACTGCCCAGAACCGACATAGCAGCAATTATTTATTATGAGGGTTTGTGGCTACATCAGTTAGTGGTTGGAAGCGGGTAAAACTGCATAACCGATCAGAAAACTATATATATTCAACACCCCCTCTTAATGACTAACCCGGAAACAATACCAAGTTTGTCTCTAAACTTGACAAACAGCAAAGGACCAAGAGATTTAGTCATTACATCAGCAGGCTGCTCCTTAGAAGGACAGAAATGAAGAGAGATAGCACCTGAGTCAACCAACTGTCGAATATAGTCATGATGAATCTTAATATGTTTAGTGCGGGCACGATAGACAAGATTCTTCTAGGAAGCATGGATACGCCCAAGACCCCCTCGTATCCCCTTTGATACGTATCGGATACGGATACGTGATACGTCATACGGATACATCGGGATACGTCACGGATATATGTCTGATGTGTATCCGTAACGTATCCCGCACGTATCGTGGCACATATCCTACGCAAGAAATATGTCTTTTTTAAGTTTTATTTCATTTTTAAGTAAATACGTATCCTGCAGTAAATATGAAATGTAAAATCTTAAGTATATTGTATGTTTTGAAAATTTGAACATGGATCCTAGTATATTTTTCAAATTTCAAGTTTTGTTCGTATTCATGTTGACATGATATTCGTATATCATATGTATGGCAGCCACATGATCAATAAAAATGCAAAGTCTTAAGTAACTGTATATTGAATGTTTTGAACATTGATTCAAGTTTTGTATTACTATTTCAGTTTTTATGGACTAAAAATGAGTAAAATGAGTAGATGTACATAAAAAATTAAATATATATATATTTTAATTTTTTAATATATGTACAGATGTATCCAAGACGTATCGTATCTAAGGGTTTTTTAAAATTGACGTATCCGCGTATCGTATCCGTATCCAAACCGATACTCGTATCCGTATCCTAGCAACATAGGGGATTCTTCACCATTTTTAGAACACCTTGATTATCACAAAAGAGTGACAAACGTGTAACAAGAGCTTGAGGAAACTGAAAATCAATCAAAATCTAACAAAGCCATTCTACTTCACAACTAGCACTAACAACACCCTTGTATTTTGCTTAAGTGGGAGAGATGGCTACAAAGTGGGTCAAGCTTACTTTGCCACAAAACAACTCTTGAACCAAGAGAGAAGATATACCCGATGGTAGATCGTTAGGTATCCACTGATCCACCCCAATCAAAGTCCGAAAAGACAATCAATCTGAAATCAGTAACTCTTTGATACAGAATACCAAAGTCAAGAGTACCTTTGACATATCTCAAAACTCATTTTGTTGCACTCCAATGAATGAGTCACGGTTTAGCCAAAAACCGAGAAAGATAACAACAAAACATAGATCCAAATGAGTTGTTGTGAGGTAGATCAAACCACCCACCAATTGTTGTACAGAGATTCATCGACCAAAGTGGTGAATCATCATCCGCTTAAAGTTTCAGCCCAACCTCTATAGGCGTAGAAGAAGAGTTACAATCATACATCTGAAATTTTTGTAAGAGGTTCGTGGCATAGTTAACTTGAGAAATGAAAATCAAGTGATCATGTTACCAGAATTCTACACCAAGACAATAGTCAAGGAGGCCTAAATCAGTCATGTCAAAAGCAACACATAATTCTGATTTTACCTTATGAATCGCAGCATCTCCACTGCTTGTGATGGCAAGGTCATCAACATAAACAATAAGAATCACAATGTCATCGCCATTGCTTTTGAAATAGAGATTCTGATCAGAATAACTCCGTTTGAAGCCCGAGTCTCTAAGATGTTTGTCTATCTTAATATACCAAGCTCAAGGAGCCTACTTAAGTCCATACAAGGACTTAATCAACCTGCATACCAGATGCTCACAACCACATGCCCCAAAACCCTAAGGTTGTGTCATATACACCTCTTCCTCCAAATCGCCATTCAAGAAAACACTTTTGACATCCATATGATATACTTTCCAACCAAATTGGGCTGCAAAGGAAAGAAGTAACCGAAAAGTGACCATCTTCGTCGTAGGAGCAAAAGTCTCTTCATTGTCTATCCCCACTGCCTTTCGAAACAAGTCGAGCCATGTACTTATGGAAAGTACCATCTGCTTTGCACTTGATTTTGTACACCCATTTACAACCAATGGCATGTTTCCCTAGAGGCAACAAGATACAACTTCCAAGTATTATTTTAATCAAGGCATCATACTCTAGTTCCATGGCGAGCCTCCCATTTCAAAGATGCCTCGTGTTTCAAAGTATTTTTGTGGCCCATGAATATGAAGAAGATCAGAAGCAAGAGCACACTAAGCTTGCTTGGAATAATCAATCTTCTTACCAATTCGTCAAGACCAACCATCTAAGAGAGGAGACAATTCTTCCTTCCGCAGATCCTAAACAATGGAGTAAAACCACTTAGGCCGTTGTTGAACTGAGGATGTGGGATCTGGTTCCAAAGGTGAAACCAACAAATTGATATCTTGGAGACTCAAAAGTCTCAATGAGAGAGTGCATAGATCGACTGCGGTGTCCATGGAAGAGTATGAGAAGGACCAAACTCATCATTGGGCAAGGAAAGAGAACCAATCTTTATTACTGACCCTTGCTTGATTGTTGCCCCCTGTGCCGGCCCCCTTGCTGATTACAGCCAAAGAAAGATTTTGTTTCTTTTACATCAACATCCCGACTAACAATGATTTTATTAGTGGAAGTAACAATCAATCTATAGGCTTTAGAATGATCACTATAACTAGCAAAGAAATATCTAGAACATTTGTAATCTAACATAATCTTACGATCAAGAACCAAAGTATAAGCAGTTGAACCAAAGACACGAAATGTTAATACCTCGGTTTGATTTTGGACCAAGCCTTTTTCAGTGTGATCTCTTACAAGGCTTTGCAAGGACTCCGATTGAGAATATATACCGCTGTGTTAATAGCTTCGACCTAGTACTTATATGACACTCCTCGACTTTGCATCATGCACGTTGCCATCTCCATGATGGTTTTGTTCCGCCTCTCTACAACCCCATTCTATCTGTGGGGTATATGGGATTATCAACTATCATCAATCCCTTCTTTAGTACATAAATCAGCGAATTGTTTAGAGGTGAACTCACGCCCATTATCGATCTCAAAGTCCTAATCCACCGGCTGGTTTAGTTCTCCACCAAGGCCTTGAAATTGACAAAAGAAGCAAAGCAATCGACTTCTTCAAAAAATAGACCCACATCCGCCGAGAATGGTCATCCACCAACAAGAGAAAATAATGTGCACCAAGGACCGTGGGAGTCTTCCACGATGGCTCACACAAATTTGCATGCACAAGATCTAAAAGCCCCTTTGGACGCCAAGCACCTTCAAGTGAGGAAAAGAACAATCATCACACATCCTGTTTTTCCTGGATATGAAGCAAACCAACAACCATGTTGGCTCTATGAAGGCAGCCGATACTGAAGGTTGAGATGTCCATATCTCTCATGCCATAAAATGTTGGTATTGCCTTCCACAATTAAGGCATGCAAGTTGACCGTGGCATTATCAACTAGCCTACACAAACCACCATGCCCAATCCTCATAGCAACAACCTTATTTTGCTTGATATCAGACACAATACATTGTTTGCCAAAAAAGTTTACAGAGATATTAGGATTATCAGTTAGCTAACTAATAGATAACAAATTCTTATTCATGTTAGGCACATATCTAACATTTTTCACAAGCAGTTTGGTGTTATCATTCAACACAATACAAACATCCCCAATCCCTTCTACAACATGTGATCTCCCATCCCCTAAAGTAACTAAATCAGAAGAACATAAATTAGCATGAAAATTGACATACCAATCTCTTTGACACGTGAAGTGTTGTGATGCTCCGAAATCAAAAACCAGCACCGAGTAGGGCTGCCACCATCCGAGCAAGATGCCATGAGGGCATACTCATCTTTTAACTCATGTTCAATTGTTGCCACATGTGTCTGCTTTCTTCAGGGGCATTTTGTCACTTCTAACAATCCTTCTTCACATGACCAAGTTTGTGACAATAATAACACTTCACTTGAAATTTAAGAGAGGAAGTAGAGGTATCATCTTGTCGCTTCCACTTTCCTTTGGATTAAGTAGCAAAAGCATTCTCAGATTGTCCAGATTTGGACTCCTAATTTTGTGTCTGTCTCTGCTCCTTTTACGCAACAAGTAGGAACTCACCTTATCAAATGTGAGTTGAATTTCAGCCATTAGATGGAGGGCCTCCACAAATGTCTCATATGAAGAAGGTAGGTTGTTTAGAACTAAAGCCACCATATCATCGTCATCCACCTTTTTGTTGATGGAAGATGACTGGTCTCAGAGGTCTTTCATCCGAAGAAGGTGCTCACACAGTGATCCACCTTCTTGTAACTTCAAAGAAAACAACATATTCTTGAGGTATAAAACCCGACTCTTTTTTGACATCCGATATTTATCCCTCGACGCCCATAGCATACTAGCCCCAATGGCATTCCGGACCTCAGGTATCAAATCATCTGATAGTGACAATTTTAAAAGTAAGAAAGCCTCCTTATGACATTTGTCATAATTTGCAAAGTTCAAAGCTTTGCCTTCATTGTGGTGATTATTTTATCACAATCTCAAAATTCTGCAAGTGTCAAAATTTTGTGGCTCCATACATTGAAATTTGTGCCCGTCAACTTTTGCATTTCCGGCAAAATGAGGTTAGAGATATTCGCCATTTATTACTCCAAAATAACTAGAATAAAAAAATGGTTTGTCCACTCAAACAAATAGAAAGAGTTTATTATTCAAATGTGTTACACATGTAACGAACAACAAAGACTAAATATACCTCTCAAGATCACAAGCATTATAAGCATAAAATAGGGTTTATACTCTTCATGAACATTGACATCATCTTTGCTACTATGAAAAATATTCAATCTAGAAAATGCTCTCACGAATGCTCCCCTCACAACCGTAGAAAGAGGTAAATCGATTGGACTAGTTTGCAAATGCATTTCAAATAGGAAGACACATATCTAAAACATTTTTATTGTGTTTTCAAATCCGTGACTATAGGGTTTGCAAACCGCACAAACTATAGCCTTTGACCTCAAAACGCGACCTTTGCCCTCAAAATGATGATTTCTACCCTCGAAACGTCAATCAAATAATAAAAATCCCTTCGCATTTTTCAAAAATAGGAATTAAAATGCCCTAATGCGATTGTTTTCATGCTTGCATGATCGTGTTTTTCTCCTAATACCTTCACATATATTCAAAATCGTGTTAAGTAGGGCTTCCTTAAATTTCCAATTCGTGCCTTTTGAGGCTTCCTCGAATCATGACCTTGAACACTTTGATACCAATGTTAGCAGAAAACAGAAAAAGAAATAAGAGAAGCAAATCTGCACCGCCTGTAATGGCGTAACAGCAAGTATTTATTATGAGGGTTGGTGGTTACATCGATTAGCAGATTAGAGGCAGGTAAAAGTCCATAACCGATCAAAAAACTAAATATATTCAACAATGTTCAAGTAAATGATAGAGGATGTTTTCCAAAAGTAAATAGAAGAAACAGAAGAACGCCATGCATGGGAAAGAGTGGGTATCATTGATCAATTCTCTAAATTTCTCAAGCAAGTACATGTGATTCCGAATCCACTCCTCCACATTGACCTTTGGTGGCCATGCCCCATATAAGGTACAAGTCAATCTAGACATCCCTATGTTTGAAGGCAAAATAGATGTAGATGCCCTAGATAACTAGCTTAACCTTGTTTGTTCATACTACACAATAAATCAATTCTCTTATAGAAGAACAATTACATTTGTTCTTTAAAAAAATTCTTTATCCATAAAGAAATGGTGGGATAGCTACTAAATTGTGCATGAAGATGATAATTTTGACTCTTCTACAAATATATGGAATGGTTTCATTAAAGCACTCAAAACACCTATTATCCAATAAGGATCTATGATGACCAATACATCAAGTTTACAAAGTTGTGCCAAGACCATGATCAATTTGTTCTAGAATACACTCGACACCATTGACACCCTTGTCACAATTTGAATATTCAAGAATATGAACAAAACCTCATCTTGAAGTATAGGTCGGGCTTGAGACCATACACTCAATCTAACATGGACTTCCAACATAAATCCTCTTTGGGAGAAGCCTACAAATTTGTTGGTAAATTTGAAACAAAAGCCAAGCTAAAGTCTTAGCTAGCGTAATCCAAGTCTTACGACAAGACGCAGTCAAATAATTCCAAACCTGAATGAAGCAAAATCCTAACCAAGGGAATGGCCCTTCATGTTATCCTTAGAAAAAGGTGACAATGCTCCAAATAAACAATCCAAAATTGGAAGGTGGTGTATAATTCATAATTCTAGCACACACTCCACAAATGAATGTCGCACTAAGAAGACTTTACTTGCACATCTCGAAACAATCAAGCACTACCACCGCAACACTTGATAAGGGTAAATAAGTTATGGACTTTGAGCCCAATGCCATGGTCAATACCGCAAACATTGCCTCTTCATCCAATTCAAATTTGGAAAAAGCGGAAAATGTGTTTCATTTTCAAATAGGTCAATGGACAAGCAGTACATTTCATAGTTGACAATGGAAGTCAAAGGAACTTGATTTCCCTTGAAGCAATTTGAATATTGAGCTTGCCACTAACACCTCACCCTCAACCATACTCAATTAGAATGTTCAACTTGGGTTCTCAAGAATGCGTTACTCAAAAATGTCATCTATGTACAAAATCAAGCATTTTCAAGATGCAGTCGTTTGCGATGTTGCATCATTATAGGTATGTGATGTTTTACCTCGGCTCAACCTTATCTTTAACATCGACTCCCACAGATGTCATCATAGATGTTGGTGATATGAGATACTACTTACCAAAAGTAATCTCTCACTCACTAATGCCAAGCAATTGAAGAAGATAGTCAATTCTAGCCAAAAGTTTGTACTCCTAATGGTCAAACCTCAAAGAAAACACGTCCTCATAGCTCTAGTTTACATTGTGGTTCCTTCAATAAACATGCAGCAATAGTGCAACATGTTGGAAGAATATAAGATACTTTCTAGTCGCCTTAAAGAAGTGTGTACGCATTGCACAAAAACACACTATTAATTTGATCCCAAGGTGAACTCTTTCTAACACATTCTTTATAACACAAATCTTTTTTTGGAAAACAATGAGATTGAGCGATAAATCCATGAAGTCGTAAAAAACGACACACTAGGCCCACTCATCGCCTCATGAAACCTATTTGTCTTTGCACCATAGTCACCTAAGTATCAAAGCGGAGGGACAAGAGAATGGAGGGATAGGGTTTCCAAACATCGAAAAATTCCCAAATTTTGGGGATGGCTATAAAAACAATATATAAAAATTAATATTTAAATGTTTTGACTTTATTTGATAAAACTTAGGGATTTAAATTGTATTTAATATAATTTAAGTCCCTTCCGAGATTAGAATTCAATATTCTTGGTAAAAATAATAGCTTTTGTAAAGTTAAAACATCATGAACTTTTTTAAAATAGGAGATGTCCCCTCCAATCCCCAAGCCCCCAAAACATTCAAGACATCACCAAAATCTATGGGACATATCCCTACGTAACACTACCTTGCGCACCAAAAAAGACGACATGTGGAGGTTGTGCATTGATTATCTTATCTTATCTCAACATGATCATAATAAACAACCATTATCCTCTTCTCGGAATTGACAATGTATTGGACCCGCCCATGGTGCCAAGTTCTCAACCAAAATCAATCTTAAGTTTGGGTATCATCAAATTCCTATTGAGCTCAGTAGATGTTTTGAAGACATCCTTAAAAACCAAGGAAGGTTCGTTTAAGTGGTTGGTTATGCACATCATTTTGATTAATGCACTAACATTCATGCAAATGATGAATGACATTCTATGGCCTTTCACAGATTCATTTGTTGTAGTCTACCTTGATGACATCCTAATCTTCAACAAAACATGGGATGAACACTTGCGCCATATTCAACAAGTGCTCCACACTTTGCAACAACAAAAGCTATATGCTAACATGGAGAAATGTTCATTTGCCATGCGGAAGATACAATATTTGGGATACATAGTAGACACACAAGGAGTTCATGTGAAATCTGGTCAAGATCTGCATCATCCAAGAATGGCCTACACCAAATAATCTCACAGAGCTTCATAGCTTCTTGGGGTTAGCAAATTTCTACAAGAGGTTTGTACTTGGTTTTTCTCACATCACTTGGCCATTAAATCAAAGTTATCAAAGGCGACGCAAAGTAGCTTTTGTCCGGTCAATCAGCACACCAAACGCATTCGATGAATCGAAATGCAAACTCTATTCCGCGCTAATACTCATGTTACTTGATCGTCAACAACCATTTGAGAAAGAGTCCAATGCATCCAATCATGCACTCAAAGCATTCCTAGCTCAACATGATCAATTAGTTGCTTACCACTGCCAAACTTTCACCGCACAAGTAAGAAACTATCCAACATATGATCGCAAGTCAGTATGTTATTGATAAGGTGTGCAAGCATCGGAAGCATTAATCTTGGGCAAGGAGACTGTGATCCACACCCATCAGAAGTAGTTTCAATTCTTGTAGACTTAGAACAAGTTGCAGCAAGAGCGACATAAAAAAAGGTCTTCTTATCTTCAACAATTTCACCTCAACATCAAGCATAAGAAGGGAAGTGCGAATGTAATAGTTGATTATTTGAGTTGACCTTTGGTTAAAGCTCTTCTCACAATGCTTGACGCTCATGGACATGAAATGAGCACTTGATCCAAATTGTATCCTTCAGATCCAAACTTCATAGAATTCTATCACAACTTGCTCAAGGTAAGTCAGTTCCAAATTTATACTGCAAGGTGGACTCTTATATCACCTTGGTCACTTGTGTACCACACAAGGGAGAGAGGCAAAAATTAATATAGAAGCTCACTTAAATAAGGTTGCGAGAACACTTTGGGGTTAAAAGACCCTTTGAATGCTACAAAAGTATTTCTTTTGGCTGCCCAATAGGTTAGATGTCACTAAATACATCAAGCCTTGTAGATCGCAAAACACAATTGCCAAACCATACCAACAAGGTATATATATATATACCTTTTTAAGGTTCCTTCAAGACCATGGGAATATGTTTCCATTTGTGCTACATGGGTACATCCTCCCCCATACCATACCCCTTTTAGTACGTTTCCGGTATAAAACGCTGTCAGGTGTATGCGGAAAAACATCCTCGTACTCCTCAAGACGTCCTGAGGCGTAGCCAAATTGTACCCAGACGTACCCAAGGAGGACTTGTAGTGTTTCCAAGTTGATGTTGCATAAAATGTTAATTTTAGCATTGACTTGATCAAATAAAACCCTAAAAACTCATAAATTAATAAACAAATTCAAACCCCGGGGTGCATGGGGAGAACGTCCTCAATACTCCCGAGTACGTCCCAAGTATCTCCGAATTGTACCCGACGTACCCAAGGAGGACTCACAAGTGTTTCCGAGCTATGATGTCGTGGTTCGTCCCGCACCCCCGAACCCCCGCCTGGATACGTATCCGGTACGGATATGTCAAGGTTCGGTTACGAATACATACAAGGTACGTGGGGGTTCATCCAGGGTTCGCCACGGGTACGTTTGGACGTACCCAAGACGAACCCCCACGTATCCGCCAAGAAAAAGTTTTATTTTTATTTTTTGACTTAGTCAATGCAAAAAAACGAACCCTAACATTTAAATGAATAAAATATTAAACCCTAATCACCTCAAAAAGCTATAAAAAGCACTCACCCCTTCATTTGAAATCACACAAACAATTCATTGTTGGTTTTTGCAAGTGTATGAGCAAAGAGCCAAATAAGAATTGAAGAGCTTAGAGGAGGCAAAGATTGGAAGGAGGTTTTGCAAGGGAGGAGATTGGGGGCAGCCATTGCTTGTTTTGTTTGGAGTCCACCATCGCAAGGAGCAGAGAGTGGAGCTAGTGCAAGTGGCACGCAAGAACTTGATTTTGAGGAAAATCTAGATGATATATTCTAGATTTGTTTGTATTCATGTTGACATGATATTCCTATACCATATGTATGGCAGCCACATGATCAATGAAATGAAAAATCTTAAGTATATTGTAAATTTGTATGTTTTGAAAATTTAAACTTTGATCCTCATATATTTTTCAAGTTTTGTTTGTATTCATGTTGACATGATATTCGTATATCATATGTATGACAGCCACATGATCAATGAAAATGTAAAATCTTAAGTATATTGAATGTTTTGAACATTGATTCAAGTTTTGTATTACTATTTCAGTTTTTATGGACTAAAAATGAGTGTGTGTGTGTGTGTGTGTATTTGAATGTTTTAATATATATATATATACGTATCAATGTTTTAATATATATGTATAGACGTATCATACCCAAGGGTTTTTAAACTTGACGTATCCGCATATCGAACCCGCACTCCCATATCCTAGCAACATAGTTTACGAGCTGATGTTGCATGAAATTTAATTCTAGCATTGACATGATCAAATAAAACCCTAAAAACTCATAAATTAATAAAAATTCAAACCCTAAACTCCTCTAAAACCCAAAAAAAGAACTCGAGCATTACCAAAACACAAACAATTCATTGTTGGTTTTTAAAGTGTAAGAGCAAAGTGCAAAAGATGAATTGAGGAGGCCACCATTGCAAGGAGGATGAGATTGGAGACTGCAGCAGAGAACATTGTTAATGAAAGTGGAGCTAATAGAGTGGTATGCAGGAATTTGATTTCGAGGAAAATATAGATAAATTCTAGATTATTTGTATTCATATTGACATGTTATTCATATATCATATGTATTATGCCACGTGATCAATGAAAATGTTGAATTTTAAGCATATTGAATGTTTTGAACATTGATCCAACTATATTTTTAAGTTTTTTTATTTCTTATGGACTAAAGAATGATAAAATGATTATATGTGTGTGTGGACGTACCCAAACCAAGGGTTTTTGAAAATCGGCGTATCGAACCCGTATACATGGACCCGTAACCCGTATCCTAGCAATGTAGTCATAACAATATCCTAGCAGAAGGTAGGTTTTAATGGATTACCTCTCAAGCTACCCTACCACCAAACAAGACAATGATTGTGCTTATGTAGTTAATACATTCTCCAATATGGCAATTCTCGTATCTTGTAAGATATTTGTTTCCACTCTAGAAAAGGTAAATTGAACTTTGAAAATATCTAGGACCATTTTGGATTACCAAAACTATTATATTTGATAGGAAACAAAGTTTTTGAAGATTTTATGGGAAGCACTTTGGTTTATAATGGACAAAAAGTTGAAGTGTCGCATTCCATCTCGCAAACCGATGGCATACAAAAGTGGTTAATAGGATGATCATGCATCTTCTCAAAATGTACAACTCAAAAGTAACACACATGGGATGGAAGTCTTCTTTTCATTCAACATAACTACAACAAAACTCTTCACAGCTCTATTGCACACTGCCCTTTTCGATTTTGTTTGGGTTTCTGTAAGATCCCCAATAGATCCTTTGCCAAAAATGAATTTTTCCCACTTGCAAATAGTAAGATATAATTTTTGAAAGCTATGGCAAACAACCTAGGGCAATTCTGAATTAATTCTAGGAAATGCGACTAGGGTTTGGGAGTGAATCCAATGCAAATGGCTCTCAAAAAATATTCTTTTGATCACAAATGATTGCCAATATTTTTATAAACCCAAATACATAAAAATCAGAATTTATGGAGCCCAAAATTACTCAGAAATCAGATCTGAAATCTGAATAATAAACTGCCTGAAAACCACTGTAAAAACCTTCTAAAAATTATGAAATTTCTTTGCTTCACTTCACAAAAATCTGTAGATGATTTGACAATAGAAATCAGATCTAAATACCTTAGAAAACATGCCAAACTAGTCCCAAACTGGGTCGATCCAATAGAAGAAATACTGCTGCAATTTATTCTCCAAAATGCCTTCAAAATACACTGCTGGAAATGACTGAAAATCAGATTACATTCAATGGGAATTTCTGAGTGAAAAACCCTCACAACTCTTGGGGTTTTCGTCCACAAGAGATAGAATTCCTAAGGGGTTTCGTCCTTGGAATTTTTGCAAAAGTTGAGAGCTCTATGCAAGAGAAAATATCATATAAAATTTCTGGATGTCTTACAAGCAAGTCGACCTCTCCTTATATAGGAAAAAGAGACCCAAAACAACCTTTTTCTCCTCCAATCAGCATTCATGATTCTCCCTATGCATTCATTTAATATTTTCCCATATTAAATGTTTTTCCTAACAACATTTCCCTCCTAGTGCAAGTCGCATTTCTCTAGGGAGAATACATAAATTAATTATATTTTTATCCTTCCTAAGCTTCATTACTCCTCTTTAGCCCAAGTCGCCATTATCCTATCTAGGAAGAATAAAATATAATAAATCCCTTTACAATGATATTTGCCCCTCAAGGCAAATCGTATTTACCATAGGGATTATCATTTATTTTTATTAAGCCAAATAAATTAATATAAGTGCTTTAATAATTTTATTTTATTTTTTTATACCACTTTATAATAATTTATTGTGACTTAAGTCACCCTTACATTTTTCCTTTGGCCGTCGGGTTGACAAAATAGGCCAAAAGTCTTCGATTGAAAAGGGAGCATTACATTTCCAACCACCGTGCCCATCAATGTAGCTTATCCTATACCTCCATTAACAACGGCAACTTCTTTAGCTCAAACAAAGTTGACAAAGTTGTTAAGTTTATTGAGCACATTCAACAAAATTAGTAGCAAGTGTAAACCATTATGCAATAGAAAACGCTACATACAAGTAGAGCCATGACAAACACCGCACATCTCCCATGTCAATGATCAAGGTATGGCTCCACCTGCAAAAGGAAAGACTAAAAGGGCCTTACCACAAGCTTCACCCTCTTGGGTACAAGCCCTACACAATCACCAAGCGAGAAGGAGATAACACTTTTGAGCTTAATCTTCCCTCTTACCTTGGGTTTCATCCAATCTTCAACGCAAAACTCTTGCGCACCTACTTTTACCTTTGTTGGACACATCAAGCATTGTAGACTCTAGCAATCAGAAATCAACCCTAAATGTAATGAGCTAGCAAAGGCAAATCAAGTCATTGGCACTGGTCAAACAAACAAGACAACAAGAGATCCCTCTCTTCCGATCATCAAAGCATGTCAAGCACCTTCTAAAAAACAGTTCAAAAAAATTCCAGTTGCTAGAAGCTTTTTGCATCTTGCTCTGTAAGTGCAAGCAATGGGGACCATTGCTCTTCAAGGAGCAACTGATCCAAAAAGATTTGAGACCTCAAATAATTTGCAGCAACGCAACGTTGCTCCACATCATGATTTAACTTAACAAGTGGCTTCAGCATCATACTACACATTATACATGTGCAAATTGTGAGGTCCTAATTTCTCTATGATACCACCCGATTCCATACAGCACTGCAGTGTCAGCACTATACCATGCAACTTTGCAATACTAATAGTTAAAGATGATGAACAAATAATTAGTCATTAAACAGTTGTAACAATTTTACCAACACTTCATCTTTTTCCTTGTATATTATGGCATTCTTCTATTCTTGATGGTTAAAAGTGGTTTAGTAACAAGAAAACGAAGAATACATAGACATCTTACATCCAACCTCTTAAATCTTGTACAAAACTTTGCATACCAGTTCTACATCTGGTGTCAATTATCTTCTTTGCTTTCATCTTAGTTGCATAAGCACTTTAATATATCTTTTGCCCCTATCATTCATATTACGTTTTCCAAACATTACACGTCAAGCTTTTCATTTAGTGTTGTTCACCGGGTCTCCTCCTATGCCCAGTTCAATGATTATGATTTTATTTACTATGTATATAGGTAACGGCTAATGTTTAGAACAATTTGCTAACTGGCAAATCCAATTTCTGAAATTTTGTAGCCAATTGGCAAGCAAATAGAAGTACAGAATTAAACATGCTATAAATTAAGATCAGGTGTCTGAGACATACCTTGTGGGCAGAGAACAGCACATAGGGTGATGCCTTAACCAAGTTTGAGTTGTCAAAATCAGCATCCACAGCTGCAGACTTGGGCTCTGGGGTCCCGTTGGAATAGATTTCAGGAGGCAATGACGATGTGGGCAGCAGCACCCCAGGGGATTTCCCTTTAACAAAACTGAAGGGGATATCAGAGAATTTGTTGGTCCCAATCCCAGGCTGCTGAGGCATGGGGGGCATGGGACTGAATGGGGCAGCGGCAGGCTTGGATGGGGAGCTGAAAACTGGGGGCCCAGGAGGGATGTTGAAATGGGCAACACCAGGACTAGTGTCTGCTATTTTGCTGCCACTGCCAGTGTCCGGCTTGTAGAGCATGGCGGGCATTGTATTGATGTCGGGGGATTGGGATCCGTGCATGCTGCTTGGGCCCTCTGTGGATCCATTCACGATCTGATATGCGATCGGACTAGAGCTTGTCCTTGCCATTTTTCCATCTGGTTGTACTGATGACGATGAAGAAGAAGGTAATGATGATGATGGGGACATACCCACTCCAGGCAATGACGATGTTGGGATGCCCGCATGGTGAAATCTGTCTGTTAATGGACTTTTCAAAAATCTGTCAGTTGACAAATTTTTCGCTGATGGGGTTTGATGGCTAAACCTGTTGGCCAAAGGAGAACTAAATGTAGGAGGTGGAATTATTGAAGCACGCCTCTCTGAAGAGGGTGTTGGTGTGCTGGGAGACGGTACAGGGTTCGATTCCTGAGGCGTGTTAGCCATCATAGATGGATAGAATAGATAGCTGTTCTGACTATATCAAAAATTGCGCATGGCCGGAGCAAAAATTGAATTCGAGGGTTGATTCTACCTGCTATGGATGTGGATTTGCGTGCCCTAACACCCACTAAATCTGCGCTACAAGCACCACTAATCTGATCAAAATTGGCCAAATTTGTTATCGGTTTTTCGCCGAATTTGACCAGACTTAGGCCAATTTCTTTGAAGGGTGATCCGGATCTGTAAACCCAATGCACACGAAATCATCGAATACTTTTTTATAAGATCGGTGGCTCCGGTTGTGCCAGTCTTCAGCTCGTCTAGCCTTGTTCTGCTGCCACTGTTTCTTCTGTTTTTTTATTGTTTTTAATTTGATTATATATTCATATCGCGGTTGTAATGTGGTTTTAAACGTGAACGAACTCAAATTTGTAGCGAGGGTAAATGGCCTTTTTGGGTAGGTAGCTTGTATGGTATAAATTTTTGTATTGTCTCCCATTAAAAAAATCAAATAATAACTATAATTGCAAATGAGCTACCCTAAAATATCAATGTTAACTTTGCCCAAGAGAGATATCTCTCCATCATTTCCAAGTTAAATTGTTTATGACATTTATATCTTTCTAACTCCTTAGTAATTTGTTGTAGTGAAATTTTCATGAAAGAAGTTCAATGTCAACATGTTTCACCACATGGTTTGTTTTTAGATGACCATATTTCTATTGTTTTTGACACTATACACAAATTGTCACGCATTATTATTTTGAGTAGTCCTGCAAACACATCCATAAAATTTGAATGATCATGGCATTCCATTCAAAACTTGTTTTTTTACATATCTTGTTGCATGTCATTCCAACATCCTTTGATTTTCCTTTCTCTTGTTCATTCGAAAAATCTACAAACAAAAATGAAGCTTACACTATCATGAAGGTATGATCCAAAAATTGCATTATTTCATAGAGTTTGATTCATATGGCTTGTGCATGTTTACACATTTTACAAACATATCTACCATGACACTTCCAACTAAAACATTTGAAAAAGTTGGTTCTCCATAATGTTGTTAGACAAATGCTGATTCCTTGGCAAATTCATTGCATACATATCGCAAAACGATACCATGAGGCCACATCTATTAAGTCATTATTTTGAATAGCTTTATGTGGTATCAAAACATTTCATACTTTCCATCAAGTGCTTCACAATGTCCACACATTTTTCATCTCTCATTTTCTGGACAAACAAAGCTTAACAAAGGTCATGGAGTGTGGTTTTAAACCTCTTGCATTTTTCTAAAATTTTCAAAACCATTTTCAGAAAACCATTTTATATGCTACAATCATCGTTATTAGACTTTACAAATCAGAATAATCTATTTCTAAATCAATTAATGTATCTAGACCCTGCTCATCAGATAGAGGTCTATCAGGAGACCATGGATGTGATTTGAAGCTTGCAAGGAGATATCCAGTTCATCCTCTCTTTCAAATAATAACATAACAATAATCTTAAGGTAAGTCGAGTCATTCTCAAACTATCAAACCTAATTGGTGAGTGCTTTCCACCTAAATGTAACAAAATAATTAAGAGTTCTAAAATGTGGGAATCCTAATGGTTGTGAATAATTAGTGCCTAATAGACACGTCTTGATTAATATTAAATAAAAAGAACAAAGGGAATCACCTTATTCTTTCACCTAGAAGAACCTGGAGAGGATACAATATGATAAGAAAAGCAACATGTGCCTATACAAATCTCAAAGAGTACCCACCATAAATGACAATGCGATGTGATATAGCTTTACTCAGAAAATTTTACGTTTCAAAAATCTCAAGTCAACTATTTCTACATTTTTGTATCATCAAAACTTTACTTGCATGCGCATTATAAATGTATTCATGATTATCTTTTGTGTCACTTCTCACTTACATAGGCTTTCAAGCATTCATCCAAGGCACACAAATCAACTATTTCTACATTTTCAAATCAATCAAAAACTTCAATTGCATGCACATTATAAATGTATTCATGATTTATCTTAATTTTCACTTACATCCATTTCATCCATACAAACTCATTTAGGGTTTGGATGTGCCATCATTAGGGTCATGGATTTTTAAGAAGCCAATGAATGTTGAGAAAATATTTGACCCACTACAACAACACAAACATTTAGGATTCTTGTTAAAGCAACAACACAAAACTTGATCAGGCATAAATTTGATATGCATGAAATCTATGTTTCCTCCAAACAAGATATGACAACAAATCATACTTTTTCAAACCCAAATGAATATTCTAGCCTTCATTTTAAGCCCATCAAACCAAGTAGCCCATTCATTTCCAAAATTTACTACCCATAAAACAAGAAGTTAACCATTTATACTGCACAAAGGAAAAAAATTACAATTAGAGTAAATTACAAACAGAGCTATGATATGATTTACCATGAATGGATCCATTTTGTCTCTACATTCTAAGTTTGATTTGCTTGTAGTAGAATGTCACGATCTTAATAATATTCTAGACAGAGTTGCATGGATACGTATGGGGAAACAAATACGTATATGATTAATTTTTAGGACCCCTTGATATGGATACAGTTGGACACAACATATATATTCACCTCCACATCCTCAGTTGCTACCACTAAAATGCATTTAAGGAAAATTGTCTATAGTTCTCTAATTGTCTTTTTAGTTTTGAGGGATTTATTTCAAGTTTTTTTCTTTTTAATTTTGAATCAGATAAGGCTACAAATGGCCCACATACTGTATCATGCCATATCCAATTCAGTCCAGTTATATAACTGTATGTCGAAATGGCCAGGTACAACATCCAGATCATATCTAAGCAACACCATACCTATATCAATATCTGGCACACCGATACAAATGCCCAAGTTGTAGTGGTGACATATTAGACAACCCTGATTCCAGGATTCAAAAACAGTCCAAAACATGATATTCACATTTTCAAAAAGTAATATTCTCTTATAAAGAAATTTTAGTTCATTTGGATTGCTCGAGTTATACAAGAATATTTTTCAAACACTAAGATTCATATCAAGCCCTAAATTATTTGTCACTTTAGTAGGGAACTTCTTATTGATAGCGGCTACCCTTACCAGCCATCTGTATGGAAACAACATAGGGAAAATCCTAACTCTATCCCTGTACAACTCATCCATGTTATGGTGTCAGATCCCAAAGGGGTCATCAGGTTGGAGAGTGATGAAGATCAATAATTAATGGAATGCTAATATTTCAAATGATGGGAAGCGCTACTCAAGGTGCATGTTCATAGAGAAACCTCTGAAATAGATACCATTGATAATGATGATGATGACAATGGCGATGATTGATTTTTACTGCCACTAAGTGACAGTTAATCATGTGTTTTAGTGCACCACTTCTATACATGTGCATATAGAAAATAAAATTTCCCAATTTCTTTTTAATTCTGATAAGTCGACAGATCAGATAAGTATCCTTGTAAGAATTTGTTAGAATTTTCGCTACAATACTAACAACAATACAAAGTAGCAAAGAATGATATTTGTCTTCAATAGCTCTTGTATCATAAATTTGGAAAATTTGATGTTCCAAGGGCATTTCAATATTTGTCCGATTCCCACTTTAATTATGTAAAT
Organism: Taxus wallichiana var. yunnanensis; assembly: GCA_018340775.1. Taxonomy (NCBI): domain Eukaryota; kingdom Viridiplantae; phylum Streptophyta; class Pinopsida; order Cupressales; family Taxaceae; genus Taxus; species Taxus wallichiana. The sequence continues at coordinate 626,326,178 of CM031243.1, read as the reverse complement.
CATGTGAATTAGTCTCTTCCATTATTTGCATTGTGCACATCCACACATATGGATAGATTATGTATGGTGCAATAATTCAAGGTTATCCATTCTCTTAAGCTCTCGCTAATATCTATAGTTTTTTATTATCTTATGATAATTTTTTATTATCCATGGTATGAATTGCATGTGCACATCCACACACATATGGATAGATTATGTATGCGTATAATTCGCATGCATATTATCCATTCTGTTAAGCTCCCCTAATATCTATAGTTTTTATTATCTTATGATAATTTTGACACAAAGATGCATTTTTATCTTTTAAAGATGTTCTAAACTTCTAACATGATATTATTTACTCAATTTGGCATGTGCAAACATCAACTCAATCATTCATTCATACTTTTGACTTCCCATGATCCTTATAGGTCATGTGTGGTTAAAAATTTAATTTCATTTCGAGTGATTTGAATAGATATACTTCAAATGATGAATAATGATTATCATACTACAAAAGATGAAAACTCGATTATCATTTGTTCCTTTCTCAAATGCGATTAAAATGGTGGCACTTCAAAGTTACAAACATTTATGGCTATCGATGTTATGAATTTATGCAGAAGAACATCCTATCTTCGGAGATATGTTTACAAATCGAGAATATGGGTAAGACACAAATCTATTGTTGCCTCTATTTTGGCGATGAGGATGCAATTTGATCAAGAATGAAAACGAAGCCCATAATGAAAGTTTGTTCGAAAACCAGACTGCACAATCACACTGAAAACATCTCCTCCCAGTGTTATCTCTGAGCTCATCTATTTTCTTTTCATCTGCAATTTACAAAACCAATAAATAAGTTTTGATAAAAAAGAAAAGCCATGTGAATGGGAGCAAACGCCGAAAACAAACCTCGATGAATATATTCTTCAAGTGTTGTAAGAAACAGATCTATCGGGCATAAGATCCTTCTGATCCTCGCAATCGGATGTCTTTCTTCTTTTTTATTGATCCCTCCACAAAAATCTTCATGCAAAACCCTTCCGCACCCACAAAGAACAAAGCATCTTCTTCTTACCCGCAGTAAATGACATTATGGCCATCGATCTGTTTTTAACCACCAGATCAGAAATATCAAATTTATAAAGAAGGTCAAAAGATTTGAAACGAATTGAGGATTGTAAATATCTAGGATAGTAAAAATATCTAGATCAGAGAAAAATATCTTGGGTCAGAGAAAAATATCTATCTAAAGAACTGTAAGTTAATAGCCGAATTTGATAGTTTAGAGGGGAGCTTCTTCAAAGTGGACGCCCGCGAATTAAATACCCTAAAATATCAATGTTAACTTCCAAGAGGATAACATGTTAAGTTTGTTTATGTTGAATTTGTTGTGAAATGTATGACGTTTTGGTAGATGACCATATTGTTTTGGCACTATACACAAAACGGCTATTAAGAACTATCTTGTCTTTTGTAAGTTGTAATAACTCCCATTTTTTATCGTTACTCCCATTCGAAAAAAAAATCAATTGAAAATAATAACTACTACCATAAAATATCAATGTTAACTTCGTCAAGAGGATAACAATGTCGAGTTTGTTTACGTTGTAATTTGTTGTGAATGTATGATGTTTCGCGTATGCCAAAACAAGATGGTCATCTACCAAAACATCATACATTTCACAACTAACTACATCGTAAACAAACTTAGCATTGTTATCCCTCTTCAAAGCAACATTGATATTTTAGGGTAGATAGTTATTATTTTCAATTGATATTTTTCTAATGGGACTAGAGATGATACAAAAATGGGATATATTACAACCATTAAAAGGACATGATTATTCTCAAGAGCCATCAAGTTAGTTTCCCAAATGTAACAAATGGATATTCAACCCGATACCTCACCTTTGTCACAAAGATCCTTAGGACCATAGTGAAATAAGAGCTTTACTCAGATATAAACATACATCGAGCATAATGATAAAGTATTTACTAGTATATTTATTGAGCAACTTAGCTTTGTGGTTAAAACTGATGCATTCACTACAATGACAAGACCACATCTCACCATTTTATCAAACAATTCAGGTGTCGTGTTCTAAATCTCCCATTTTGATAAAAGTTAGGAGGATGTTAGGAAAGGTAGTGGCGTCTGACTTTACACTGTCAATCAGTATTTGTTGAAAAGTTATCAAGGCCTTTTCGACAAGCCCTCAGTGTATCTCATGATCATTATAGTTCATGAGGCCAAAATTTGTCAAGCATTTAGTCAAACGATTAACATGTCAATCGATGCTTCCATATTTTTAAGCTTTCATTTCACAGTGTTGATGGCATTTTTACGTGCCTCGTTATACCTTAATTCTCAACACATTTAGGGTAGAAAAAAAAAATCAGAAGTCATGACTACCATTTTGGGAGCTTCTTCTTTTAAATTTTCCATGGGTGGATAGTGTATCCAACATATGGAAAATAATGAAGTTCTAGTTTGTCTTGTATTAAAATTTATCATTCCCTTTAAAAATATATTTTGGTGGCTTTTGGTATATAGTGGTCTTGGCTCCTAAACAAATCATGGGTGTATGTGGTGCTCTTTGACTTCTATATCTAAATTTTTTTAGGTAAATGGGTCCAAGTTTGTCAATATTACATCCCGTTATCATGGTCCCATTATACTACATTTCTACTGACATTCTTAGTTCACATGGCATGTGCATGCTTCCACACTCTACAAGCACATCTCCATGAGCACCTACAACTACAACATTTACCAAAATTTGTGCCTCCATAATGCTTCAATGGATACTACACCCTATTAGAAAGCGTTTATTTTTTCACAGTCAAGGAAGCAAGCTAGATAGGTAACCCGATCATACTAAAGACCTAGTGAATACTTTTGGGGAAACAATGTAAATGATGTGTGAGGACACCAACGTCTTATGTTAGCCACCACACTGTGTTTAGGAATTAAGGCAAACACCTCATGAGTATCTTGGTTGTACACCTACTAATTTCATTTACCAAAGAGTTTGAATATGACACAGGCAAGAAGTTCAGGATGCAAAACAATGCTAATACCCATCAAGACAGCTTAAAGTGTTGAGTGATAAGCATACTTCTCTAAGGTGAAGGCACATAAAGGATGTGCACGCCTTTAGCAAGGCGCATTCGAGGGCGCAAAGAATAGAAAATAAGCATGCGCCGTAACACTTAATTCTGGACTTAGTCGCTTTGTGGATAAAGGCTATTCTTGAGAGATAGCGTGTTGAGCACACAAAGACATTAAGACTCGGTACCCACTTTGCAAGGTATTTCGTGAACAAGCGATAAAGCGAGCGCCATGCATAGCTTAAGCTAATAATAGGATTTCTACTCGTAATTAACTATAGAAGTCTATTCTTAAGAGCACTTGATGTTGTGTAACCTTTTTGTAAAACGCATGGCTATTATTAAAGATGTGACCTATTTTGAGAAGTGCATGGGCTGGTGAAGGGAAATTCCCACCCCTATATATATGTATTGATTTGTAGATAGTTTTATGTGTGTCAAATCAGAGAGTTATGTTGATGGTTTTTGTCGCGCACATGACTCGTGGAGATACTTATGTAATGTAAGAAGCTTCGTGCTTTACGATTTAATACAATGGTTCAAATTACTTTGATAATGGTGTTGAACATGATTAAATCCAAATGATAAATCTTGTTATAGTCATTGCTTAGTTCATCTTACATATACTTTAAGATCTAGATATGGTTTATGACCGTGTGTTTGTTTACTTATTGGTTATGAATATGAGCACATATATACACCATCATGCTAACATTCTAAATAAGCAATCATAAATAGGGACTTGGTGCCTTTATATGCTTCGGTGAGCGCTCACTCAGCCGAGTGATATGCCAACCGCCAGGTTATTCATAGTGAATTTTAGGCCGCATCATCGGTTTCGCTTGTCGAGACCTCTTTTTCAGCTTATTTTCCTGATGTTGCATGATGAAGACGTATCATTCGACCTTAACAAGTGTTGAGGAGTGGCTAATAGATTTGGAAGAGGAGTACGCTCAAAGATTTATCATCGATCTCGAGTTTTGACACACGCGTGTGGGTTGAGCATAATTTGTATGACTACTTATATGAAAGCTTTTTTACTATATTCTCCATAGAACTATATGATTGATTAGTTACTTATGCATCTAAGAAGAATTGAGGTTTCACACTTTCTGGACGCAAGAAGAATTTTAGGCTCTTTATGATGTTGATCTAATTTGGATGTGTGTTGTGGATACTTGGTTCCATGGTGTTCTGAATAACTATATTTTGGAGTACTCAATTTCCACTTACTCTTGTCCAAAGGTAGCTGAGTTTCAATTTTTACATTATCACTAGGGATCATATCTACGTGAATTCATTGGCGATCAAGATCTTGATGGTAACCCTGAATTTGGAAGAGAAGTCGATGGCTAGCTAAACCCCACCACACGTGGGGAAGGAGCAGGTGTGGTGAAGGATGACAGACCTAGTGGCAAAGAGGTAAAGAGAAGAAAGGAGGTTTAAGTTCAATGAGGTGCGTAAGATGGATTTAGAGAAGCAAACAAGGTTGCAGAATGAATGACGTTGTCAAAAGAGATGGCTCATGAAGGATTTAGAGCTCATGCAAAGGATGTGGTGCCGAGCATCATCCGAACTCCCCATTTGGGCAAGCATGACAGAGAACCCTCATCGGCCTCTTATGAGATCGTGTTAACAGAGACAACATGGGACGAGACATGCATCTGAATCTACCTAGCAATCTAGCCCTTGTGCTTGGTTTTCCAGTTTCTAAGATAACCAGAGTCAATAAGCTAGTTTGGGCATTAGAGTAGAAAGAGGTAGATTTGACTTATCAGCAAGTTCAGGAGTGAATCAAATAGCAAGTACATTTATGGTCGAGCAAGACGTCTTCCCTATTATTTGGAGGACCGGTTGGAGGAACCCTTTCAGCACGCGTGATCGGCGTAGAACACAGCGCGCACAAAACTTTGGACTCACATCGGGAGCATCATAACTTCACAGGTTATAGGAGTTCAGTTTAACACCACTGTTGGGACACATGGCAGTGCATCCTCTAGTTCAATTCTTGTTACATGTGGAGGATCAGAGGAATAGTGGCTCATGATCTGGTGGATCTAGAGGTAGAGATCAAATGAGAGGTTCTGGATCTGGTGGGCATGGTCCTCACCAGCCCCAAAATATTTATATAGAGATGTCACTTCATCTCCTAGAGTATAAGGGAATAGAAGATGTTACTGAGTATGTCCATATGTGTGAGATATATGGCACACGAAAGGAATTACAACTTCAAAGCACAAGGCTAGTCAGTTTACAACTATGTTACAGGGACGCGCACACAGCTGGTACAGAAGTTTGACCCTGATCAGACTTGTGTGGATTATACAACGTTACGAGATGTTTTCATTAAAGAATTTTATATCCTTAAGTTCAAGTAGAAAAGTATAAGCGCACTCAAGGATATCAAGTAGGGAACTACTGAGAGTGTCCGGGAATATGATGCTCATTTCAAAACACTCTTGTCTAAACTATCATATGATATCCATGCAAGTTAACATGTACAAAGTGGTTCATCGAAGGCCTGATCACGCCTTTTAGAGGGCGCTCTCACATAAGACTTATACAGACCCACATGAGGCACTTAAAGTAGCTTTGCATGTTGCAAAGGCAGTCGGGAGCATAGACACTAGAGTGAGCCCATTCTTGAAGCTCAGATTGCAATAATGACAAAATAGTTAGAGAAAATATCAACCAATACAACACATGAGACACGCAGTGGAATTTGGTGCATAGATTGTGAAGTAAAGGGGCATACTAAGGATAGTTGTCCTCGCAGATCGGTGTGCTCCTTGTTATTGGAATGTGAGATATGTCATTTAGACCATGATGTAAGTTGTTGTCCATTATTGCAATGTGCGATAAGAAAGAACGTGTCCTACTACTGTAAAAATTTGTCATGGTCCACAACTCACAATACTAAAGATTACAGGTTGATTGATCAAATCCATGATGTCATTGATATTGGTGTACGATAGACTGGAGTTTTGAATAACTCTAAGGATAAAAGTGAGCAACATGATCATGATCACACTCAAGGGTGTTATGATCAAAATGAAGGGCACTTTGAGGGAGGTCATGGTAGAGGTCAAGGATACCATGGTGGATTCAGAGGCCGAGGTCGTGGCGGTGGACAAGTGAGTTCCCTCATGGAACATGTTATATGTGTGGATCCCCTGACCATTACAGTGTGAATGTCCTCAGAACATTACTTGTTCTTTTGTGGAAAGAATCATAACTATGAAGAGTGCCCAAACTTATATGAACATCTGAGCAAGAAGCACAAATAGGAGAACAAGGGCACATGGATGGTTAGGATACAATGTGTCGTGGAAAACCAATGGATGCCGAAGTTAGCATCGGATCCTGAGGTAGTACCTATGAATATTACTACATGTGCTTGAGGTCTACGCGTGCGTGCTGAGAAACGTTGCAGAAAAGCCACCATTACTAAGGAGGAGGTTTTACATGCAAAATATCTAGACCCTACACATCAGAAGGAGGTTTATCAGAAACCATGGAGGTACTCATAAATCTACAAGGTGAAATATAATGTTTAAAGGAATAGTCGTAGAAGTTGGAATAGAAGAAGGCAGCTGAGACTTTCCAGTCGAATGATGTTAATGATCTGAAGGAAGTATGCAAGATGTTGCGTCAGGAGAACATTATTCATTACTAGGGAGTTGGTTAAAAGGAAACACTCCACGCACTGGTATTGAGAATGAATGACATATTTTACATGTTAATCTCCCTCCCATAGCTTGGATTATGACAAGGAGATCACTCAATGTTGTTGTGGATGGATGGATTTTAAGCAATATCTTGATTGACATAGGTGCAAAAGTGAATGTGCTTACTTTAGATGCATGGGTTTAGATGGGCAAACCTCCATTACAGCCATCTTCCAATGTGTTGTATATGGAAAATCGACTAAGGCCATGCCAATTGGAGTATTGAAGGATGCATCTATTACTATATAGGGGGCCAAGTTCACTGGGACTTTGAGGTCTTAGCGCTTGCAGAAGCGGACAACTTCCTAGCTCTACTTGGGTGCCCTTGGTGCTATGCAAATAATGTTGATCTATGATTTAATAAGGGATATATCAGTTTTGAGAACAAGGAATAATGAGTTATTATCCCTTTGATAGATGAGAAATTTGCACCTTATGTTGAGCCTTTAAGTGAAGAATACCTAAATAGAATTTATGTGCACACCATTCGAGATCCGAAGCGCTTGAGCCATCTAAGGAAGGAATTCTCCAGTGGGATGATGCACAATCCATCAGTGATACTACAAGTATTTCATGATAATTGGGCACATGGACTTATGAGATGGTTGGGTGTGAGGTAAGAAGCACACAGCATGCGCAGTAAGTAGGCCACGTTGTGTTAGGTGGTTAGGCAACAACCTCTGTACCTCGGTACACTAGCGAAGGAAACCCTAAGGTATTCCTACAAGCCATGGAATTATAGTGGAAGGATCAGGTGGACATAAGGAATATGTTAGTTTATACCCTACGCGGGATAACAACGTGCTGGGTGGATGGTTCATAGGGATAATCTCATAGAATGGAGAGAAGTGAGAATTGCTCTATCAACCTGGTTTCTCAGGAGTAATGCACCTACTCAAATATGTGAATATCATGGTAATAATCTTGTTCACACCACGTTTAGCAATGTGAGAGACTCTAGATAGAGGGGCAGAAACTTTACCACCTTCTTTGTGGGTGCACAAACTTTATTTCACCTTGCGAGGTTATGTGCACACTTGGTATATTTACGTGGAGTCAGCATAGAGAGACCGAAATTGGTAAGACTCGATCACAGGAATGATCCAAACTTTTGACTACTTCTCCACTAAACCTCTAATGAAAGAGGCATTACAGGTTATGAAGCACTTGACTATGGGAGATAGTGCAAAGGTGAAGAACTCATTCAAGAGTTATTTGGTGATTCATACCTAGAAGCACATTTTGATGAAGTAGATGAGACAGATGCGAACTGCTTGAGCACACTTGCCTAGAGAAGGAGAAAGGAAAGATGGTCTACATGGTGGATGATGAAGAAGTGGAAAATTTGGACATAGATCATTCATAGAGGGTATGCGCAAGGTCTTAAATAGTGTGGATGAGAAGGCACGTGCTACCATGAACCTATGAAGATGAAGAAAGTGAACATTGGCACAAATGTTGAACCTAAGGAGGCCATAATTGATATTACTAGTTTGAATCTGAAGTGGCTAAGATAATTGAGTTGCTACGTGATTTCCAGGACTTGTTTCCTGGGGTTACCATGAGTTGAAAGGAGTGCATGAATCTTTGGGTGAGATGAAAATTAAGTTAAAGGAAGGTGCACGCCAATTAGGAAGATACCTTACAGGATGAACCCTAACCTACACATAAAATTTAAAGAAGAAATTGACAAGATGTTGGAATCTAACATTATTGATCCCATAGAGGAATTAGAGTGGGTTATCCCTATGGTAATCAACATAAAGAAATATGGAAGAATCAGGATTTGTGTGGACTACATGGAGCTAAATATTTGCATGTGTGATTGATCCTTTCCTACACCATTCATCGAGGAAATATTGGAAGGCGTTGCAGGGTGTAAAATTTACTCTTTTACAAATGGATTCTTTGGGTATCATCAAGTAAGAATTGCTAAAGAGGATCAAGAGAAGACAAATTTCACCACTGAATGGGGAAGTTTTGCATACATGGTGATGCCCTTTGAATGAAGAATGCACCTGTAATATTTTCGTGTATTGTTGTTCAAGCATTACAGATTTTATTCACAAATTCTTGCAGGTTTACTTGATTGATTGGACCATGTATGGGCTTATCAAGGATCATTGTGACAATTTATAGCTTAATTTTTGAGAGGTGCAAATAGTTAAACATCTCTTTAAATATTAGGAAGTGTGTATTTGCTACACCTTTTGAACTCTACTAGGGCATATCATCTGCAAGGAGGGTTTGTTGGTAGATCTAGCTAAGGTTGCAATTATCTTAGGCTTGGAGGCACCCACTAGTCAGAGTGAGGTGTGTGGATTCTTGGGCCACACAGGTATTACAGAAGTTTATCAAAGGATATGCTAAGATATTTGTGCCCTTGGAAGAGTTGTTAAAAGGTAAAGGGAAGTTCTATTGGGAGAACCATAACAACGTGCATACGAAACGCTAAAGGAGAGGCTTACTACGCACCTATTCTACATTTTCCTTCATGGAATATACCTTTTCACATACATGTGGACGCCTCTGGCATGGCCATTGGCACAGTTCTAGCTCATCCTAGAGAAGGTATTGTAGATCATCCTATCTTCTTTGCTAGCAGAAAGTTGACTCTGCGCAAATAAAATTATACAACTACGTAACACGAGGCTGTTAATGATGATCTACACGTTGCATATGTTCCAACAATACTTGCTAGCAACACCTTTTATTTTCTATACAAATCACATGCCATTGAGATACTTGGTGAACAATCCCATTTTACAAGAACACATATGTCAATGGGTTATCTTATTCAAGGAGTTTGAATTTACAAGTGGTGGTAAAGCTAGTAAAAGCAATTATGGTCCGATCATTTGTCAAGGATTCAATCAGAGAGGAGACACAGTAGTATCAAGATACAATATCATATGCACAGTTATATAGGTTGAACCACGCACCCTTGGAGTTAGAGGATATTGTTATCTTTTTACGCACATGTATGGCGCCTAAAGGAATTAAGGCCTTGGAAAAGAAATGACTTGCAATTCATGCCACACCTTTCATATTAATCGGTGGTGACTTATACAAACTAGGTCGAGATGAAGTCTTGCATCGATGTGTACTAGAGCATGAGAGCATGAAAATCATGGAGGAGGCTCATGGCGGTATTATAGGTGGACACTATGCAAGTGACACCACCGCGCACAAGATTCTACTAGCTGGTTTATGGTGGGAGACCTTGTATAAGGATTGCAAAGAGTATTGTAAGGTGGGTGATCACCGCCGCAACGCTTCGAGAACCCAGGGAGAGAGATGAAATGCCTTTGAGGCCTATTACTAGCATAAACCTTTTGAGAAATGGGCAATAGACTTTGTGGGTCCTATTTCCCCATCCGTGTGCAGAATTGGATCACGCTATATCATCACTTGTACATATTATCTTACAAGGTGGGTGGAAGTGGCACCTACAAAGGATTGTACAACAATAACAACAACAAGGTTCTTGTGGGAAAATATTCTTACCAGGTATGGATGTCCTTTAAGTTTGACAAGTGATAGAGGCACTCATTTCCTTAATGAGACCATCAGGATATTATTGGATGAATTTATGGTTACACACCATAAGACAACACCTTATCACCCTCAGAAAATGGGACTACTGAGGCTTTCAACAAGATATTGAGCCAAATTTGACAAAAAAATTTGATGTTGGAAGGAAAGACTGGATGATAATGTTTCTACTGTGCTTTGGGCATATAGAACAACCTACAAATAGTTGAATAAGGCAACACCCTTTCAAGTGATGTTTGGTGCAAAATTATTTCTTCCCATGGAATTCATGCTACCTTGCAAGAAAAATCCAGAAAAAGGCATGACACGATAGGCACATCAGGGACAAGAAGCTTGAGGTTGGGTAGATGGTACTTCTTTATGATTCAAAGTTTTGTGTCACCCAGGAAAGCTTAAGGTGTATTGGTTGGGATCGTATGTTATCACTCATATACTTGACTCGAGGTGCTTGTTAGCTAAAGGTGCTCGATGGAACATGATTTCCTTACATCAACGGAGTAGGTCAAGCCCTACTATAATAAGTCTTCTTGGTGTTTGTAATAAGGCAATATTTCCATTTAGATTAGATTTCCCTTACTATATTTCCTTTAGATGTGTTTCCTTCATCGTTGTTATGCTTTGTCAATTTAGTTCAATGTTTTGTGTAATAAGTGTGCTTGCACACCGGAAGTTTGATTACAATCTAAAGTGTTTTTATGCACAGAGGACTACACATACCCTTAGTGTGGGGTGGTTGTCATTCAAACATGGGTATGCATAAGGAAATACTTGTGCAAGTGGTTTCTCTTGTTAGAAAGTGCAGATAGTATGGAAAGGTGTTGCTAGAAAGAAAATTGCTCCTAAAGAAGACCATAGTTGGAAAAAATGAATGCACAGTGTAACGCGAGGTAAGCTACGGTCGTAGAAACTACTTAGAGGAAGGCACAGTGGCGAGGTACTTCGCACATGGAAGCACGTGAAAGGAGGTTTGTAGCCAAAAGGTAGAAAGGCACGCTAGAAGGTTATAGTTGTGGTGCGCAGGTGTATCGTGTGGAAATTTGGTAAATGGTCAATTAATGAGAGGATCGATGGTAGGTGGAGGAGCAATAAATGTGATAACTTTTTCCAAATCTATATAAGGACGTGATGTGGGTTCATTTTTACCTTTGTGATCATGAGTATTTGAGCGAGCTAATTGTGACCGAGTTGAGCAAGACGCGTTGAGGTGTAGAGAGTTGTGAAACTAGGTGAGGAGAGTATATTTGTGCACAAAATTATCTTGCATCCCCATTGGAGAAGGGTTTGAGTGAATAAAGGCGTACGGAGAGGAGAAATAGAGCACCAGGTTTGAGAAGAAGCTAGGGCACACGATTTCAAGCTAGGGCATGGGATTTTGCTTGACAAAAGTAAAAGGTGCAACCTTGTCTTACCATGGCACCAAGGAGAGCACCTGAGTAGGAACAAAGGGGAAGAAGAAGGTAGAACCGAGGTGGAGATCGAGGATGCCCCAAAGAAAGTTTTTGGAAATGTAGTACCCAGAGGACGTAATCATGGGACATGACTAGGATTCTCACGTCCATAGGAGCAAGGTAAGTGACTATAATCATCGCACAACTGACAACAAGGAAGAGTTGGATGTGTTGTTAAGTAGAAAAAACAAACAAGTGCATAGTCAATCGACAACATCCCTATCTATGATGATGCTAGAGAAGTTGTTGAAGAAGGTAGGGGTCTTGCAACTATATGAACTCCCTTACTTTGGAAAACCTAAGAAACTATATCAATGGCTTATGAGCAGAGTCCATGAGGACTTATTTTATTTTTCTAGGTGATGGATGAGGATCACCGTGCCCTTAATTATAACTTCGACAGTTTAAAGGGAACAGGACAGAGATTACTAGTGACTTATCTGACAAGTAACTATTTTGGCCACCCACAAGGAGCTGGGTTACTCAAAGGGTCCACGCGAGAATGGATATTTACAAGCTAAGGAAGTACCTTGTTGTGCAGGTGGCCGCACACTTACTCACAAAGTTGAATGATCAAGAAAGGTGGTCACAAGTGAACACCATGTGGCTACACATTTCCAAGAAGATGTCACAGGAGAAATTTACAACTTGGTAGGATACATAGCAGATACCATCATTGAAGAAGCACGTAAAGGTGAGAAGATAAACTTTGGCGCCATTTTGTTATCTCTTGTTTTTGTTGAAATTGGAGTGCCCGATGGGCCAAAGAACAAGATTTGGGAGTATCCTGCAGAGAATAAGTCTCTAGCAGAGAGGTTTGAGAAGTATTTATGTGAGGGATCTATGAGTGGCCCATTCAAGCAAAGGGCAGAGATGTGGTATGACAAACTTTATGTGGCCTTCAAAGAGGAATGGAGAATTCCTAAGGAGCTTCCATTAGTAGTTGGGAAGTCAGTACAATTTGCTATGTACCAACACTTTTGCATTGTGTGCTTTGCAATGAAGGATGGGACATGGAGTCCCTGGTGTAAACTCCCTTACGCCTTTACAGCTTCACTCTTTTGTATAGTTCTTCATTCATTCTTTCATTCCTTATTCTTTATTTTTGGAGACATAAGAAGGAATTACCCATTTCGGGGTGGCAATGTACTTTAGTGTGGGGTAATGTTGAGTAGATAACATATTGCTCTAAGGTGAAGGCACATAAAGGATGTGCATGCTAGAGCAATTCAGACTTAGTTATTTTGTGGATAAGGGCTATTCTTGGAGATAACGTGTTGAGCACACAAAGACATGAAGACTTGCGGTCCATGCAATGGTATTTTGGGAACAAGAAAAATTGAGCGTCATGCATAGTTTAAGCTAATAATAGGATTTCTACTCAGAGTTAACTATAAGAAGTCTATTCTTAAGAGCACTTGCATGTTGTGCATCCTTTTGTAAAGGTGCATGGCTATTATTAACATGTGACCTATTTTGAGAAGTGCATGGGTGGTGAAGGGAAGTCCCCACCCCTATATATATATATATATATATATATGTATTGATTTGCACGGTTTTGTGTGTGTCAAATTATAGAGTTATGTTGTTGGTTTTGTCGCGCGCATGACTCATGGAGATACTTATGTAATGTAAGAAGCTTCTGTGTTTTACAGTATTTAATACAATGGTTCATATTGGCTGATAATGGTGTTGAACATGAATGAAACTATTCTTGTATGGTAAATCTTATTATAGTCATTATTTAGTTCATCTTACATATACTCTAAATCTAAATATGGTTTATGCACTACGTGTGTTATTACTTATTTGTTATGAATATGAGTACCTATATGCACCATCATGCTAACACTCTAAATAAGTAACCATAAAGAGGGACCTGGTGCCTTTACATGCTTTAGTGAGTCATTTGGTCAACTTAGATGAGTGATGTGCTTAGCATGCGCCTAGGTTATTCATAGTGAATTCTAGGTTGCATCACAAAAATCTAAACAAATAAGGTCATCAGAAAGGGAAGGCCACCAAGAATGTCACTATAAAAATAGAGGTGCCAAAAACAATGAAAAAGCTCACCAGAAATATACATTTTCTAGCGGGGTTCTCTCCAAAGAGGATGCCTCCAACGTAATTATATGTGATAGTGCCAATTATGTCTAGTTACAAATAGTCTTGAGAGGTATATTATTAAAATGTCATAAAAAATAAGGTAGATGTATAATATAAATTTAATAAAAGAATTTTTCAATTTTGAAAAAGTGATGGAAGTAAAGAGTCATAAACCAAGTACCACCAACCATAAACAACAGGACAATTATGCAACAATGGCGAATATGGCAAGTGGAGGAGGCAAAGAAGGGGGATATCAAGTTGGCCCCAAACCAATGACACTTGAAGGGTCATCGGTGTCGAACATGGGATCCCACTTGCCATTTTGTTATGGGATCTAGAGAGAAATGGCAAGATTCGACCATGAAAATTTATTCTAAGTAGGAGCATCCCAGTTGCTACCACCACTTCCTACAAGTTGACCAAACACACCACCATTTCCTTAGAAAGGAAAAATCTAATGAGAATAGACAGAGAAATTGCTTTTACTCCTACATTAGGATGGTGAAAACCTCTAGTTACAACCCTAAGAAGGATAATGGTAGGGAGAATTTGGTGACACCCATTTAATAACACACAGAACGCTCCAACACCAATCTAACCTTCTTTGTTTGGACTTGTATTCAAGCAAAACATCGATTTAAAATTAATTTAATTAGTCACAAAAATATCTCTTTTTGTGGCTACATTATTAAAAATGCCATGATTTCTATATTCTTGTTTATGAAAAATAATATCAACATGAAATACTTGCAAAAATGTTGTATTTTATAGGTAACATGGTTAAGTCCCCAAGAAGAACAATATTTTAGGTAAATAATTTTGGAATAAGGGGTTGAAAAAGGATATAAATCCATTTGCAAAGAGCTTAAGCATGAGGAAAAACCAAAAAAATATGCTTAAAGTTTTTAGCCCGATGGAAAATAGGGAAAGTGGGATTTGAAAACCTTGTATTCTTAATTATATCTCTAATCGGAAGATCCTAATCCAAATTATGATAGATAAAATGATATTTTTTTCTAATTCAATATGGGGTTTTCTAAACATTGACGAAGCTTCTAGCCCAAACAACATACAAGACCTTAATTTCTAATGATGATTGAGATTTTTAACATGAATATGTTTAAGGGCAAGAAATTGGTAACCAATATGAGGTTCAGAATCAATATATTGAAATTGGTACCCAATCTTTCCACCAAGGATATCTTAAAAGGACATCAATCTTGTGAATACAATCATCAACTATGGAGTTTTGAATATGAGAAATGGACTATACATCCTTAATCCTAAGATTGAATTTTATATTTAACTATATCCCATGAAATCTGCTTGTGAGAAATTTCACAAAATATGTGACTGATAGACTTGAGTTCCTTTTTTAAAAATTCTATGACTCTTAATCCATGGGACCATGTCAAATGGAACATTATGAAAAGTAAGAATGGGAGACCACCAAAGAAAGAGAAAAATAAAATAAAGACTATTTCTAAAACCATCTCCAACCCAAATCAAGTTGGATTTGATCATTTTCCACGCCTTCAGATATTTTTAACCACAAAAGTACCATCAATTTTAACTAGAACCAAAGTAAGAACAATAATTTTCAAATCAAGCTTACCCCAAGCTTTTACACTAAGAGGAGATACTTGAGTAATGTAATGTCTCAAAAAACCAAACCTCAAACCCTTCTAATATTTTGATGATTACTTTGATACTTAGGGCATGACCTTAAAGTTTGTGTCAATGAGAAAAGGCATGCCAAATTCCTTGGGCCTATAAAAATGTCTAAGGATGCCTTGTGGGACTCTTTATTTCTTTTTGAAATTTTCCATAAAAACTCTCAATAACTTCTTTGATGTACTATAAGCAACTTCGTAAAGATCCCAACAAGAGTAGCATATATGGGTGACAACCAACACTTTGGAGAAGACTTGGAACTTATCAGAACCCAAAATTAAGATCTAAGGAAATCGACAATAACCATTTGGCATTTATCCCAACATATTCCCATTTATACATAAATTGACTTAATCCAAAAATCATCTAGCTCAAATTTTACACTTTGAATCCACAAGGTCAACACTTATCACTATATTTAGCATCAAAGAACCAATGCACCCTATACAAAACACATTTACGAACTCATAACCACTTAACTTGTGTCTCAAATAAGGTCACAAGTTAAATTGGGAGAATCATTTGTAGGGTCAAAAACAATCAACATTTTTGACCCAAAGCAAACATTTTTTCCATAAGGACTTTCAAAATAAAAACTTCAAAAGCATAAGTGAACCTAGTTGGCTTAGGGTTAGTTAGTGGGAAATCATTTTCATAAGTCACATATATAAACACATATACCCTACTCATTAGGGATATCTCTTTAATCTAAGGTATCTCACTCTTGAGCACTCTAAGGATAATGTTGGCCTTATTATTGAAGTATGCGAGTCCTTAGATCACATTAGGAAACTATAAGTATGAATGCATCCTATATTTCCATAGAACACTCTCATGTGCTATAACTAGTGAGGTATGTCCTCAACTTTAGTTAATTACATCAAATTCAAGGTGACATCCAAGGTTGTTTGTTATAGTGCAATAGGATTAAATATGTTTATAATAACCCTAATAATCTAAGTTAAAACAATAAACATTTTAATGCTTTAGAAATGTGGGAAATACATAAATCTAAGTAACTACAATAAATTATTAACTAAATGCATATCAAAGTTGTATGAACTTTAAACCAAAATATCCACTTAAATAGTTATACAATTCATATAAATGCATAGTACAAGAAATAAAACTATGTAATGAAAATACTAAAAACATTCCTCCTCCTCGTGAGAGTGGCTTTTTGCTCTCGCCCTTATATTTTTCTCTGAACTAATCAAGAATGCTCAACACAAGTATCTAGTAACTCCACTTCTATTAACTTGATGTGTCTTACATAAATTTGATATCTATCAATTAATTGCCTAGTTTATTCCAAGTTTACATTGAAAAAATTAGAAGATACTTGTAGTTTGAAACTTTTGACCCTCATAAATGTAAAACTAACTTTTATATTTATGTTGTCTTATTGAATACAAGTCCTAGTGGAAATAGATACATATTCAACTTTATTGATTGATAAATTGATGTTATTACAACTATCATGTTAGTAAGAAACTATGAACTTTTCAATTTGAAAGTTTACTTTAGGACTCTTCTCTCAAAAGGTGGGAGAGTGTCCTTCTTTTCCTCTTACAAAATATTTCTTCTATGGCTTTGAATCACCATGTGTTTCATTGAAGAACTCTTCTTCGTGATCCACAAAATCCTTGCCATCTTTTTAATATCTAGGTAACTTTGATAGCTTGGGTGTCTTTGTAGAAATCCATACACTACAATAATTTTAACTAATATAACACTTGTTGATCAAAGAATAATTGTCTAAGATCACACAAGGAGTCCATGCGGATAGAAGGCCAAACTAAGGGCATGGAAGGACAAGAAGGACCCGCATGGAAGGCAAGTTCAAATTTTAGGACTTAGCCGATTTTGAGCATGAAGACCTATTTTTGGAAGATGGCGTGCGGACCACATCAACGATGCAGAGATGTGCGCATCATGCATTTGTCTATATTTGGAGAAGTGGTTCAAGCGTTTATGCATGGAGACAAGCTGAGAATAGAATTGACACTTCAGTTAACTACAAGAGGACTATAAATAGCGCACTTGCATGTGTGGCTATGATTGTAAACAATGTATGGCTATTAATAACATGCGACCTATTTCTGGAATAGATAAGCGGTGAAGGGCAAGTCCCCACCCTATATATATGATGTTAGTTGCATAGTAGATAGAGATGGATAGAGATGGATATGTATGTATGTGTGTAACAGAGAATATACGTATATGGCTGAATCACCGATCGATCCATACGCGCATTGGTATAGATTGAAAATACTGTAAGGAGCTTCTATATTTACTAATAGATGGAAGATATTGGTTGAATCCAAGTGTCATTGTGTGTAATTGGGTAGTGCATGTTAATGGTTTAATCATGATTATTGTTTAAGCTTGTTCTTTCATAGATTTGAGGATAACATGCATTATAGAATGATGGATTAGTTATGAATCTATATGTTTCTTCCTTCATCATGTTAACATCATGTTACAACAACCCTAAAGAGGGACTTGGTACCTTTGCGTGCTTCGGGTGAGCGCTCAGTCTAGGCTGAGTGATGTGCCAACGCGACTAGGGTGTTATCTGGTAAATTCTAGGCTACATCATTGGTTCCATTGTCGGGACCTCTTTTTTAGTTGTTTTCAGGATGGTTCATGATGAAGACATACTGGTTAACTCTAGCAAGTATTGAGGAATGGATACATGATCTGGAGGAAGAATATACATGACAGTTCAACAATGGATTTGAGTTTAACACATGCACTTGGGTAGAACATAACCTGTATGACAACTTATATGAGAGATTTTTTGCTATCTTTCCAGTAGAACTATATGAGTGGCTTACTACTTATGCATCTCAACGGAATTAGAGGTATCACGCACTTGTCTGGACACAAGAAGAATTTCAAGCCCTCTATGATGCTGATCTGATCTGGACTCGCATGGTGGATACGTGGTTTCATGGCATTCTAAACAGTTATATTCTGGAATATTCAATTTCGACGTACTCTTTCCCAGAGGTAGCTGAATTCCAATTTTTGAGGTATCCAAGAGGAACATATTTTCAAGGTATTCCACTGGCGATCAAGATCTTAATGGTAACTTTGACCTTGAAAAGTAAACCGATGGCTAATTAAACTTCACCACGCACGAGGGCAGGAACAGTTTGGTTTAAGATGGCGTAAAACCTAGTGCTGCAGAAAAGTGAGAGAGAGGAAAGGTGGCTTAAGTATAATTAGGCACGCGAGAAGATAGATAAAGCAACGCTCCATTGCGAAAAGTATGGCGTTGAGGAGAGAGATGGCTCATGAAGGATTTAGGGCTCACGTAGAAGACATGGAGCCAAGCATCAGGAACTCCCCCATCTTGGAAAGCATGATAGAGATCCCTTCTCGGCCTCACACAAAAGTAGACCAATAGAGACTACTTGGTCCACAGTGCGCATCTTAATCCACCTAAGTGACCTATCCTTTACGCTTTTTCAAGTTTTGACAAGAACCAACAAGCTCTTTGGAAGTATGAAAGCAGGAGTAAGTCCAACATCAAGCTAAACAAATTCAATGTTATATAGAAGCATTCTGGACATCATCTACAAAGAATGTAAGCACGCATCAAGTTAGATTCATCAAGTGGAGCACCTCTGCGGTATAAACAAATTCAATGTTATACTCCAGAGGAGCATTCTTATGGTGATGGTCACAAAAGGACTTTATAAGAGAACAACAACTCTACAAAGATTCCCTTATTTAAAGGCAAAAACCTATTTACACATGTACAATGTATAGTTTTAATGAGGAACTCGGATATCATGAAAGTGTTAAAATATAACAGATCATCAATACAAAAGGATAGAGGAATTAAGTAGTGGGAAGGGGCAAAAAGGCACTCTCAAGAAATATAGATAACAAAATAATTCCTTACGCATGCTAAAATGAAATTATTTGGAATAGAATCATTTGCATTTGAGACAATAAGATGTTATTTCACAGACACAAAGTTCTAGAGATTACATCTACAGGAATACAAAGCTTCTTGAAGTAACACAGATAAATGATTCAATAACTTTTAACAGATAGCAATGAAAGAAAAAGACCAGATGGACATAGAAAGAGATATCCTTTTGTATTGATTGCTTTTACTCCTTTACACTTTCAAAAAATAAACAGAGTTCCAACCCCAAAGAATGGCACAGAGAGCCCATTATATAACTTACAAATTAGTTACACTTGGTAACTGTTTCTTTTAACTAAAATGTTAATTAAGGAGGTGCTTGACACAAGACCCTTAATTAATTACAATAAGCCCGATTTGAGAAAAAGGAGGGGAGAAGCTAGAAGGGAAAACATCTACTTATTGCTGAGGAGGGCCCACCAACTTGAGAATTCGTTGCCTAAACTTTTTCAACACTTCAGCTATTTCTCTGCCTCGTGGGACTGATGTGTTGGTAGTAGCTTGAGTCCAAGTACCTAGACATTTCTCCATGTCCTTATCGAACTCAGTATGTGCATGGTATTCTTTATTAGCCTCTTTAATAGCATATTGAAGAGAGCAAATCTCCTTTATCTTCTCTTTGGTAATTGATTCCTCCTTGAACAAGTTTTCTTTAACAAATGCCCTAAACTGAGTTTTAATTTCTTGGAGAGAGAAAGGAACACCTGAAGTTTCATCGTGAAGATGACAGTGAATATCTTTGAAAGAAGACACAACACAAGTTTTGAAGGCTTCTCCCTTCTGCCAACTGCTCCTCAACTCTCCCAAAGCTTCCTCCAAAACTTTTATTTTCCATTCCACGCTGAAAACCCATGACTTTGACAAGTTATCTTTGGCATCATCAAAAACCTTGTTGGCCATCAATATATTTTCATCTACCTGTCCCATCAGGTGAAGATCCACTATGCAGCTACTCCAAAGCTTTAGTTCTTTATCCATGGTTCCAATTGAGGAGGAGAGTTTTTGTTGCAGGTTAGCCACCTTCTCATTAAGTTTGAAGGCTTCTATAATGAAATTCAAACCTGCAATGATCATGTCATCCACCATGGCCTCCATAGCCCTCCCATAAGTAGAATATCTGTGTATATCTTTGATGCTTTGGACTTCATCTTGACTAAGAATCATAGGTGGCGGAAGGGCAGACAGTGGAGTAGGATCCAAAACCTTGTCCTTAGATAATAACGACTTGATGAAGCTAGAAAGAACTTGATTTTGTTCCTCCAGCTATTCTATAGTCTTTTTTACCTTTTTCTACTCTCTCAATAACCTTGGTTACCATCTCCTGGAGGTTATGCACCTCACTCTCAGGGGTAGATTCTCCCATTGGAATCCTAGAAAGCTCCAGATCAGAGGCTAATAGATCTTGCTCTGCCTTATCAACCTTAGGTTTTGCTAACTTCTAGAAATTGTTGGCCTTGAGCATCTGTCACTATCCTTGAAGTTGTTTTAGCCCTCTTTGCTGGAGTAGAAGGAGTAGTGCCCAAAAAGGCTGCCACAACATCAAAATTTGGCCCTGTCAATCGAGAAGAAGGTTTCCTCTTCCTGTTGTCAACCAAGGGTTGCACCCATGCAAAAGTGGAGGAAGAAGGAGGAGCAAGAGATCCAAGAGCAAGAGAACTCATGGCACTTAAAGTATTTACTATTGTTGCTTCTAGTAGAGATGTGAGTGAAGTATCTGGAGCTTCTTGGGTAGAGGAATCAATGGTACTTGGAGGTTCAATGCTATGCACTTCCTTCTCTTTATCTATTGCAGCCTCTGAAGTTCCTGCAGGGACTAGTACTTCACTATCATCACTTTCACTGAGAACAATGATGTTCTCTGGCCCCAAGGTAGTTCTGAATGCTTTAATAGGGGATCTTCCTCAATCGGCTCTGTTTAACCTCTTTCACCTTCTTTTGGTATACTTGAGTAGATGAAGAAGGGGTGGATGATTCGAGTTCTTTATTTGAGGAAGGAGGAGGAGTTTGTGCAGGTACCTCCGAGCTAGGTGTATGTGACTCCTTCCTAGGTGTTGAAGTATCTTTGGAGGAAGATCCACTTCTATTCTTCCTAAGCTCTCCAAACTTTTTTGTCAAACCAGACCTTGGTTCTTACAAGGACAGGAGCCAAAATCTCAGCCAAGTCATCCTTCTCCCTCTTGTACTAGTCCAAATCTTCCAAGGGAGTGTGCTTGATCAATGTCTCATATTCATAAGACCACAAGTCTTCAGTATCATCTTGAACCCTTCAGGAACTTGGTAGAGATTGAGCTCCTTTATCAATTGTAGGGAGAATCTACCATAATGTCTCCACCTTGCTTCAAAGTCATCTGCACAATCGGCCCAGTAGTCCTCAGTATCTGATCTGTGATGATAATTAATTATGAGATTTAGCTCAATGAACTTCTTCAAATCAAAGTAGGTCCTAGGCCTGAAGAAGTGAACAGTGATGGGAGCGAGGGCCCTTTCTATGTTTTGAGCATCCAAAGTTGTCTTGCATGTGTAATTACCCAAGGATATAGGAAAATGCAGCCCAGAGATTTTCTTGTCTCTGCAGGTTCTATGCAACTTATCCAATTGCCTGCATACTTCAATCAAATCCATCTTATCATTACAAAACATGGGGAGCTTGAGAGGCGTGTTCTCATAACCAGCTAACTTGATATATGAAAATCTTCTAAACTAAATGAAGAAAGCTCCATATTTTTCTATCAGGTTCATGGCCTCATCAAAAAATCTTCTGAGCAGTATCACTTTCCAAAAGCCTCACAATATACATGGTAAAGGCATCATTCACCCTCCTGAAGTTATGGTTGTTGGTTTCAAGGGTGAACTGAGGTAGTATGCATAAATGGGTTCATCCTTCTGACCCTCGATGTATGTGAAACCAAACCATTGCCGAGATGTTGCTAGGGTATACATGAGATAAGAAGTCATATAGAACTTCTTGGTCTATTACACATTGGACAACTGTTCTGTCAAATTCATGCAAATGATTTCTACCCAATTTATGCTCTGCTACCTTCACAGATGATGTTGATGAGCGGGCACATCCAAAAGTGAAATTCATTGGTGGAGGGTAATCCCATGACACGGGCTAACAAGATAATGAAATTAGATAGTTCTTCATTAAAATCAGCCCTAAATAATGCCTTGGAAAGTCGGGATGCTCCCTTTTTAGGGTTCTTCAACCATGACTTTGCTATCCTCACTTTGTATTTATCACTGTCTTGCTCGAAAAGAGTTTGTGCTTGAGCTTGAGAGATAACAATGGAGTCTTCAACTTCTGGGATTCGTAGAGCAGCAGACAATGGCAGCAACATCTAGTTTAGCAATCAGTTCCCCATGCATGTTAGACAATTCCTTTGTGTCGGGGTTGAAGTGAGCCCCATAGGTGAGCACAGTGTCGGCACATTGTACTGAGATCGGGAAACCCACAAAAAATGCAAGGCCACTATCATTGATCATTTGCACCATGGGAGAAGGATTAGGGTTAGTTAACCTGTTCCAAAAATCACCAAAATCCAGGTGATGAACCTCACTATCCCCGATATCGGGAACAGAGGATTCAAGTGGCGAAACATGTTCTTGACCTTGAAATTTGATCTTCATGTTGGCAGCGTATAGAGAAACAACCTTCACAACTTGAATTCACAATTAAAAATGCAAAGGGAATGGGAGTGCACAGCAGATGATCTTAATTGCAAGGATTTGAGTGAATGGTAGCAAGAAAGCAGTGTGCAAAATGCATAGAGGGTAGTCCCATTAAATAGCCATTTTAGGAGAGAGAAGGTTATAAATGTGCATTAAATTCATATGCACCGACTTAAAAAGGAAAGAATCGGAAAAGTGGAAAAAACTAGCCCAGATGGTCTTTGGTACATTTGGGACATGAGGGATGACATGATCCGATGCGCGCGGGTGATGCGGTAATGCGGGTCAAAAGAGCATGGGCAGTCAGGAACTTGGAAATGTGAGGGATGTGAGGACATGAAGATGTGATTTGGCTGATGCGCGTGATGTGGGAAAGTGGGGATAGAATGCACAGATGCTTTTGGGATAGATGAGACAAAAGTACGTGAAGGACCTGATGCGGCCGTGATGCGGGTGATCGGGAATAGAAAGCCCAGGTGAACTTGGAACAAATGGACCAAAAAGTTCCGACATAACCGAAAGTTAAAATATTTTTAGGGAATGTGGCTGATCGGGGAATAGAAGGCCCAGTGGACTTGGGACATGAGGGACAAAAATGTCCGACAGACCCGCAATTCACCAAAATGACTCCAAAAAATGTGAATTTTTCACTATCTCCTCAACTTTTCACTTCACTAGAACATCATAAAAGGGTGCTAACTCAAAATTTTCAATTTTTTACTTTCAAAAGAGGGGAAATTTTGAGAGGACAACAACTGGCTCTTTCTGGGGATGACTTGGCTAGATTAAAAGAATGAGACAAGGCAAGAACTCTCTGAAAGCTAGGGGAAGAAGACCAGTGCCTTATCCATTGGGCCACTGAGAGTCAAAAGCAAACCAATACAAAGACAACACACAAACAGGGAAAGGAAACACACCAAAGCAAGGAAAGGAAACACACCCTATACATAATATACAAAGAGACCTCCTATTCACCTAGGACTTGAACAATTTCAGGTACTGCCCACTATAAGGAAGTGGGAGAGAAGAACCATCCATGTAATCAAGATAGAAAGAATTCTCACTAGCAAAGTGCCTGATTTTGAAAGGACCGAGCCAAAGAGAATCAAACTTACCATGGCTTCCACGAGGCTCATGTCTTTTATCCCATAGCAAAACAATGTCTCCAACTTTGAAATCCCTGGACTTGGCCTTCTTATCAAACAAATATTTTACCTTCTGTTGGTGAGCATATATTCTATCAAATCCTATGCAACTGTCTTCATTCAACTTATGAAGATACATGATCCTTTTATCTAAAGAATCATTAAAGCTAGTGTCTTCAATGGCCTTCATTAAATACAAAGTTGGTAGCTCCATTGTTACTGGTAATTGAGCTTCCACACCATACACCACTTGAAAAGGGGACATTCCAATAGCTCTTTTAGGTGTAATTCTATCTGCCCAAAGAGCATCATAAAGTTTCTTGTGCCAGTTCCTCTGAGATTCATTAACCAGTTTCCTTACTATAGCCACCAGATTTTTGTTTGTTGATTCTACCTATCCATTCCCTTGAGGATAATAATCTGAAGAGTGAGCCAGGAAATGCCATATCCATAACAAAAATCCATTATCTCAGCTGAAGAAAAATTTGAAGCATTATCAGTCACAATCTTGTTTGGCACACCAAACCTCACCAAGATGTTTTCTTTGATAAAATTACATACTACTTCAGAAGTAGTACTCTTTACTGGGATGGCTTCTACCCATTTAGTAAAATAATCTGTGGTAGTCAACACATGAGTATGTCCAACACTTGAAGATGGATTAAGTGTTCCAATAAAATCTAAACCCCATTGTTGAAAGGGCTCTTCAATCACAATTGGTTTAAGCGGCAAGGCAACCAACTTGGGTCTACCCACAAAGGTCGACAAGCTTCACATTTATCAACCCACTTTGATGCATCTTTGAACAAGGTAGGCCAATAGTATCCTGCACGAAGAATCTTGTGAGTAGTGACAGTAGATGAGTAATGGCCTCCACATGCTTGATCATGGAAAGCTGAAAGAAGCTTCTTCTGTTGCTCTTTATCAACGCATTTCAGAAATCTCCCATCCATCCCACGTTTGAACAAAGCATTCTCCCACAACACATATTGGGCTGATCTTAACTTGATAGCTCTTTTCTCCTTGGCAGTCAAATGAGAGGGACACTCACCATAGGTGAGAAAATGTGTGATATCAGCATACCATTCATCAATCGAGCTGAGAAACATAGAACAATAGGAACATCAACCTCATCCTTAGGTAACTCATGACCAACTCCTTCAGCAATGAGTTCACACAAGCCTTTACCCCAGACTAATTTGGTTGGTCTGATGTCAATATCATATTCTTGAACCTTTTTCTACCCAGTTTCCTCTCTTAGTTCCAAATTCTTGCTTGCGTAAGAATTGACTTGATGGTCATATCAGGCACAAGTATTGTGGAATGAGAGTTGAAGAATATAAAAAATGAAACTGCTTGATAGCTTTAACCACTACAAAAGCATGTTTCTCCATCATTGTGTATTTCAACTCATGATTTTTAAGAATGTAGCTCATGAATGCAATTGGGAGTTCATGATCATCATAATCTTTCTGAGTCAAGACAACAACTAGGGTGCTTTCCATGGCATAGCAATAAATAATAAAATCTTTGCTAAAATATGGACATGCTAAGATAGGAGTTTTAGCAATAGCCTTTTTAATACCTTCAAAGGCTTCTTTCCCTTCAGAGGACCAGCCAAACGTTTTTTTCCTTTCATCATTTGGGAGATATTCAAAGTTAGCTCTATAAAATCAGGGATGAATCTTCTCAGGAAGTTGATCTTACCAAAGAAGGAATGCACTCCTTTCTTGCTGGTTGGAAGAGGAATCTATTGAATAGCTTGAACTCATTCAGGATCGATTTTGATTCCATCTTTAGAGACAACATGCCCCAAAATTTTCCCTCTGTGACACAAAATATAGATTTCTTGGGATTCAAAGAGATCCCATGTTCTCTGCATTTCAAGAGAACTAGTTTCAGTGCTGAAAATGATCTGCTCTAGTTTTAGAAAACACGGTCAGGTCATCTAGATACACAACAATACATTTCCCTTTCAAGCTTCCAAAATCCAAGTCCATAGCCCTTTGAAAAGTGGCACCGACATTAATGAGTCCAAAAGGCATCCTCTTGTAGGAAAAAGTACCCCAGGGGGTGGTGAAGGCCATCTTGTGCTGATCTATGGTATTGACTTCTACTTGATTATACCCTGAGAAGCCATCAAGCATGGACAACATTTCAGATCCCGTAACAGCTTGCAAGACTTGATCCATCATGGGTAGAGGATAGTTGTCCTTCAAAGAAGCCTGATTCAGATTCTGAAGTCAACACAGATACGAATCTCACCATTTTCTTCTGACAGGCACAATGTTGGCAATCCATGTCGAATGGTGAATAGGGAAGATAATTTTGGCTTTCAACAACTTTTGGATTTCTTAAAAAATAGTGTCAGCAATCTTTGGATTGTATTGCCTTTGCTTTTGCTTGAAAGGTTTAATTCCAGGTTTGAGAGGAATGAAATGCTGCATTTCCTTTGGTTGAAAAGCCTTTAGATCCTCATATGAATATGCAAGAACATCCCTATACTTTCTTAAGAGGTTCACCACCTTCTCCTTTTCTTCTTGCGTACAACATTTTCCAACGTTCACCATCTTAGGGTCAGCAGAGCTCCCAATATTAATCTTTTCATACTCAATGATTGCACACTCCTATAGAAGCTTTAGACTTAACATACCTATCATGTTTATCAAATAATTCCTCCAAACTCACCAACCCTTTAGGAATCTTGTTACCTTTGAGTTTGATGCACCCATCTTGATCTATTTCCTCTTTGACACCCTCTTCATTAGAAGATACACTCTCACGAGGCAAATTGTCACTCCCTTCAAAGTATAATTGTTCAAAGTTATCCTTGAGCTCCAAGAAAGAAAGAAAATGTTGATCATCATTGAAAATTTTCCAATTACTTGCATTATCAGGCACACTGGGCCTATGGATCATTTCAATGGTAAATTTATCTTGAGAGAAATCAGGGTGAGGTATTAGCAACGATCCCGAGACAACTAGTGAATCAGCCCTGTGTTCTTTTCTCTCGGCACCACTTCAATGGAGAAGGCATCAAGAAATTCAATAGAATCCCAAACTTGATTCTGTAATGCTTCAACCTTCTATTTTTAACTTGAAAAAGGTCTCTTACTTGTTTAACAACTAGTTCTACATCTCCACGAGCCAGAAGATTCTTCACACCTTTTTCTTTTACCACATTAAGTCCAAGGATGAGGGCTTCATACTCTGTTGTATTATTGGTATTTTCAAACTATAGCTTGAATGAGAAAGGATGAACCTTTTCCCTCAGGAGATATCAACACTACGCCAGCTCCAGAACCAGCCGAGGAACAACTTCCATCAAATTCCAAATTCCAAACACCATTAGGATCATGAAGTACTTCTTTGGGAAGCTGAGTTTCCTCCGGAGACATAATCATATAGTTACCATGCCCAATATCCTCATAAAGTATTTGTGCTTTGGGATCATCTATTTTTTGTACAATATACTCAGATTGCTTCTCGGGCAATAACTTCTTCATTTTTCCATTAACTGGTATGAGGGCATGTGACCAATCCATTTGAATTTCTCCTCCCACATCCTTGCAGAAGTTCCTACTTAACAACATACCATATGAAGGAGGAATATCTGCTACTAGAATAGTAGCCAAGACTTTTTTCTCAGGTAAAGTAGCAAAAGCTACTTGTGCATCTTTAATTCTTCCAACTAGGGGCACCTCCTTACTCTCCATGGAATAACAAGACCCATAAGTGCATGTGAGAGTAAGACCCAAAGCATGGGCTACTTTGGTAGGCATTACATTATCTGATGCTCTAAATCTATGACACAGTTGCTGAGTTTATGGCCTGCTATAAGAAGGGTCACATAAAATGGTTTGATCTTCTCATTAGGTGAGGTGATTGCAGCTACAAGGTTGGGTTGGGGTGTAGAGGATGGAGTAGGAAAAGGCCTTTAGAGGTGCTTTTGGAATGGGAATTGACAAAGTGGATCATTTTGGCAAAGGCTTTAGGATGGGTTTGATAATACTCAGCCTCTGAAATTTGAACCTTTGTCTTTTAAGGTGATCAATGATATCAAAAGAACTAGAGGTGGATGGGCTATCATCACTAGGAATCTTAGGCTTATCAGATTTAGGAGTTATAGAAGAAGAAGCTTTAGTAGTAGAATTAGGAAGAGTAGAATTAGCAGAACTCACCTTCTGTGTGGACGTAGTGGGAATAGGAGATCCTCTCCTTGCAACAACGGGGATAGTCATGGGATGCTCCTTGGATCTTTTAGCGGGCAGTATCACTTTCTCCCATTTATTTGTCTATTCCCAAGTCATGACAACATATGATTCACTATTCATATCTACTACTACTTCATCATAATCATCCTCTTCATCAACACCCTCAGTGGTGAAGAAATTAACTCGAGATCCCTCCAGTTCCTCTATCTCTTCATCAGCTTCTTCCTCAAGTTCTTCACAATCTTCATTAACCTCTTCATCTTCAGGTTCTTCAACCTCACAGGTTGCATTAACAGAACTTGATGGGTGGCCCCTCATTTCTAGCCTTGTTTGAGAGGAAGGAAAATGATTTCTAGGCTGAAAGTTTCTCCTTGGAACATCTGTATAAGGAGCGTGTTGAGCCAACTGTTTCTTGATGGCAATGAGGTCATTAGCAAGCTTTTGTACTAATGGGTTCTGTATTAGCTCTAGGAGTGGAAGAGGAGGAAGAAGAAGCTCTAGATTTGGAAGGGTCTCTTTTCAACTTACTGGACATAATCAAGTCATCTTCAATGCTAACAACTAGTCTTTGATCCTCAACCAATGTTGCAAGATTGGCTCTTCTCAATGCGTAGCTAACCTCAGGTAATTGAGCATTCAGGAAGAAACATTTTGAATTTGATCTACAAGCTGAGTGTCTGGTGGGATTTTGTTAATCAACTTGTTGAATCTAGCCACAAATTCCCTCATGGGTTCTTGTGATTCCTTCTTTATTTGAGAAATTTGGGCCAGCAAAGCATGTACATCCTCTGCAGGTTTGAAATGGTTCTCAAATCTTGTTCTCATCGTGGTCCAACTGGTAATGGCCCCAACAGGAAGGTGATAGAACCAATCCACTGCATTATCTTGTAAAGTCTCTACAAAATCCTCACCGAGACATCTTCATGTTCAACTCTGAGGACTCCACATGCAACTATGAAGGCTTGCGATATGTTCATCAGGATGCACCTTGCCATCACCTCTGAACTTGGGGAAGTTCTTCCTGTTACCCCTGGTAACTCATGTAAAGGCTAAGGAAGGGCGAGGCCCAACACGATGGCCCCAAGGTAATGGGGCTGCCATCCTTGGAAAGACTGCTTGAAGGGGAACTAAAACACCAGCAAGAATCAAAGCGTGGAGATTAGGGCTGAGTTGCTCTGGAGGGATACCACCTACAGGGGTTCTATCTTCAACAGGAGGAGTGCTTGTTGAACGAGCTCTTCTATTTCTTCTTGTTGAAGGAAAAGGGAAACCTTGCTTTGCTCTAAAAGTCTGAAACTGAGAATCTTCAATACCAAGGGCCCTCCTTTGAGTAAAATGTAGAGTCACCAGATCAAAGAATGATCAAGAAATTGTTCATAAAACTGGAATACGTTAAAAAAAATGATTCCCCAGTAGAGTCACCAAAAATTGTTGGTTGTCAAAAAGGACTTTATAGAGAACAACAGTTAGGGGACAGAAAGTCCCTCCTCTTTAATGGGAGAGGTTCCCTTATTTAAAGGCAAAAACCTATTTACACATGTACAGTGTATAGTTTTAATGAGGAACTCGGATATCATGAAAGTGTTAAAATATAATAGATCATCAATACAAAAGGATAGAGGAATTAAGTAGTGGGA
Organism: Taxus wallichiana var. yunnanensis; assembly: GCA_018340775.1. NCBI lineage: Eukaryota > Viridiplantae > Streptophyta > Pinopsida > Cupressales > Taxaceae > Taxus > Taxus wallichiana. The sequence goes on along the minus strand of CM031243.1, from coordinate 626,295,951 downwards.
AGGGGTAGAAAGGCACTCTCAAGAAATATAGATAGCAAAATAATTCCTTACGCATGCCAGAATGAAATTATTTGGAACATAATCATTTGCATTTGAGACAATAAGATGTTATTTCACAGACACAAAGTTCTAGAGATTACATCTACAGAATACAAAGCTTCTTGAAGTAACACAGATAAATGATTCAATAACTTTTAATAGATAGCAATGAAAGAACAAGACTAGATGGACATAGAAAGAGAGATCTTTTTGTATTGATTGCTTTTTACTCCTTTACACTTTAAAAATAAATAGAGTTCTAGCCCCAAAGAATGGCGCAGAGAGCCCATTATATAACTTACAAATTAGTTACACTTGGTAATTGTTTCTTTTAACTAAAATGTTAATTAAGGAGGTGCTTGACACAAGACCCTTAATTAATTACAATAAGCCCAATTTGAGAAAAAGGAGGGGAGAAGCTAGAAGGGAAAACATCTACTTATTGTTGAGGAGGGCCCACCGACTTGAGAATTCGTTGCCTAAAACTTTTTCAATGCTTCAGCTATTTCTCTACCTCGTGGGACTGATGTGTTGGTAGTAGCTTGAGTCCAAGTACCTAGACATTTCTCCATGTCCTTATCAAACTCAGTATGTGCATGATATTCTTTATTAGCCTCTTCAATAGTAGATTGAAGAGAGAAAATCTCCTTTATCTTCTCTTTGGTAATTGATTCCTCCTTGAACAAGTTTTCTTTAACAAATGCCCTGAACTAAGTTTTAATTTCTTGGAGAGAGAAAGGAACACCTGAAGTTTCATCATGAAGATGATAGTGAATATCTTTGAAAGTAGACACAACACAAGTTTTGAAGGCTTCTCCCTTCTGCCAACTACTCCTCAACTCTCCCAAAGCTTCCTCCAGAACTTTTATTTTCCATTCCACGCTGAAAACCCATGACTTTGACAAGTTATCTTTGGCATCATCAAAACCTTGTTGGCCATCAATATATTTTCATCTGCTTGTCCCATCAGGTGAAGATCCACTATGCAACTACTCCAAAGCTTTAGTTCTTTATCCATGGTTCCAATTGAGGAGGAGAGTTTTTGTTGCAGGTTAGCCACCTTCTCATTAAGTTTGAAGGCTTCTACAATGAAATTCAAACCTGCAATGATCATGTCATCCACCATGGCCTCCATAGCCCTCCCATAAGTAGAATATCTGTGTATATCTTTGATGCTTTGGACTTCATCTTGACTAAGAATCATAGGTGGCGGAAGGGCAGCATAGGTGGAGTAGGATCCAAAACCTTGTCCTTAGATAATAATGACTTGATGAAGCTAGAAAGAACTTGATTTTGTTCCTCCAGTTGTTCTATAGTCTGTTTACCTTTTCTACTCTCTCAATAACTTTGGTTACTATTTCTGGAGGTTGTGTACTTCACTCTCAGGGGTAGATTCTCCCATTGGAATCCTAGAAAGCTCTAGATCAGAGGCTGATAGATCTTGCTTCTGCTTTATCAACCTTAGGTTTTGCAACCTCTAGAAATTGTTGACCTTGAGCATCTGTCACTATCCTTGAAGTTGTTTTAGCTCTCTTTCTTTGGAGCAAGAAGGAGTAGTGCCCAACAAGGCTGCCACAACATCAAAATTTGGCCTGTCAATCGAGAAGAGGTTTCCTCTTCCTGCTGTCAACCAAGGGTTGCACCCATGCAAAAGTGGAGGAAGAAGGAGGAGGAGAGAGAGCAAGAGAACTCATGGCACTTAAAGTATTTACTATTGTTGCTTCCAGTAGAGATGTGAGTGAAGTATCTGGAGCTTCTTGGGTAGAGGAATCAGTGGTACTTGGAGGTTCAGTGCTATGCACTTCCTTCTCTTTATCTATTACAGCCTCTGAAGTTCCTGCAGGGACTGGTACTTCACTATCATCACTTTCACTAAGAACAATGACGTTCTCTGGCCCCGAAGGTAGTTCTGAATGCTTTAATAGGGGATCTTCCTCAATCGGCTCATGTTTAACCTCTTTCACCTTCTTTTGGTATACTTGAGTAGACGAAGAAGGGGTGGATGATTCAGGTTCTTTATTTGAGGAAGGAGGAGGAGTTTGTGCAGGTACCTCCGAGCTAGGTGTATGTGACTCCTTCCTAGGTGTTGAAGTATCTTTGGAGGAAGATCCACTTCTATTCTTCCTAAGCTCGCGAACTTTTTTGTCAAACCAGACCTTGGTTCTTACAAGGACAGGAGCCAAAATCTCAGCCAAGTCATCCTTCTCCCTCTTGTACCAGTCCAAATCTTCCAAGGGAGTGTGCTTGATCAATGTCTCATATTCATAAGACCACAAGTCTTTAGTATCATCTTGAAGTCCTTCAGAACTTGGTAGAGATTGAGCTCCTTTATCAGTTGCAGGGAGAATCTGCCATAATGTCTCCGCCTTGCTTCAAAGTCATCTGCATAATCGGCCCAGTAGTCCTCAGTATCTGATCTGTGATGATAATTAATTATGAGATTTAGCTCAATGAACTTCTTCAAATCAAAGCAGGTCCTGGGCTTGAAGAAGTGAACAGTGATGGGAGCGAGGGCCCTTTCTATGTTTTGAGCATCCAAAGTTGTCTTGCATGTGTAATTACCCAAGGATATAGGAAAATGCAGCCCAAAGATTTTCTTGTCTCTGCAGGTTCTATGCAACTTATCCAATTGCCTGCATACTTCAATCAAAGCCATCTTATCATTACAAAACATGGGGAGCTTGAGAGGCGTGTTCTCATAACCAGCTAACCTGATATACAAAAATATTCTGAACTGAATGAAGAAAGCTCCATATTTTGCTATCAGGTTCATGGCCTCATCAAAAAATCTTCTGGCAGTATCACTTTCCAAAAGCCTCACAATATACATGGTAAAGGCATCATTCACCCTCCTGAAGTTATGGTTGCTGGTTTCAAGGGTGAACTGAGGGCAGTATGCATAAATGGGTTCATCCTTCTGACCCTCGATGTATGTGAAACCAAACCATTGCCGAGATGCTGCTAGGGTATACATGAGATAAGAAGTCATATAGAACTTCTTGGTCTATTGCACATTGGACAACTATTCTGTCAAATTCATGCAAATGATTTCTGCCCAATTTATGCTCTGGCTACCTTCGCAGACGATGTTGATGAGCGGGCACATCCAAAAGTGAAATTCATTGGTGGAGGGTAATCCCATGACATGGGCTAACAAGATAATGAAATCTAGATAGTTCTTCATTAAAATCAGCCCTAAATAATGCCTTGGAAAGTCGGGATGCTCCCTTTTTAGGGTTCTTCAACCATGACTTTGCTATCCTCACTTTGTATTTATCATTATCTTGCTCGAAAAGAGTTTGTGCTTGAGCTTGAGAGATAACAATGGAGTCTTCAATTCTAGGATTTGTAGAGCAGGAACAATGGCATTAACATCTAGTTTAGCAATCAATTCCCATGTGCATGTTAGACAATTCCTTTGTGTCGGGGTTAAAGTGAGCCCCACAGGTGAGCACAGTGTCGACACATTGTCTTGAAGATTAGAAACCCAGCAAATGCAAGGCCATTGTCATTGATCATTTGTGCCATGGGAGAAGGATTAGGGTTAGTTAACTGCTCCAAAAATCACCAAAATCTAGGTGATGAACCTCACTATCCCCGATATCGGGAATAGAGGATTCAAGTGGCGAAACATGTTCTTGACCTTGAAATTTGATCTTCATGTTGGCAGTGTACAGAGAAACATCCTTCACATCTTGAATTCACAATTAAAAATGTAAAGGGAATGGGAGCACAAGCAGATGATCTTAATTACAAGGATTTGAGCGAATGGTAGCAAGAAAGTAGTGTGCAAAATGCGTAGAGGGTAGTCCCATTAAATAGCTATTTTAGGAGAGAGAAGGTTATAAATGCACATTAAATTCATATGCACCGACTTAAAAGGCAAGATTGGGAAAAGTAACAAAAAACTAGCCCATACATGGTCTTTGGTACATTTGGGACATGGGGGACGTGGAAAACGTGACGCAACCAACAGTGTGGCGATATGGGCTAAATGAGCACAAATAGTTTAGAAACTTGGAAATGCGAGGGACGTGAGGGACGTGAAGACATGATTCGCCCGACGTGATGATGCGTGCAAGCGGGGAAAGAAGGCATAGACACTTTTGGGACAGATGGGACAAAAGTATGCGATAGAGGACCAATCGCGGCCAATGTGGGTGATCGGGGAAGAAAAAGCCCGAGCAAACTTGGAACAAATAGACCAAAAAGTTCCAACATGAACCGAAAGTTAAAAGATTTTCGGGGAATGTGGCTCGTGGAACAAAGGCCCAACGACTTGGGACACGAGGGACAAAAATACCCGACAGCCCGCAATTCATCAAAAAGACTCCAAAAAAGGTGAATTTTCACTATCTCCTCAACTTTTCACTTCACTAGAACATCATAAGAGGGTGCTAACTCAAAATCTTCAATTTTTACTTTCAAAAGAGGGGAAATTTTGAGAGGACAACAGTGGATCTGGTGGTTCTGGAGGCAGAGGGAACACAAGAGGTTCTAGATCAGGTGGTCAAGGTCTGCAACAACCACAAAATATCTATATGGAGATGTCTCTTCATCTCTCGGAGTATAGAGGTATAGAGGATGTTGTCAAACATGTGCATATGTATGAAATCTTGTGGCGCACTAAAGGGATCATGGCTACTGAGTGAAAGGCAAGTCAATTTGCCACTACATTATAAGGGCACACACACACTGTTGGTATAGGAAGTTTGACCTTGATCAAACTTGCGTGGATTATGTAAAGACCGAGGATGCTTTCTTGAAAGAGTTCCATGTCCCTGAGTTTGAGTAGAAGAGTATAAGTGCACTCAAGGATATGAAGCAAGGCACTACTGAGAGTGTACATGAGTATGATGCTCATTTTAGTACACTTCTATCTAAACTATCTTATGATATTCATGCTATCCAACATGCACAATGGTTCATTGGAGGATTGATTACACCTTTTAGAAGGGCGCTGTCACATAAGACATACATTGATCCGCATGAAGCACTGGAAGCAACTTTGCATGCTGAGGTAGTTGGGAGCATTAACACTAGCGTTAGTCCATTTCTAGAGGCATAAATTGCAGCTATGACAAAGCAATTAGAGAAGCTATCGGCCCATGAAACATGCTCAGAATTTGGTGTACAGATTGTGAAGTGGAAGGTCACACCAAGGATAGTTGCCCTCGTAGATTTGTATGCTCATTACTATTGGACTATGAGATTTTCCATTTGAATCATGATGCTAGTCATTGTCCTTTGTTACAGCACGTGATAAGGAAGAATGTATTATGTTTTTGTAAGATTTGCAGGTCCACGACCCATGATACTGAGGATTATCAGCTGATTGGTCAGATCTAGGATGCTATAGACATTGGAGTATGACAGACAAGTGTAACAGATAATTCCAAAGGTAGGAATGAGCACCAGGATCGGGATCATAATCAAATGCGCTATGACAAGGAATGAGGGGCATTTTGAAGGAGGTCGTGGAAGGGGACGTGGATATCGTGGTGGATATGGAGGACGAGGTCGTGGTGGAGGAAGAGGTGAGTTCCCTCATGGAACATGTTATACGTGTGGATCTCCTAACCACTATAGGTGTGAATGTCCTCAAAATATTACATGTTCTTTCTGTGGAAAGAACCATAGCTATGAAGAGTGCCCGAACTTATATGAGCATTTGAGTAAGCAACATAAGCAAGAAAACAAAGGCGTCGGGATGGTTAGAATCTAATGCACGCTGTAGAAGATCAATGGATGCCCAAGATAGTATAAGGACCTAGAGGCATTGATAGGTGAAGATTACTACATGCACTTGAAGCAACACGCGTGAGAGAGGAATTACAGAAGCCTTCATGATTACCAAGGAGGAGGTTTTGCATGCGAGGTACCCAGATCTTGCTCATCAGAAGGAAGTTTACCAGGATACCATGGAAGTGCTAAGGAATCTTCAAGGTGAGATACAGTACCTAAAGGAGCAAAAGAAAGCATCGAGAGATAGTCAAATTGATATCGATGATCTCGCGAGAGGTGTGCAAGATGTTACGTTGGGAGAACATTATTCCACTATTAGGAAGTTGGTTAAAAGGGAACACTCTGCGCGTAAGTCTTGAGACCGATATGACATATTCTCGCATGTAAATATTCCCTTGATAACATTGACCATGAAAAATAAATTACTCTGAATGCTATTGTGGATGGGTGGATTTTGAGCAACATATTAATAGATACATGTGCGGAAGTAAATGTGATTACATTAGATGCATGGGTACAAATGGGAGGCCTCAATCATAGCCATCATCTAATGTGTTGTTTATGGCAAATTAGACTAAGGCCACTTCCATAGGATTCTTGAAATATGCATCTATAACTATACAAGGGGCCAAGTTCATTGGGGATTTTGAGGTATGAGCACTTGCAAAAGCATAAATTTTCCATCCCTTCTTGGATGCCTTGCTTGATGCGAGTAATGCTGACTTGAGATTCAATAAGGGGTATATCGACTTTGAAAACAAGGAGGAAAGGGTTGTGATACCTTTAATAGATGAAAATTTTACACCATATATGTTGAGCCTCTAAGTGAGGAGGATTTAAATAGAGTCTATGTATGTGCTATCCAGACCTCAGAGGTCAATGAGCCATCAAAAGACGACATCCTATAGTGGGAGGATTCTCATTCTATTAGTGATACTATGAGTATTACTTGTGAAAATTGGGCTCATGGTACATATGAATTAGTAGGGCGTGAGGTGAAAAGTGTGGTTGTGCACAAGAATGGATTTCGTTCAATTCGATGGATAGGTAACACAATACCTTGGTATATAGGGACAAAAGATCTTCTTGCCTTTTGAAGGCCATGGAAACATAGTGGGTAGATCAAGTTACAAGGAGAGATATGTTAGTATATACACTGTCGTGGGACAACAACACACTGGTGGGTAGTCCACAGAGATAATCTTATAAACTAGGAAGAGATTGGAATAGCTTTGTCTACTAGGTTTATAAGGAACAATGCACCTATGCAAATCTACACTTATCATGGTGATCAACTTGTTTAACATCACATTCAACAAAGGTGTGAGAGAATTTGGATGGTAGGATAGAAAACTTTACCACCTCACTCTGTGTGCACCGATTATATTCTACGCTCTACAAGGATGTGCATGCGCTTGGTATGTGTATGCATAATTACATAGAGAAACCGGGAATTGGCAAGATTTGACCGCAAGATGATCTAGACTTTTGACTACTTCTCAACTAAACCTCATGTAGCAGAGGCATTAAAATTTGTCAAGCGCTTAACTATGGGAGATAGTGAAAAGCAGATGAACATATTCAGGAATTATTTGGTGAGGCGAGTTCGCATCATGTTTTGAAAAGGAAAAAGCAATAGACTCCAAACTACTTGAATGCGCTTGCCTTGAGAAGAGAAAATGAAAGATGGTTTACGTCATGGATGATGAGGAAGTTGAGAACCTAGATATTGAACATTCATAAGGGGTGTGTAAGGTTTTGGATAGTGCAGAAAAGGATATGCATGCCTACCACGAACCCATGAAGATAAAGAAGGTGAATATAGGTTCGGAGGTTGAGCCTAAGGAGGCCATAATTGGAGATTACTAGTTAGATTTGGAGGTAGCAAAGATCATCGAGTTACTCAAGGATTTTCAGGACTTATTCCCTCGAGGATATCATGAACTTAAAGGCATACATGAATCACTTGGGGAAATGAAGATCAAACTTAAGGATGGTGCACAACTAGTTAGAAAGAGACCTTATAGAATGAATCCTAATTTGCGTGAAAAGGTGAAAGAAGAAATTGATAAAATGTTGAAATTTGTAATTATCAAGCCCCTTGATGAGTCGAAATGGGTTAGCCCAATGGTGATTAGTATCAAGAAGGATAGGTAGATTAGGATATGTGTGGACTACAGGGAGATGAATTCTCCATACATCACAAATCCATTCCCTACGCCATTCACTGAGGAAATACTAGGAGTTGCAGGGTGCGAAATATATTCTTTCATAGATGGATTTTTGGGTATCATTAGGTTAGGATCGTTTAGAGTATCAAGAAAAGACAAAATTTACTACCGAATGGGGTAGTTTGCCTATCTTGTGATTCCTTTGGATTGAAAAATGTGCCTGTTGTATTCTCGTAAATAATTATTCGCATTCAAAGATTTTATTCACAACTTCTTACAGTCTACCTAGATGATTGGATATTATATGGGCTTGTGAAAGATCATTGTGACAATCTACGCTTAATATTTGAACCATGCAAAAAATTAAGTATCTCTTTGAACATCAAGAAGTGCATATTTACTATGCCATTTTGCGATCTTTGTTAGGACATATAATCATAAGGAAGGTTTGCTAGTTGATCAACCAAGGTTGTAGTCATTTAAGGCCTGGAAGCACCTACTAGTCAAAGTGAGGTGCATGGATTTTTAGGTCATACAGGATATTATAGAAAATTCATAAAAGAGTATGCCAAAATTGCTGCACCCTTAAAAGAATTGTTGAAGGGGAAAGGTAAATTTTATTAGGGAGAACCGTAGTAGTGCACATTTGAGATATTAAAAGAGAAACTTACTACCGCGCCCATTCTGCATTTTCCCTCATGGGATAAACCATTTCATGTGCTTGTGGATGCTTCGGTATGGCCATTGGTGCTATGTTAGCTCAACTTGGCAAAGGTATTATTGATCATCTAATTTGTTTTTGCTAGTAGAAAGTTGACTCTGCTGAACGGAATTATACAACTACAAAGCGTGAAGCTTTGTCAATGATTTATGCATTGTACAAATTTTGACAAGATTGTTAGCAACACCATTTGTGTTTTATATAGATCACATGACATTGAAGTACCTAGTAAACAAGCCTATCTTACAAGGGCACATATGCATATGGGTGCTCTTATTTCAATAGTTTGACTTCACAACAGTTGTGGTGAAGCCAGGGAAAAGCAATTCTAGACCAGACCATTTATCTATAATCAATTCAGGAGAGAATGCACATATAATTGAAGAGACAATGCCAGATGCACAATTATATAGGTTACAATGCACACCCACGAAACTAGAAGACATTGTTGTCTTTCTATGAATAGTATGGCACTAGAAGGAATGAAAGCATTAGAAAAGAAGTAGCATTGCTTGCTACGCGCGACACCATTTATGTTAATCAATGGTGACCTTTACAAGCTAGCAGAGATGAAGTATTACGCCATTGTGTGTTAGAGCATGAGCACAAGGATATCATGGAAGAAGCTCATGGTGGTATTGTAGGAGGCCATTATGCAGGTGATGCGACTACCTGAAGATCTTAATTGTTGGATTATGGTGGGAGACACTATATAGAGACTGTAAAAAGAATATTGTAAGGCATGTGATCATTGTCAGTGCCTAGGAAAAATAGGGCAAAGAGATGAGATGCCTTTGAGACCGATTACTAGTGTTGAACTATTTGAGAAATGGGCCATTGACTTTGTAGGACCTATTTCGCTAGCCGCGCGTAGGAATGGATCATGTTATATCATTACTTGCATAGATTATCTCACACGGTGGGCAGAAGCAACACCTACAAAGGACTATACAATAGCTACAATAACTAGGTTTCTATGGGAGAATGTTCTTACATGATATGGATGTCCTTTAAGCTTGACAAGTGATAGAGGTACACACTTTTGAATGAGACAATTAGGATCCTATTAGATGAGTTTATGGTTGCACACCATAAAACTACACCTTACCATCCTCAAGCAAATGGAACTGCTGAGGATTTCAACAAAATTTTGGGCCAGACTTTGACAAAAATATGTGATGTTGGAAGAAAGGATTGGGATGACAAAGTGTCAGCTGTGCTTTGGGCATATAGAACAACTTACAAGAGATTGAACAAAGCCACACCATTTCAGTTGGTGTTTGGCGTGGAAGTTATTCTTCCTATAGAATTTATGTTACCTTCTTTACGTATTGCGCACGCTGGAGGTCTAGCTGATGAACATGATTTAAAAGAACGTATCGAAAAGATGATTCAACCGTATGAGCGTCCAAGCCATAACATGATGGATTCAAAAGTAGGAAAAGGCTAGGTATAAGGCATGACATGACAGAAACATAAGGGATAAGAAGTTTGAGATTGACAAATGGTACTTCTTTATGACTTAAAGTTCATGCACCATCCAAGCAAGCTCAAAGTACATTGGTTGGGGCGTATGTTATCACTTCTATACTTAAATCAGGTGCTTGCCACTTAGAAGCACTTGATGGAACACGACTACCCGGTTACTTTAACGGGAGTAGGTTGAAACCCTACTATAAATAAGTCTTCTTGGTGTTTGTAATAAGGTAGTATTGCCATTTAGTTTAGGTTTTCAATTATGTATTTCCTTCATTATCGCTATGCTTTGTCAATTTAGTTGTTGTTCTTGTGTAATAAGCATGCTTGTGCACATGAAGCTAATTACTATATGAAGAATGTTTATGCGTAAAGGATTGCACATAATTTTAGTGTGGGGTGGTTGTAGTTGTCCAAGAAAAAGACTGTGGGAATTGAAAGGTGAAAGGAATAAGCTGCTACGGGTGTGCTTTAAGTCAAAAGAAGATTGCTTCTCAAAAGTGACCAAAGATGGAGATGAATGAAAGAACAATATAACACAAGGTAAGTGGAGGCCATGTTAGCTACCAGGAGAAGGTACAATGATGAGGTACTCAAGCACAGAAGCACGCGTTAAAGAGAAGTCTATGACAAGAGGGTAGGAAGGCACATTAGAAGGTTATAGGCCGGGTGCGAAGATGTACCATGTGGAAAAATGTATTTGGTCAATGAATGAGGGGATATTTGGTAGGTGAAGGAGCAATAAATGCATCAAAATTTGAAAAATTATATAAGGATGGGATGCGGATTTATTTTTACCGTTGCGACTAAGAGTATTTTAAGAAAGAGCCAAGTGCGAAGAGCCGAGTGATCGAGTTAAGGTGTGAAGGGTGTGAAACCAAGAGTGATAACCAGATCTATAAGATAAGAAGCTTGCATCCCTGGTGGTGAAGGGTTTGAGTGAAGCAGGGAGACAGAAAAGAGTTAGGTTACGAAGTTTCCACCTAGGGCATAATTGAATCAAGCTAGGGTTTGATTTGCAAAGTTTTAGAGTTGAAGAAGAGACATTTGCAAGGTAAAAATGGCACCGAAGAAGGCATCTCAGAGCAGAAAGAAAAGAGAGAGAAGAAGGTAGTAGTTGAGGAGGAAGAGATGGCACTAGAAAGCCATTTTTCGTAGGTGTAATACCCAGAAGGAGTCATCGTTGGCCACGAATGGGATTCACCCATCAGAAAGAGAAAAATGAGTGAATACAATCATAGGACTTTGGAGAACACGAAGGAGCTCGATTCCTTGCTCACCTGCTAGAACAAATAAGCACACGACGGAGGACATGCTAGTATATGGCGATGCGGTGTGAGAAGATTTTGAAGAGAATCGGGGTCTATCAAGTCGGTTTGTATGAGCTTCCATATTTTGGGAAGTATGAGCCCTTGATCGGTGGCTCATGAGCGCAAGCTGTACATGAAGACTTCTTCTACTTTGCAGGATGCAGAGTTAGAATTTCATTTGCGCTTGTCTCATTAGTTACAGGTTTGAAGGCCACATGAGAAGATATAAAAGGTGATCTTGTAGATAAAGCTATGATTTTGAACACGAGATAAGAGTTGGGATACATCAAGGGTCCACGCGGATGGAGATAGATAAATTGAAGAACCGTCTAGTAGTACAAGCTCTGTTACACACAAACCTTGTTACCAAGTTGAATGATCAGGAGCGATGGTCGCAGTAAACACTATGTGGTTACATGTGGTGCATAAGATGTTGGAAGGACCAATCTACAACATTACGGGCTATATTGCCAAGTAAATAGTCAAAGAAGCGCACAAGAGGGAAGATCAGCTTTGGGGCATTCTACTATCACCGGTCTTCGTGGAGATTGGAGTACCAGGAGACGACCAAAGGAGAAAGTATGGGAATACCCCATGAGAACAAGCCCCTACACGAAAGATTCAACAAATACCTATCAAGGGGGCCATGACAGATGATGATGTAAAGCGAGAGGAGGAGAAGTGGTATGATAGGCTCCATGCGACATTTAGGGAAGAGTGGCACATTCCAAAGGACCTACCAACAAAGGGTAGGAAACAAGTTCGGGCATCTTTGTATATCAAAGATTTCTACATTACACACTTCCCAATGAAGGATGGAGTTTAGAGCCCTCGGTGTAAGTTGCCTTACCCATTCACTGCAAGGTATTTCTAAGCATCTATTCATAGATTTATAGACACGTGCCGACTGGTCTTCAATGTAGATAAGGTAGATTGCAATTACCATACGATGAGGAAGAAGTATGTGTATGGATGGTAGAAGTGCCTCTACAGAGAGGATCATTTCGAGAGGTATTGATGAAACCAATAAGCTTGGTTGTAGTAGATGTGGGGGAAACATTGGTGTATCTCTAGTTGAAGATAAAGATGGAGAATAAAAAATATGTGGAAGGTGAGTTCGTACTTCCAAAGACCACCAAAGGGAAAGCATACAATGGAGAACATCCCAAAGACCTAAGCCCATAGAGCCAATCAAGTGCAGGATGAGGAGGAGGAGCATGAACATAGTGGTGGTTTGGAGCATAGGGGTAGGAGACATCCTATAAGTTAGAGTGAAGTGAGCACAGGGCTACCCCACCTCATCCACAAGAAGGGGATGAAGAGGACTTGAATGTAGTCCAAGGGGAGCACATGTTTAAAAGGGTATTCAAGAGAATAAGGACCCAGGTGCTACTCCACATTTGCCGTGTGAATCACACTCTCTCCACGTAAGAGGCTACCGTGTAGAGAGGAGGAAGTGAAGTTGAATGAGGAGGTGGAAGAGTCATAGAAAGCACGCATAATTCTCCTACACTTCCAAAGAACACATGAGAACAGGGGTGAGGCATCAAAGGAAAAAGAAGAGGAAGAGAAAATACCAGAGGAGACAACTACAGAGGATGTTCAAGACATGGAGACGCAAGTCCCAAATTTGGAGGCTAAAGTTCCTAAGCAACAAAGGTCTAGAAGAACAAGTGGAGATCACATTCCACTAGCCATGGGGTATGTAGAGGACGTAGGAAAAATTTTCTGCGCCCACTTCCAGAGCATGATAATACAAAAGGATTTATTTGGCTGAGAGTTGATGGATGAGGATATGGCAACTGTGCGCACTAGGAAGCAACTATCATGGTCGATGCACACCCACATGGATGAGCCTGACTTTGATGTGTGTGAAGAGTCATGTGTTTCAAGGTGACTGAAGAAGGCACCTTAGGCTAGATACATGACATTAAAACCTACCTCTTGGCTTGCATCAGGGGATAATTTTAGTGGCGAATATTCCATTTTTGAAAATTTTGAAAAGGTGAATTTTTGCGCGGAGTCGATGACTGTTTGCCTAAAAATTATAGTTTAATATTTTTAGGGGTTAGCTTCACCTACCCTCAAACTATCCCTTATATAATCCTAGATTATTCGCCAAGTAGAACACTAGTAGATCACTCATACCACATGGGGGCATATTTATTATCAAGTATGGTAAAATGCGCGATAGGAGGGCAGAGGCTACAAATGCGTGAGAGGGAGAAGAAGCTGCGAGATGCATGGCAGAGGAGAGTTTGTTGGACGTGTGACCGCGAGAGATTTTGTTAACGCTTGACATGGAGAGTTTTCTACCACATGACAGAAGAGAAGGAAGTAGATGCAACAAAGAGTTTATTGACGTGTGACACAAATATTTTGTTGTTGTGCGACCAGAGGGCGAGAGGCTACATGAGATGCGCGAAAAAAATTTATTATCACGCTTGTCAATAAGGTGGTTGATACGCACATCAACCACCTTGTTGACGTGTGAAAAAAATCTCTTGTCGTGCATCTACAACCTTCTGTCACACCACTTAAAAATGAGGCAAAAATTTTTTGTTGACCCCTAAAAATTCACCTTCATGATAAAAACCAGTTACGAGGATATGCGCTAGGTATTTTCCACCTCTAATTTCTAAGAGGTCTCTTAAAATGAACCTTGTGTCGATTTGAAGCGAGTCAAAATGGATTGGTGAAAGTTTTTGTTGAGGTGGCTAGAAGAAACATGGACAAATCTGCCATAATCAAAGCATTGCGTGAAGAGTTGAAGACAAAGGACGCAGAGATAACACACATAACACAAGAAAGGGACTTTGTGCAAAAGAAGAATGAGGTATTCATAAGCATCACAGAGGAGATTGGGGACAATGTAATCAAAGCAAGGCCACACTTGGAGGCCAAGGTACCACAGACATTTCCTTATACACTATGTGGGAAAATTGGTGGACTTGGTACTCAAAGATGAAACTCTGCGTATGCAAGTGGCGAAACGCTCTGAACAAGATGTCGATCAAGAGAAAGCATCTGTGATGAGAAAAATTACATCTTATGAAGGGTTGTTGCAAGCATTACAGGAAGTATTGAAGAAAGCAGACCAGGCTTTAAATGTATGCACAACTCTAGAGGTGCTTATCAACATCAAGACCCTCGAAAGAGAATAACGAGGTCCAAAAAGCAATGAAAGATGAGACATTGGGCCATACGTAGAAAGGTTGTCAATGGTTAAATAGAAGTGCGAGGCCCTGGCAGCAACACAAGAGCCACACAAGACTCGGTTGGAAGAGCTTGGAAAGCTGATTGCGAAAGATGGACCTTTTAGAAGGAAGAATGACATCCATGTCCAGTGTTGTGTTGGTTCTACAAAATGAGAAAGGAGAAATTATGAGGGATGAGTTGGAATCCATTGCTGTGGACATCCCAAAAAAAGTAGAGGAAGCACTCACTGGCCAGGTATTAGAGGTGAAATAAAGGAGGAGTATCCAGAGTTGATACTGCAAATTGATACAGAGGAGGTTGCCTAATAACCTCATAAAAATTCTTTATTTATCCACATTCTTTCATTCTTATTCTTTCCTTCAATTTTTGGAGATACCCATTATCGATCGACAATGAGATTAGTGTGGGGTAATGTTGATCAAAGAATACTTGTCTAAGATCACACAAGGAGTCTGCGCGTGGGATAAAAAGGCCCATAACCAAGGGCACGGAAGGACAAGGACCCGGACCGGAAGGTAAGTTCATATTTCAAGACTTAGCTGATTTTGAGCATGAAGACCTATTTTTGGAAGATGGCATGCGAGACCACATCAACGATGCAGAGATGTGCATGCCATGCATTATCTATATTTTGAGAAGTGGTTCAAGCATTTATGCATGGAGACAAGTTGAGAATAGAATTAGCACTTCAATTAACTACAAGAGGACTATAGATAGCACACTTACATGTGTGGCTATGATTGTAAATGGTGTATGGCTATTAATAGCATGCGACCTATTTCTAGAATAGATAAGCGGTGAAGGGAAAGTCCCCACCCTATATATATGATGTTAGTTGCATAGTAGATAGAGATGGATAGAGAGCTGGATGTATGTATGTGTGTAATAGAGAATATACGTATATGGTTGAATCACTGTATCAGATCCATATGCGCATTGGTATAGATTGACAATACTGTAAGGAGCTTATGTATTTACTAATAGATGGAAGATATTGGTTGAATCTAAGTGTCATTGTGTGTAATTGGGTAGTGCATGTTAATGGTTTCACTATGATTCTTGTTTATGTTTGTTCTTTCATACATCCGAGGTAGCATGCATTATAGAATGATGGATTAGTTATGAATCTATATGTTTCTTCCTTCATCATGTTAACATCCTACTACAACAACCCTCAAGAGGACTTGTACCTTTGTGCGCTTGGTGAGCACTCGGTCTAGGCTAAGTGATGTGCCATTGCGACTAGGGTGTTATTTGGTAAATTCTAGGTCTGCATCAACACTAAAACACTAAAATTCAAGCATTTAACACCAATTTGTGATTCAACAACACGGGTTAGTTGTGTGGTAGTTTTATAACACTAAAATCCAACAACACCAAAATTGGTTATTGCATATACACCAAAACTATATAACCAAATTTAGTGTTACATTTAACACCAAATTTGGTGTTATATGCCATAACCAATTTCAGTGTTAAATTTTAGTATTACACAACTAACACCGGTGCTTTTGAATAAAAATTGATGTTATATGCCTAAATTTTAATGTTTTGTTTAGTGTTATACACATTTGTTGTTATCTACTTATATATAATTGATTTTGGTGTTTGATTATAGTGTTAGAAACAATATAGCTTTATAGCATCGTTATATTAATATATCATTAATAGAACCAAAGCGGGCTTGTGATTAGTATTATAAAACAATTATAAAAACAATTTGGGTTTAATCTTGTGCCCACAAGTGAGTTCACAAGCATTTTACGAATATAAAGGGTGCATAAATGTTCTAACCCTTGACATAGAATGGTATAATAGATGGCCAAAACACATGATTTAATGATTATACTCCATAAAAGGCCAACTACTAACTAATTACATTATAATAATTCACGCAAGTGAAGCTTGTAGGTGATTGGAAGCCAACATATTCTAGTTAAATAAAACATCATGGCCAATGAATGTGAAGCCCAATGTATCTGCGTGTACATCGAGAAATGGAAGATTATCTCGATTCATGATATGTAAAAAAATACTACCCAGAATGGAACATAACAATTCATAGGTGCATTTTTAAAAATACTACCCGAAACCATTTTAAACATCAAAGGCATCTTTAACAATTTTAAACATCTAAAATTTTGTTTAGTATAGCTATAATGTTTTTCTATTTACAATCTAGAAGTTCAAAAATCAGCTACAAGTGCTTGAACATGGCTACTAGGAAATGACCCTATTTAAGCAAACCTAAGGGTTTGGAGGTGGAAGAGCGACATCTACTTGGAGATTGAGTAGTGGCCCTCTTTGCTAAAGAGTACAAGGCCACAACACCATCATGTTATTGTTTTAAATTTACACTAGGAAAAAGAAGTCCAAGAAGTACTTCCAAACCTACACATCATATTATCAAATATAAGTAACATTTTGTAGTCACGAAAGTATGCATTTTCTACTTACATTAGGCCTCTAAGCAAGTCATTATATGTATCATTCATGAGTGAGAAAACTATACATTAACAACATGTGTTTTACTTTTACATTGCTTTATCCTCTTACACACTCTTCTTATTTTCTTTTCTAGAATGACCACTTTATTCTTAGACATTATACAACATATGACCCATATGTGTATTTACCGTTATATCTTCCAAACATCCCAGATAGTACCTCCCATTAGGGACAAGAGAACCCATGTGCTACTATTGCTTTGGGTGTTTATGTCCTTTTTCCCTCCTTTTCCTGATTTTCAAATGTCACATCATTTCTATTACCTTTTCTAAAATATTTCTTATTACTTTGGGTCATATTTTCTTGTTGTTAATGATAAAATTTAAACAAGGGAATCATTTATATACATGACTTATTTACTATCATTAGGCATTGGAAAATTTGGGGCTAATAATTATTATCTAATGCTTGGGAAAGACTCTGATAAGGGGAGTAAGGATAAGAGGTTGACACATTGGAGTCCTCCTTCAGGCTATATCAAACTAAATTTTTATGGTGTCTCTACGAGAAAGCTTGGAGCTGCTTAGTTGTAGGGTGTGTTTTGTAATGTTGATTGTCAACATGTCCTTGCTATGGCTTTTGATTGTGGTGTAGCTTCCAATAATTTCACAGAAGGCATGGCCTTGTGGCGGGGTCTGGCTAAAGCTAAGTGCAGGAAATGGTCTAGAATTTGGGTTGAAGGTGACTCTCTAGATATCATTATGATAGTGTAAGGAAACTCTTCTCATGCATGGAAATTACAATCCATTTGTGATAACATTCAGGCAATTTTTCCTGATTTTGAGGAGGTGATTTTTTCTCATATTTTTTGAGAAGGCAATAAGGTGGTAGATGGTTTAGCTAATATTGGTGTCATGCTTTGGAATAAGGGTCAGGTGATGGCTCAATCATGGGAGATGCTTTTCCCCAACGACATTCAAGCCCTTTTGGTTAATGATGCGTGTTTGGCTCGTGCAGAGGGGACTTGTAATCTCTAAAGTCGTACCCCTTGTTTTCCCCCCTCTTGAAAATGATGGTTTTTAAGGGAAGGATTTGGTTTTGGATTTGAAGCGTGGCACGTACCTAGCATTCATTGGCTTTGGGAAGGTGTTTGGATTTTAAGATGCATTTTGGTTGTCTTTGGGCTATCTTTTTGGCTCCTTCTTCCGTAGTTTAGCTAGTTTTCCTTCAAGGTGGGTCTGGTAAGTTGAAGTTTGTCAGTTTGTTTCTCCTTCTTCTCTCATGGCATCCTAGTGGAGACTCTGGGTGGCTCTGGGAGGAAGCGGCATCATGCTCAAACTGGGCCTGATTTGGGTGATTCCTTTTCGGAGTGGCTCAATGGGAGAATTAAAAATGTGGCCATGAGGGGTTGGCTAGAGCAGGTTTGGTCAGTGGCCGAGAGCATTGAAGATGACAAAGAAGAAGTGGTTGTCTGCGATAAATTGAGGAGGTTAATGTTGGACCCTAGTCAATCTGTGGGTCGAAGGAATGTGTTTGATGTGGTGCAGGGGTTGAGCATGACCAACATTATCTCTAATTCAACAGGTTAGTTTCTCCTCCATAAGGAGATGAAGGACCTAGAAGCAAGGGTGGTCAATTTACAATTTCATATTCATGCCTTGACTCATGGAGTGAAAGCTCTCTCTCGTGGCTTGGTGGTGGTGGTGGAAAACCAAGGACTCTACCTCCCGGAGAAGGCCAAAGTTGATTTGCTGCAGATTGTTGTGCTAGCTCTTCTTTGTCTCCTTCATCTTCAAGCAACTCAGAGGTGGAGATTCTGCGAAAAAGCCTTCAGGCTCTGCCATGGAAGATTGAATTCAGGGTTTCTATGATTTGAGCTCGTTTAGTATGGAGTGGTTATCACTCTTTTTGTTTATAGTCTAGGAATGTACAATTCAATGATATATATCCTGTTGTATAGGAATTGGTTTTTTTTTTTGTAGCATGATAAAGTTCATTTTACTCTCTTTGTTAAGTCCAATGATTTGTAGATTAATCATGGATTATAATAGGAACTTTTTTGAGGTTAAGGCCTTCTCCCTAGGAATCTTCAACAAAAAAATACTTGGGAAAGAGCAACATTCAAAGATTGCATTTGGGTTATTTCATTCACTATATAGGAGGGTTTATTTTACATCTCACACATTTATCTTGGGGGGAAAGTAGTTGTAGCCCGCAATCCTTGTACGAATGTCATAAGGGAAACCTAGCTTAAAGGGACACACTTTAAGTCACACACACACACACAAGAACTACATAAATTCTTAAATGTAGTGCAATGCTTGGTGACAATCACATTGGGGTGGTCTGTCGAGGTCAATTTGACTCAAACATATGCATTATTTATTCTATATAATGTTTACTTGAGCCTTGTGCATGTAGATAGGGTTTGTTTTGCAAGTAAAGTGTAACATAGGAACCCTATAACAAATTAGATGTGACAAATATAAAGTGTATGGCGGGTAAAAATGTGTCTAGGCACCATGCACTTTTATCATCCATTCAACTAGGGCATTCAGGAAACGAGTGAGGGACACACTAAGACTGACACACAAAACAAATAAAATTAAAGGGGTACAGGGGACCTCTATGATCGCATACCCCAAAGGAAGTAACCCTTATACTAGGACAACCTAAGGTTTTAAAGGCCTTAAGTTAAAGAAGAGGAAGGAATCCTATGGAGGTATCGACACTACGAGGGATAATGATAAAGAGAAGCATGTAAAGCCTATGCTAACCAAAGGAAAGCATGTAACATGAAATGAAGAAGTAAAATACAATATGTTAACCTAACATGTCCATAAAATACTAAGCTAACATATAGTATATATCGAATGCAGGAAATTACTCTATATAAAATGACAAAGTGGGTTAGAGCACTTACCTATTGAGGGCAATCGTTGATGCATCTATCTCCTAAAGGACCATACACCAAGAGAGAAAAAATTTCATGTGGAGAAGGGGAAACAATTTAGTCTTAGCTCACTATAGATGACCCAAAAGTGCAAGCAAACCAATCCAAGTAAGAATAATCTCCAAGTCAAGAGTCAAGATGTAAGAAATTTAGAAGTTGAGCAAGTGTAAGTTGGCGTAAGAGAGAAAGATAATGGAGAGTTATTTTGTGAAATTATATGATGTCCCTAATGTGTAAATGAGATTTGGGGTATTTATACCGATGCCATCGCCCATGGGCAAAGGCGTTGACCAGGGTTTTGTATTTACATTGACATAATGGCCCACAGAAATGGAGTAGGCAAGGGAGGAAAAAGAAAGGGGAAATGTGCAAAGAGTCATGAAGGATAAGAATGATGCAAAATGAAATAAGTGGGGTCATGAGAAAGTAAGATGTCGGGAGAATGTGAAGCAAAATAAGAGGAATATGAGAAAAAGAAACATATAAATGGGACCAAAAGTTGTTTTATCTCTATGTATCATCCTTGACCCAATGGTTACGTGAATAACCATACCCATATCCCGGAACAAACCCCTTAAGGCACCTGTTCTAGAGATATATGCATTAGCGACCTCTAACCTAAAAAGATAAATTGTTAGTAATAGGTATGAAAATAGAAAGCATAAAAATTTAGGTGTATACAAAAAGGAAGAAGCTAATTTTAGACCATTGAAAAGATAAGAAGCATAATCGTTTCCTGAAGAACTTCCCAAAAGTGCCCATTTTAGGCACCGATGTTCTCGGCCATCCTAACCTCATTTGGGTGATCCTTTCTAGAGAGGTTCCATATCCCAGCTTTCTTAGATAAAGGTTGCATGATATTTAGATTGAATGTACAAATTTAAAAATCGAATCAACTTAGATCTCCGAGGAAGGTACATAACTCTTATCTCCTATCTTGTATACTTGTTTATACTTTTCATGCTAGATACTTTTTATTACTATTATATTCATTTGTTCTTAGTCCTTTGATAAAGATATTGACCCAAATTTCACCCCTTTACAATTTTGGACAACTCATATAAAAATGGACTTAGTCATTTTCTTGCTTAGAGATAGTCGAAATCTGAAAGAGACGAGGTTAGTCTTCTACATAGTGCGTGAGCGTAGTGTTTTGTGGAAATTTGAACTCTCCTAACTTGGAACAAAGGGATCATCATCTTGGAATTAGGAGAATTTTAAAATTACTTAAGAGATGGGCTTGTATTTGGTCCTGGAGTTGGGCTTATATTTGGTCCGAAGCTGGAGGGAAGGAACTCGGTGTTACATGTAGGTTCTTCTAACCCGCGGAATGAATAGCGAACTCGGGACTTAAGAAAATTCATGATCGAGGAGGACCTTCTTTGCGGATGGGAAAAATTGTGTTCCACGAAGGTGGTCATTTCCTTGAAATAAAGGATGGTTTTTTTGAGAAAAATTCATGATGCATAGAGGAGAAGTTCAAAGTGACACAAAGCAAAGGGAAAAAGCAAAGTTTTGGAGACAACTAAGGTTGGAGGCCACACAATGCTTCATATTGTTATGTGGGTTTCCTAACTACAACGTTTCTCTACCAAATTCAAAAGTCACGAAAGGATGAAACATAGCCACACAATTAGTATCACACACAAAGAAGGAAAGGTTTATTTGGCATAACAAAGATCGTTGAAAAGTAAAATGTAAAAATTTTCAAAGTTGTAGCGAAGTTGTGAAACATTAAAATCCATGCACGATAAAGGAATAGTTATGAACGATGTCGAGGCCATAAACATAAAATAACATTAACATATGGAAAATTTGCACAATGAAGGAACATAGTGCAAAAAGCTTAATGTATTATGGGGTCATAAATGATTCCATGCATCATCTTGAGGGCGCGACGTCCACAAAAACCATGGAAATCATCGCAGTGAAGTCTTCAAATTGCACGACAAGAACCACACCTAATTTGAAAATAAAATGTCAACCACTCCACCAACTAAAATTTAATGAAGTACGAGTTTCATTCTTTTTGACCTAAAAATCGATGGCATGTAATTTGATCCATATCAAGTGCCCATACTCCTCTTGACAAACATATATAACGATTGTTCCTTGTTCGTTTAATCTCTCTAGTTGGAACCTCTCTCTCTCCTTCTCTTTTTCTTCTTCTCATTCTCTATAAATTTGAAATCATATTCATAAAAAGGATCCTCTTTTTTACAATGACACCATGCCATAATGGTGGTTGACTTCCCATGAGTACTTGACATCAGATTTGGTATTCACAATGTGTATTTTCACCTTCTTCCATGAATGAAATGGTCTATGCACCCCTTTAGAAATAAATCTTGTGTTTGTGGCTATTTTTTGTCCCATACTCACGTTTATTGCAATCTTGCCTCTCATTCTTTCTCTAGTTTGTTGTGTGTGTTTTCCAAATATGGTTCCATTTTATGCATTTTAAAGTTATATTGTGAAAGGGTAAATGATTTCCTCGAGCATATATATACAACATGAGAAATAAAGATGATATGGAATGATCATGAGGATCACCATCAAATGGCAAAATTGTTGAATTATGTTATCCAGTTGCTAAAATTTTGGTCAAACATTATTTGAATGTTTTGATTTTGACAATTTTATACTATTTTTTTTTTTGTGGAACAATTTTATATTTTATTTATTTTTATATTTTGAGAAACATATTTGAATGTTTTTAAGTTTTTGAGACATTTTTGAATGTTTTTGGTATTTTACAACTCGGTAAAAAGGGTGCACTACTTGAAAGCATGTGAAAATAATTAGAAGCATTCCATTCCATTGAGAAATGTAGATGATAAAATGATAGGGTGTTTCACTCACTCGTGATTCTCCACGCAAACTAGGAAGATGTGAGGGCTCATCACCGAGAGCCAAGAAGGACATGAAAATGAGATGAATAGTGATATGAAAGTGAAGATAATGGATGTGATGACACAAGGTGTAACAATGATCCATATAAGAAAAATGTAACTCATCTCTAGTCAAGATTATCTTAAATGATTCCAAGATGATTCCACTTTATAAGTTTTGAATCGACTTAGATCCATAGATGGCCTACTAGATTGGCAAAAATCTGGTTGAAGGAATTGTTGTCTCTCTTTAACATGAGCAACTAAATTACTTCTTGGGATTTTTTGTTTAAGAACTTTGATTAAGATTTCATAAAGGATTTATTGATTATTTGTTTTTGATTTTTGTGAAGGACCCCTACATGTTTCCCCATTCCATCAATAAAAGGAAAGGGCTCAACACCAAGACAAAATGTAGGTGAGTAAGGGCTTCCTCCATTCCCAAGTCTCATACTACTAGTAAGAAGTATGGGCTTATCATCGAAGATTGTGAAGGATGAAAGGTGTAATGATTTTATATTATTTTGTATTTTTTTAGATTGATTTAATTTTCCTTGTATGTTATATGTGTGCTTGTTGGGAAGGAACATTCTTCCCCCAAGTCTCAGCCTCATGCGACTAGTAGGACGCAAGGGTTCAACACCATAGATTGAGATGGGTGGTCAAAAAGGACCGGGTAAAGAAGTTTAGTGCTTTATGTTAAAGAGAGAGCTTATTTGAAAGGAGGAGTTTCCATCAGTAAGCTTCAAGACAAAACCTATAGGTAAAAAGATCTGAAATGGTAAGAACCATAACAAAGATGAGACACACAATGCCCAATAGGAACAAGGTTAATCATGTCGTAATAGGTGAAGAAGAAATATATGATAATGGTATGATTAAGATATCTTCCAATATAGATGGAATGCTTAACATTATTTGTACACACTTTCCATTTTCGATTGGAAAACAATGCTTTAATACAAAGTTTTGTTCTCTTTTATGATTTTTAAGTTTTCTAAATTTTGGTGGATGAGGATTTGAAATGGAACTCATTAAGAAAGATGTTCCATGTTTATTAAAGTTGAAGAGTCTTGAAATACAAGACTTGGGTGGATGAAATCCAAGTCAAGAGGGGAATCAAAATATTCATAAGTCTTGAATATGAGACTTGGGTGGACAAAGTCCAAGTCAAAGGAGTAAATCCAAATATTTGATAAGTCCTGCAATACGAGACTTGGGCAGACATGATCCAATTCAAAGGAGTGAATCAAATGATTCAATGGGTCCTAAGTACGAGACTTGGGAAGACAAGTTCCAAGTCAAAGGATGTGTGATTAGATAAGTCTTTGATGAGATCGAAAGACATATGTGATGTTAGAAGAAGATTGTCGATGTGAGGAATATGTTGAGATTCATATTCACCTGTGAGTGAAAGAGTGTGAGGAGAGAAGGATGGATCTCTAGATGTATACCCAGGGTTCCTTAGTAAGCCATAGAGAGGAGATATTCAATGTTTCTCCTTCTAGGTTGTGAATTAATTGATTTGACAAAAGATTTGTAAAATTAAAGCTGAAAAGGTTATAAGGATATTCTTGGGTATACATACCTCATAGAGTGTACTGCATGTAGATGTCTTGATAGGTAGGAAACATCATTGATGAGATGCTTGTACAAAGATGATCATTTGAGGTGTAATGGACACAGAAGGTTACATTGTTGCAAGTGTCCAAGCTTGTTGTGGTTGTGTTTTGACAACAAGACTAGAGATGTTAGGCATAGGAGCTGAAATGGAAAGAATGGAATCAAGCTCAATTGTGCTTGATGAAGGACCCTCTTCTATTATGTCAAGGGTTAAAATAGAGTCTTGGAGAAAATTCAAGCTCTTGTTAGGTGTTAGAAGATTGTCCAAAATAGGTTCAATGTCTATTTGGACTAAAGGAAGAAAATTTGAGAAGAAATAGATTGGTTTGAAGGAGAGATACTTGACCTTCATCATGATCTCTTTGAATTTTATGTAATAGAAGTAGGGACAACAACTCTTCATTAGAAGTGGAAATTGACATGTCATCGGTTGAGAGCTTCATCATCGAGCTCTATAGAGATGGTTCCATCAATTAATTAAGTCTTGAACATAATGAAAAGAGGTGTACCATTATCAATAAAATGATCATCCATACGATGGTATTCACAATATTCGATGCATCATTGATGACGTTGAATTGGTTCCCATCAAAAAAGGGTTTCGTAGGTGGATATTCAATCATGTTAGCCTTTACTAATTGTTGAAAGGCACTAGATAGACTCTCTCCAAGAGGTGTAAATTGACATTCAATGGTGCACATGGAGTAGTGTCATCATCAATACAAGATATGATGGATTTATAATCAACGTTGTTTGAGGATTCACCATGTTCATGATATTTTCCCTTTGTATCATGGTTAGGTGGTAGGTCTCTAGCCACTATGTCTCCATTTTCAATGAGGTCTTGGATGTAGTTGTGAAGTTGTTTGCATTTGTCTATTTGATGACCATCATGTGATGAAAATCACAATATGTGTTAGGTATATACCAACATGGCTTAGGTTCTCCTTTAGGGAAGGGTTGTGTGATAGGGTAAGTGACCATATTGGCACTTTCCAGTTGTTTTAAGATGCTTGAAAGAGATTCCCCCAAATACGTATATTGTCTTCGGTTGTAATCACGAGGAGGAGGAAAAGTTTCTCTTTTTGGAATGGTGATGGATGGTTTGGACTTAATCGATTTTAATTGATTGTTCTATAAGTTGTGCATGTTGTGATTATCTATAACACCATCATGACAACGTTATAGTTGTGATTGATGTACCTAGGTTTATCATGAGAAGTGATAGGTTTGTTGTGATTGTTGTGATGATTATGATTGTGCCCATATGTTTTTAATGAGGCTTGATCAAACCTTTAGAAATTAGGGATTTTTTTATTTGAGTTCCCTTTTCGATAACTTCCTCAAAACTATTGAGGCAGTGCATCTGCATGTGAAAGGATAACTCATCGTTAAGGTTAGGGATGAAGATGCTAACCATTTGTTTCTTAGGGATTGAACATGGGAATCGACTTGTGATTCCTGCCATCATTGTAAGAACTATGTAAAGCTCTCATTTTGTCATTGTTTGGCATTACACAAATCCATCATGGTTATTTTATAATCAAGGTTGAAAGAGAAGTGTTTGACAAACTTCTCAGAGAGGTCTATGAAGGTAGAGATAGATCCCTTTGGAAGGTGTAAGAACCATTCCAAATCTTGTCCACCTAGACTTTTAGGAAATAGGCGCAAGAGAAATATATTGTTATAAGCCACCTCTTGGCATGCCATGAAAAAAATCCTTGACATGCTCTCTAGGATCAGTTTTTCCCTTGTATTTTCAAATTTGGGTGTCTCAAAAGAGCGTGGAAGGGTATGTGTAAGATGTCCATGTCGAAAGGGTATGGACACAATTCATCAAAATTGAATTGTTTACGTTGTTTTTGCATGCCTGAAATGGTGTCCTTCATCATTTGCCACTCTTGAGAAAATGGTGAATTGTTTTGTGGGATGAATGGTGATTTATCATTCGTATGATTGTTGTTCTCATTATTGGTCTCAAAATGATTTTTGAAAGGCATTTTCACTTTTATTCATGTGTTCGATACCTTTGGTATCATTTTTAGTGATTGTAGAGGATAAGAGAGCCAATTGTTTCACCATTATTTGATTTGATCAAGCAAGGCTTGGTTGGGATTAGAGGATGAAGCATTAGATTTTCCTTTATTATCAACATTTGTTTTACTTGGTCTACGTCATCATGTTTGTTTGACTAAGTGGTGGACCCTTAGGGGATTTAGGTTGTCCCTTTAAGGCTTTTAATTCATCCTCATCAAATTCTGAGGGAAATATTACTCCCATTGCGAGGAGGTGAAGAAGGAATTGGTCATTTTTTTGTTGTAAAGTGGCATCAATGGAAAGATTTTTAAGTTGGTTTTCGTCCTCTTCATCAAAGATGATATGGAAAGGATTTTGTTTCTTCCATTGAAAGGACTATAATCATGATGTCATGTTGTTCCCACCATTTTGAAAGAGGGGAGGAATGAAGAAGAATTGTGATAGAAAACTCAACCCTTAGCAAAGTGAATGCTAAGATGGAAGAGGAAGAAGATGAAAAATACTCAACCCTTAGTGAAATGAGTGCTAAGATGGAAGAGGCTAAAATGGTTAGTTGATTGGTGTCTCTTAACAAAATGAGAGTTAAGAGAAAAGGGATGAAAAGAGGTTAGATGTGCTCTACTTGTTAAAAAAATGGGTGTTAAGGAAGAAGAGATTAACTTTAACAAATGAATAAGATGAAAGATGACAAAAAATGGTTAACTTAATCAAAATGAGTGATAAGAGTGAAAAAGGTGGAATTTTCAACACTTAACAAAAATGAGTGATGTTAAGGTGGAAGGTGGATTGAAATGTTAGTTTAGATGATTCTTAACAAAATGAGTGTTAAGAAAGATGAAGAGGTTTGAATGACTTCATGACCCTTTACAAAAGTGAACGTAAAGAGGGAAGAGACGAAAGAAGTTAGTATGCTTAACTTGCGACAAAGTGAGTGTGACAAGAGGAGACTTAAAACACGATGGATGATGCTCAACTCTTAAAAAAATGTGTTAAGGGAAGAGACTTAGGAAAAATGATGATTTTGCTTGAATTTTAACAAGATGGATGTTAAAAGGGGAGACTTAAGAAGATGATGAAAAATTTCTACTCTTAACAAAAACATGTTAAGAGAGGAGACACAACAATGAAATGAGAGTACTAAAAGAATGAAAAAGTAAATGTCATCACAAGAAGTGAGGTAATGGAACGATGATTTTTTTTGAATCTTGCAAAATGGAGATAAGAGAGACAAGAAAAATGATGGATTAGTGAGCTCAAATTAAAGCAAAGTGAATGCTTTAAAGAGAGATGTAAGAGTGATGGAAGCAAGATAGAAGAATGTCATCAATTCAAAAAGTGAATGTGTAATGCGATGACATAAAAAATGGGAGAAAGAGAGATGAAGAATTTCATTAATTCAACAAAGTGAATGTGTAATGTGATGATGTAAGATGATGAGAGAAGATAGTGAAAATGTCGACAAGTCCACAAAGTAAATGTGAAATATGATGATGTAAGAGTGTGGAATGCTTAAAGTTCAACAAGATAATGTTAAACTTAAGACTTATGACAATGAAAGATTAAGGTGATCAAGAGGTGTTTGACCGTGATAAAGTGAGTATCACGATGTCAAGACTTAGTGAAGAAGAATGAAAGTTCTCAAGTGTAGATATGGATGTTTGTAACCCAAGACTTAGACATGTTTACAAAGTGATAAGGTGGATGAGAGAGAAAATGTGAATGAAAAAAGTGAAACACAAGTGTGTAACATGCGAGAAAAATGAAAAATGATGTTTGAAAGTTTGGCCTCTACCTTAGATTGGCTTGGACAAGGCGTGGCTTCCTAGGTGGTTCACTCAACTAGGTGTCAATAGTATACCCGAGCTAAGTAGTGTGTATTGCTACCTATGGCTTTACTTTACCCCCTTTGAAATAATAATCAAAGATCTTTCTCAAATGAATCACATTGGGGTCGTCACCAAGGATATCATGTGACTCTAACTCACAAGGCTTTACTAGTCAGTTAGGATAAAAGGTGCTCATTTCATGTCAGCTAGTTCCCTCAATGTGCTTGACTACTTTGGGGTTCTGTGGTAATCCTCAAAAATGAGTTTTATGGCTTATGCCAAGGAACTTCCCATAGTTATGTGGATAGGTTTTTACCCTTATCCAAAACTACAATATGGTGTGTAAAAATGTTCATTTTATCTTGTTTATCAACAATTTCCTACACACAAGAATGAGTAGTTTGAAGCTCACGAGCAAAGGTAACATATAATTAGTAGTTTTTAAGTGTTTTATCAACCTTCATGAGAGTGGGTCCTGCAAGCAAGGATTAGAATGTTCACCTAAGGTAGGTAAAAGACAAGACAACATAAGCGACCCCACATTTTTGATTTCCAAGATCGCTTAAAAGTGCAAGGAAAGAGCATACGTGCGTGGGTTGACTTTGATTAAGTGAAAAGTGTTAATTCCCAAAAAAAAAATAGAAATGAATCACGTTTTTTTGATTTCCAAGATCACTTAAAAAGCGGGAGGAAAGAGCATACATGTGGTCGACAAAATGAATAGTCTCACAAAAAAAAAAAAAAAATGAAAAAGGAAAATCATAAAAACATTAGAAAGTGTTAGTCTACGTTGCAAAATGATTAAATGTGTACAAAATGGCTATAAAAGTGAAAAAAATTGGACCGAAACGTCCACTAACCCTAGTTGAGAAACTTTCACGATTAGTCTAAGGTGAAGAAATTGACGAGAAAAAGGGAGTTAAAATGATCCTAAGAGAATACACATGTTGATAAAAATCTAAAATGTGAAAAAAAGTTAGATTGAAAATGCCCAAGGAACCCCAAAAAAAGTTAACAATTAGTCGATTAGTCAAAGGAACAAAAATGAATGAAAAATAATATAAAAAATGTCCTAATTTAGTGTAAAAGTCCTATAGTTAAAAATTAAACTAATTAATCAAAATAAGTTAATTATGATTTTAAAAAAAGGATAACTAATTGAAAGAAAAAATTAATTAACTAAATTAATGAAGTAATAAACTAGGTACTAATTAATTAATTTACTAAAATAAGCTAAGTAAACTAAAATTAAAAGAATAATAATAATTTAAAAACACATTAAAATAGGCTATCTATGTGTAAAAAAAATTTAATATAAAAATTTTAAAAAAAACCTAACTAAAAAAGGAAAATACCTAAGAGATAAAAACAATGCTATATGAAGAAAACCTATAAAAATAAACTATGTGTGTGTAAACCTAAGTGCTAAACTATCACGAGTAAGGTTTTTGTTTGGAGTTGGTTTTGTAAAGCAAGTGCGAATGGTGATGATGCAGGTGGTTGGCTTGTGGAGGGCCGAGTGTGAGTTCGGGAGCATGGAATGCAGGATGTAGTGTGGGAGGTCATTGTTCTTGGGGGAGGACTCACTTGGGGTTGCGAGCTAGGGATTGTGTTTATGAGTGGGGTTCATGGGGGGATCCGGGGTTGGCAAGCAAGAGGATACAGGTGAGATTGGGATCTAGGTTGAGGAGTGAGGGTGAGAGGGGGCATCTGAGTCAGTATGGACATGGCTCATGGGGTGAGGGGGGGGGAGGGTCAGGGAGTGGGAGTCAGTGGGGTGGGGGGTGAGGGGAGTCGGGGGGTGTCTGGGAGGTGGGACGGGGTGTGTGGGGGGGGGCTGGAGTTGGGGAACAAGGGCTTAGGACTTTGTCCAGTCGAGTCATAAGGGGAGTCTAGAGTCGAGGGCCGAGGAGGGAGTGAGTCGATGGGGGAGTTGGGGGGTCGTGGGTGGGTGTTTAAGAATGGAATCGGGTTTAGGAGTTAAAGGGTAGGAGTTAGCTCAACTTGGCTAGTTGGGTGGGGAGGGGGAGGGGGAGGGGGAGGGGGTTGGTGGGTAGATAGGGTTTAATTTAGGTTCTTGTTTTTAAGTTTTTTTTTTTTTTAAAATATGATTTTTTTTTTTAAAAAAAATTAAATTTTTTTAGGTAATTGATTTTTTAATAAAATCTGATCTATATTTTTGTTTGTTTTATGAGGATGTTTACAAAATACATACAAAAAAAAAGAAAAAAACCCTACCTATAATGAAAAACGAGATACACTTGAGGAAAAACACCTATAAACAAATTTGAAAAATGATTTTTTTTTCAAAACTTTTAAAAACTTTAATAAATACTAAACTCATTATAAAATTGTTAAAAAAACAAATAAAGATGTTATATTTTTTTTTTGATCTTGCAAAATCAAGTGTTGCTTCCAAATGCTTCACAGAACCTACAACAACAATAAAACACACACAATTTAATCAAAAAAACAAAAAACACCAAAAAAACACCAAATTAGAAAAAAAAAGAAAACAAAATGGAATAAGATGGGGTGTGAGTCCCACCAAGCATGCCAAAATGTAAACAAAGAAAAGTAACATTAATGGAAAATAAATAACTAAAAACTGTGTAAACAAACCTCCTTATAACCTTCCAAGCAAACCTCAAGTAGGTTGTGAGAGATTAGAAGTTGTGTAACCTTGTGGAATTGTGGGTGCTCTTGAATGACCTCCAAACATGGATGCAATTGCTACGAACACATAGAGATTTATCTTGGATTATTTCTTCCAAAATAACGGAATTAGAGCAAATTTAATGAGTTTTTGTACTTAAATCCAGAGGTTTGATAGAGAAGTCCTACATTTTATAGAGGAAAAAGTAGTTGGAAGTTGGTTGAACATAGTTGAATGCACATGCTAAAAATAACATTGGAAAAATAACATTTGAGTAGGTTACAATTAATTAGGGAAGTTGCATCCGGAAAGGTGGTTATACATGTAATTCAATTGCCCCCACCTTTCTAGGATTCTAGAAGTGTAGTTGACTAGGATGAGGATGTGGAGTCCAAGTGGCTATTGATTGAGAATCTAAGTGGCAGTTGACTAGGATGTACACACTAATTAATTAATTTTAATTAATAAATGATAATTAACTTAGCAAAATGGGTACTAAGGACTAATTTAATTAATCCAAAGGGTGCAATGTGTATGATTAATTGATTTAATCAATTAATCACAAATGGGTGAACATTTTATTTCTCGGAAATTTGTGGAAGATGAGGTTAGTATTTCATGGAGTGTGTGAAGGTAGTGTTCTACATGTTCTCCTAACCCGTGGAATAAAGGAGCATCATCTTGGACTTGGGTGGATTTTCAAAAATTGGTTTAGAGCTAGACTTGTATTTGTTCTAGATGGTCTGAGTTGAGAGCGAGAACTTGGTGTTTCGTGGGTTCTCCTAACCCATGAAATGAAAGAGCATAACTTGACACTTAGGTTGATTCGTAACGAGGAGGACCTTTGTGGCTAGGAAAAATGGTGTTCTATGGAGTTGGTCAATTATGTGAAATAAAGAATGGGTTCCGCCTATAAAGAAAAGTTGTGATGCACAAAGGAGAAGTTCAAGTGTCATAAAGCGAAGTGAAAATAAAATTTTGGAGTGAATAAGATTGGAAGTTGTGAAACAATATCCTAGCTCTCCATGGATTTCCCAATTATAGTGTTCCATGTACTTCAAAAGTCATGAAATGATGAAACATAACCACCACGAATTAGTCTCGTGCACAAAGAAGGAAATATCTTTGCAGCATAGTGGGAGCGTTGAAAAGAAAATTGTAGAAGATTTCAAAGTGTGGCAAAAGCTAAAAAACATTCAAGTCCACACGATAAAGAAATAGAAGTGGGACGAGATCAAAGGCCGCAAAACATGAAATAACATCAACACTTAGAAACTCTACACAATGAAGGAGTAGAACACAAATAACTTAATGTATTATGGGGCCAAAAATGATTCAATGCATCATCTTGAAGGTGCAAAGGCCATGATAAACCATATAAATCATCTAAAGTCTTTGGATTACACACAGGAGCTACACTTGATTTGAAAATCAAATGTTAATCACTCCACCAACCAAAATTTAATGAAGTATGGGCACCATTATTTTTTACCTACAATTTTGATGGTGTGAGATTTGATCCATTTCGAGACACCCATACTCCCTACAAACATCTATTATGAGTGGTTCTTGGTGGTTGAATATCTCATGTTGGGGGCTCTATCTCCTTATTTATTTCTTCTTCTCATTATATATAAATATGGAATTCATAGTCATAAAAAGACCATCTTTTGTTATAACGACGGCCGTGCCAAAATGGTGGTCGACTTCTCACGAATTTTAAACCTCTTATTTGGTCTTCGTGATGTGTATTTTCACCTTTTTCATGAATGAAATTATATGTGCACCCCTTGAGCAATAATTCTTGTGTTTGTGCTATTATTTGTCCCTTGCTTGTATTTATTACATTCTTGCCACCCATTCCTTCTTTGGTTGTTGTGTGTGATTTCCACTCACGGGGTTCCATTTTAGTGTGTTATAATGTGTGGGAATGTTTATTCTATGTGGTTTTGGATATGTGGAACATCTATCTACCCTCTTCTCCCACATTTTATTCTATTCCTTCCTCTTGTGAAGAGTGATTGACCCTCTCTTCTAGTTCTATCACCACCCCACTTAGCTTAGGTTTTTCTTTGTGCATCTCTCTCCCTGGTCCCTTTGATGGTTAGTATATGTTAGCTTAGAGGTAGTGTTAGAATTAGGTTAGATAGGTGGAGAAACAAACCTTATTCAGAGATCTATCTTGAGATGCAGGCCCCACACTTGGAGATAGTCCCATGTTCACCAAAAGTTCTATTGTTCTTTCATGATCATTCAGAGGGTGCAAATTTTGGTGATAACAAAAGATTTAAATTTCTTTAAATCATTTGGTGAAACCAATCCCTTGCATGCTCTTTAACGGATCCATTCTTCTCCAAACCCAAACCCTAGTTGCATTAGGGTTCATATCTATATCTTATCTTTAGATCCAAACCTGATTTTCATCTATCACTTGTCATAAATCAGATTTGCAAAACATTTCTTAGGGTTTCATGCTTCATCCTACCCTTTGGGTCACTTTCTAGGGCTCTCAATTTTCAAAACACCTTCGTTTCATATCTCAAGCATAATGACACTATTTTAAAATTCCTTTGAGGTTATTTTTCATTTTTATATATTTAATGAAATCTTATTTTTGTTTGCCAAAATGTTGTACATAATCTTTTTGGAAATTCAAAATTACACTTTTTGGTAATCAAGGCATAATTCAAAAATACACACTTTTGAGAAAATCCCTTGGAGGTTTTTAGTTTACATCATTATATTCAAAAAACTCTTTTTGTTTTATAAAATTCAAATTCTATTTTGAGATATGGTTATTTTATTCATTTGATGACAATCACTTTTTATCAACATCAATTTTAATACAAATTTTCTTGTCTTTTTGGTTTGCTTGTGACAAATTATTTTATGGTTTACCATATAATTGATGACAATGCTTCTCCATTGTATATTCAAGTTCAAATTAGTAATGTGATTTTTAAGTGTGCTTTAGTTAATCATGGATCCAATCTTAATGTATGCAACATTTCCTTTCTCCATCAAATAGGATTTTATACTGCTGATCTAACTCCATCTACTCTATGTATCCATGGCTTTGATAATACACCTAAGAAAGTGTTGGGATAAATCAATCTACCCTTTACTATAGGCATGTGTACTCTTAATGTTATATTTCATGTTATGCCTCATAATCTCAATTATAATATCCTTCTAGGTCATCCTTGGTTACATACTATGCATGTAACTCTTTCTACCCATGTCATAACACACAATTCCCTTACCACACCTTTCATGGATAATGATACAATATTTTCCACACCTCATGTTTCTACTCTTTGTGATATCCCTCTCATACATGATGATGAAGTTACTACTTACATTGCACATCATTTTCTCCTACGATGGACTACAATGCTACTGATTTACATGATGAAATTTCTATTGGCACCCATGATACTCCTCCCATTATGTCTCACTCTCGATGCACTTCTAATGATCATATGCTTATTGATTCTAATGTTACATCACTCTTTGTACCTTCCTCATCACAAGTTAGAACACAATGTGCTAATTTTATAATGATTCCTAATGCTCTCACTTTCCAATCTTCTATGCATGACTCATTTACTATGGCTACACCTCATCTTATTACATCCATGGGGGCAATAAATTCCCCTCTTTCCACATTTATGTCTATGGTCATAGGGGCTAGTTCATACAAATTTATTGATTCCAATATTTCCAAATTGCACTCATTGCTTATGATGAGTCTTGTGTCTCTCCCTCCATTGTTTTTGGTTGATACTGATGAGCCTCATAGCACTACATATGTTACATATCTCTTGACTCACACATTGATCCTTATGTTTGCACTTACTATTTCAAAATTTTCTAGCAAGCCCAATGTTCCACCTATTCTAGTTTCTTCTACTAGTCATATCCTTATTGTGTATGTCATTGCATTTACTCCTCATATATTTGGGATCTTAGACTCCATAGGGTTTTCCCCTCACTATGTTGACATTGTTCCTTGGTAGCTCTTGTGTTTCCCAAATTGCACTTATTACTTACCAATGTTCCACCTATTCTAGTTTATCCACATGCATGATACAATCCTACTCCACATGTTATGATATATGCACTTTCACATAGCACTAGGTCCTTGAATCTTGTTCACACATGTTCATATTTTTACATTAGTAGATAGTGGGCCCTTACCCCTTACCCTCATTGGGTAGATCACTGCAATATTCACACATTGGGGCATATTACCCCCTTGCTACTTGATGATGTACTCTTGTTCTAGGTTTAAATACAACTGTTGAAGGTGTACTTACCTACATGGACCTCACTTTTCACATATACACTGGGGAGAAACCTTGCTCCCCTCCCCTAGATATTCTATTTCAAGTTCACATATTGGAAAAAATTAAAAACAACTAGCTTAGATCTTGATTGGATGTATCTTTGCTTGTTCATTCTATTATATGTTACACATTACTTATCATGTTACTTGGATTCATAGTATGCTCTATCATTTTTCCATACACACATATGCATTCACATGGTACTTTATGAGGTGAACACAAATCACTTACAAGTTTTTACACATGTATGATGTTTGGCATTGTTCCATACTAGTCCCACTGAGGCTCTTGGGGCATATACATTTTCTATTTCTCTATATCTAGGTTTTATCATTGCAATATCTACTACTTTCATTACTATTTCTAGTTGTATACATTGTGACATACTATAAATTTTTCTAACATGCTAATGGGGCTTCTTATGTGTAACATTTGTATTATAGGCCTACTTCTAATCACAACTCTTTGATTTGCTTATATCTTGTCTTCTTTGTTCATATATTTATTTTCATTATTTTGTGGGCTATGCCTCATGCTTTATTGTTTTTTTTTCTTCTATCATCTTAAAGGCTTTAATTGTCTTGTGACATCTAAGTGGTGTCCCATGTATTCAACCAACTACTCTTGTGTCTTTTGCCATGTTATTGTGTGTTTTGACTTGTTTTTATTGCATAATGTATACTTGTTTGTGACTAACACTTTTGGCTAGCCTTTTCCCATTTGTTTGCATATGTCATGGTTGTTACCATGCATATTCCATATTCCCCATGTAGGAGTTCTATTTCAGATGTGCACATCAATTTCAACTTTCCTCGTTTGGGCCATGCTTGCCTTTGTTCATCTCACACACCCCAAATGAGTGGGGGAAATAATCGGTGACTATTTCACCCTCTCAATAATTCACAAACCAGACAAAAAAGCTAAACAACAAAATCAAGATAAACAAGAGCTAATACATAGGTTTAGAATCAAATTTTACCTAAAATTAGTACAAGACGAAAACACCCAACACAAATAGGAATGGTGGGTGTTAGTGTCCCACCAAGGTGTTCTGTCTTGGGGGTAGAAATAACTACGATACAAAATTAACATGTTCTCAGTGATAGTCTTTTCTAATTTCCAACAACACATGCTCGGTTACAAGTTACTATTAAAACAACATGAACAAAATTAGTGGCATGTTACACACTTTGCACTGATAGATAATTAATTACTTTATTTTTCTCGTGACCAGCTTATCTTAGTTTTATGATCATCTACAATGGCACTTATTTATGGGGAAGTGTTAAAGGTTGGAGGAAAAGCTGACCACTCTCCTATAATCTTCCTTGGCATAGGATGCTTAAATCCTTAGTTTAGCAACATGACACTCAAATCCGTAGATTGAAACAAGATGCCCAAATAAATAGTTTGGAATAGGACACCCAAATCCTTAGTACTATTCCAACCATCTCCAAGGCAGTAAATATATAGGAAAAATTATATCTCTTCTCTCATGGCACACAAGTTTATTCTATATTTAATTCACTTATTTTCAATACTCATTTCTATTTTGACATGTACTAAGTTAAAGTTCAATTTCATTTATCTTGAGCATTGACTATACTTATTTTATTTTGCGGGTTATACCTTACTCTAAAAAAGGGCAACAGGCAAATGGAAGAAGGAACAATCTCAAACACAAGACACTCCGACAAAGGCAATATCCAAGGAAAAAACACATACATCACTTCTACTATGCATGTAAGGTCACCCCTATAATCCTTATCCTCTCTTCTACATTTCATGATACACACTTCACAATCTCCATTCGGCATG
The DNA here is from genome assembly GCA_018340775.1 of Taxus wallichiana var. yunnanensis. Classification (NCBI taxonomy): domain Eukaryota; kingdom Viridiplantae; phylum Streptophyta; class Pinopsida; order Cupressales; family Taxaceae; genus Taxus; species Taxus wallichiana. The sequence goes on along the minus strand of CM031243.1, from coordinate 626,258,669 downwards.
GTGTCAAACACATTCCTCATTCAACAAGTTATCAATTACAACTTCCTTTACCACTCTCACAAGGTACGCTCATCTTATCTACTTTATACTATCGAATATTCATTCACTAGCATAAAGTGGGGCAATGTAGTCATAAAATTACATTTTTTTTATTTACATCAGTTCTCTAAGTTATATACATGAATACTAAGTATGAAAATAAGACGTTTAACAACATGTGTTTTTCTTTTACATTGTGTTCTCCTCTTACACACTCCTCTTTTTTATTTTTTTTGGAATGACCACTTTAATCTTGGACATTAGACAACATATGACCCAAGTTATGTATTTACCATTATATCCTTGAAACATCCCCGGACAATACCGCTCATTAGGGACAACAATACTAGGCTCTATAGTCCCTTTGGGCACTTCTTTCCTTTTCCCTCCTTTTCCTGATTTTTAAATGTCACATCATTTGGTACATTTTCTAAAATTTTTTGTTACTTTGGGTCATCTTTTCTTGTTGTTAATGATGAAAATAAAATAAGGGAATCATATATACATGACTTACTATCATTAGGGGCTAGATAATTCGGGCTAATACTTACTATCTATAGACCATGGAAATTACATAAATAAGGAAAATTAAAACAAACAAAGCAAACCTTCCCTTGATAAGTTCTAAAGCCACCTCAATTGGATCTAACTGTAGAAACAAGGTTGAGTAATGCTCTTGTTGGATCCGATTGATTTGAATACTTTTGTAGATTTGTGGATGCTCCAAGAAGTATTTTGAATGGAAGATTGATCAAGCTACAAGCACAAAGATGATTGCTTTGAATTGATTTGATATGGACGGAATAACAATATGATTGATTGATTCACCAACCAATTAGAAAGAATAAAAATATGAACTTTCAAGCTTATTGGTGGATGATTTGTAAAGGAAAGACCATTGATTTATAGCCGAGGAAGGAGAATCCTCAAGCTAAGATTAGATTGAGTTTATTTGGAGATAACTAAACATGACTGATTTGTTTAGTTGAGTTTCCAGATTGATTGAGGAGTTGAACTACTATTCTAAATTTACATGGATGAGTTATTGTTGAGTTGGAAAGGGGTTGCACATGTTTTTGACTATTTAAAAATATTAATTCCATATCCTTTATTTTATTCACCCAAAAAGTTATGTGAATGATTTACTTTTGGAAGGATGTGAATTAATTTTGGATTGCCATGACTTGGGAGATATCTTTAGTTAACTCAAATGCATGATTTGAGTTAATTTAAACATATCTTCTTGAATTTAATAATTATTTTAACTTTAGTCATGACATTTAATTGAGGAGTGATGGATATTTAATTTATTTAAATGTGAAAGTGAATATATGAATATTTACTCAATTAATTTGATATTAAGTTAGCTAATAAAATTAGCGAAGAGGGGCGATATAGTGTAATGGAATTAATTAAATCAATTCTAGAGAAGGACAATGGGTTTAATAAGATTTTGAATGTTTATAATGCATAGTGGTTATTTTGGGGTGTCTACATTTGTCCCTCTTTAAAGCGTTATTACATAGTAATATCGCTTTAAAGATAGCAGACATGTGTAAAATGGTGAACAAATGATAAATAAAAATGATAGGACTACTTGATTTTCCCTAATAAGACATGTGGATGCCCTAGTGGGTGCTGTATTAGTATCGAGGGAATGCCTCCTCACGTGGGTGGGTGATGCACTAAAGCGGTGGACAACCTCTTGATAGGAGAGAGAGAGAGAGAAAGCCACAATGAAATATAGGAAGAAATGGCCTAGAATATTAGTTAGATGGGTGCAAAGGCCAAAATGGAGGAATCAGGGTTAGGAGAATGGTATAAATAAAAGGGGGAGGGGTTTCATAATCATTGGTCATTTTTTCTCTTATAGTTTATTTTTCCTATGAGTGATATTTTTCTCTAGATCATGAGAGAAATGGCTCATCATCCCCATTATGTGCATCGTGTGGATCACGTCCAAGATTTGGTTGGGTTGCATGATGACGATGCGTATATATCCAAAAAAAAATTTTGAATGCATTTATTACTTGTTAGGCCTAGAAGAAGTTGAAATATATCCAAAAAACACTAATATGAATGTTGTATTTTTACACTTTTAAAAGTTTCCTAAAGATCGTGATTTTCTTAACCAATTTTAAGTATTCTAAACTCCAAAAATTGATTAAATTCTGATTATTATGCATCCATAGAAGTGTAGAAAACTTGGGTAACAAATAAATAATATGCACTCGGATAACAAAACAAGATTGTTTACGTGGTTCAAATTCCTACGTCCTCGGTTCGGATTGAACCGATCCATTAATAATATTGAAATGTAAGTACAATAACTCTTACAAACAACCAATAATGAATCACAACCTGCAAATGAGCTGATCAATGTCCCAAGAACTCTGAAAAATAGCGAAAAGCTATCCCGAGAACGATTCGTGGCTCTACAAAGTGTTTTCACAATGTGATCTCCCTGAATGTGTTAGAAAAACACCTACAAATGGAGAATTAAAAATATTCTATAAAAAAAAATTATATATCTGAGATCATGTCTGAATTCTGAACACTTTTCATGTTTACACCAAGTCACATTTCGGACTGTAGTGCATTGAAATTTGTGTTTTCCAACTAGTTGTCTTGCTTCCTTGTTAAAAACTGCATTCTAAAGCTTCTTGAATAGTTTAAAACTCAACAAAAAAATCAAATATTACATCATTGAAATTGTCTCAGAATTTTCTTCATTTCATATTTTACTCCAAGTTCCCATTACTGAGTGTAAGGCCTTGAAAAATGGCATTTTCTTCAAAGCTCTCTTTATGGCTTTTACAATCCAAGCGACCCTCTTTGCGAGTTGGTTAGTGGATTTTCTTTAGACCTATGAGGTTGGGGGATCAAATCCCGCCTCCTACCATTTTGCCATGGATTTTGCTTTAATTCCATATTTTAATGCTAAAGCGGTGGAGGTGGTTGGAGTTTTATTGTTTTCTGAGCCATTTTGAGCGCGTGGGTTTAGTGGATGGGTATTTGACCCAAATTTGGTGCTTTGATCATGATGGATGTGGCATGTAGGATATAATGCATGGAGGGATAAGGGTTTGCATTAATGTTTGGAGATTAATATGCCAAAAATATTATCCTTAGACAAATGCGTGGGGGTTTGGATAAATGTCAAATAATGTGCCAAATAATTACAAAGTAATATGAAATTTGACCCAAATGAAATATGATAAAAGACCACCTTCATTTTCCCTTTTTCTCCTTTTTCCACGTGTCACAATGGTATTGGTCCAATATTGACTTGTTGACCAAAGTTGACTTCCTTGTTGACTAAACTTTGACCGGACATATCTTGAGCTCAGAGTGTCCGTTTTTCACGTTCTTACAGTTTTCGAAAGCTCTTTGAAGGCTCTACCACACTTGCAGGTTGGAAGTTTAGAAAACTTATGACACTAAAAAATTTCCCTGATCACACCTGATTAATCAAACTAGTGTGACTCATAATATGCATAGTGCATTGTGCACAAACACAAATGTATGTGTGTTAGCTTATTACATGTGCTAGTGTATAGGTAGATGTGATAATGTGATTAGTACACATGCTAGAATAACATGCGCTAGAATTGAGGTATGTGCTTCATTGTTAAATGCATAATACCTTGAATTAGAAGACATGTAAGAGATTTAAAGGATTAAATAGAAGAAAAGGGAATTTTCAATGGGTCTAGAATGTTGTTTTACGTTTATAACAGAGATTATATGCCTTATATGAGCGGGAACATCGTGGATAGATTCAATCATTTGAGAGATGCATGACTTGGAGAGAGAGAAGAGGATTGTGTATTATGTTAGAGGTGAAAAGCCTATCATATGTTGCTTTCAACTTAGGATATTAGGTTGGATCACTTCTTATTGACTACACTAGTGAGTGATGACACAATGAAGTCATACATTCAGATTACCTATGGGGAAATATCAATCACTTTAGAGGATGTATATCAAATACTTCATATATAGATTAGTATGGGAGAGTAGTATACATATGATCATATTGGATTAGAGGATATATTAGTACTATGGAAATGAATTTGTATGAGTGTGGAAGATGGTACTATGGGTAGATTACCTATATATATAATGGATCTTATCATGGATACCTTATACCGACATGGTATGCAAATATCATACCCTTACAAATCACTCTTCCATAGGTAGTTATAACAACGAGGCATAACAATAATAGCTAAGGGTGCTTTTCATCGGAGAGGTGGGAGAGATGTAGGTAGACTAGGCCGGGAACATGCACAGAAAAATTATAGGCTCAAGGACTAGTGCGAAGCTCAAGTTTATGTTGGACATGCTCATATTAGACATGCTTATTCAAGTTCCAAATTCACCGTCAAGGCCACCGAGTCTTATAGGAGGAGATGGAGATGGATATGGGGTTTGAGATGAAGATGGTGATGGAGACACAAATGATGACATAGATAAATTTGATGATGGAGGGGGGTAGATGAGGGAGAGGAGGATGTTTGAGGTCAGCTTCCATTGTTACCACCTCCAGGGCCTTTGGATGAAAAGTTAGCATTATAGACACACAGAGACATGGTTACTTAGAAGAGATGCCATAATGATTATGTATCATATATAATTATAACATGTACATCATGTGACTATTGAGAGAGATCATCTTACAACACAAGTACAATAGCTTACATTAGAGAGAGATATGGCACAATGCGTAATTGAGGCCATGAACATGGGAGATGTGGTACATGATTTGATGACAACGATGTATGATGTGGGTGGTGTCTAAAATAACCATATAAGTTATTATGACAATTTATAGTTCCATTCTAGCTCAAACATTAAGTTTTAGATTACGTGCTCATGATTTCATATCTTAACACTTATATATGGCTGCGAGTTCTTTTTGTATCTTTGCATACCCCTTCTTACTTTTTCCTTGTGTATTTTCTTCCCTTCCTTTTCTTCCACACACTTATGTATTTCTTCTTTATTTCTCCATATCCTTCCATTTTCCCCACGCGCGTAGTATTTTTGCATCCACTTTCACTCTAACAATTTTGTTTACCCTCACACGCACATTTGTGGGCTTGCCTTCCATTTTGGCTAAGTCCCTAACATGATTTTCTATTTATGCCCCTCCTTCCGAGTCCCGCATCCCTTTGCACACAATCACTTTATCTTTTCACCTCCCACCTTCAAGTAATTTCTGGTGTAACTACTTCCGACATGCCCTTATTTTGTGTGCTTCCCTCGTTCCTTGCATACTTTGCATATCTTTGTAGATGTGCACCTTTCTTCCCACTCCTCACGCACCCTCTTATACACACTCGCAAAACTCTACATTCTTCCTTCTCACACCTCTTTATTTTGTGCACATGTTAAGTGTAATCCTCCACACCGGTCTTTAAGTACCACATGTCAACTTTTCGAAGAAGTGTGCAACACGCAACTATCGAGAACTTTCAATTGCGCACTGAGATCCTCATGAAAAATGAATGCACGACATGTGGCGAAACAAAAATAAGTATATAGTCAATCAAATCCTTGATCGAATTAGAGCATGTGTCACGTGTCTTAGATGTTCAATTTACACTAAATACTTCATATTGCCAAAAATTTGCTCACGAGCCGGATTCATGCACTTTTGGTCTTGTTTGAAAGTTGTTGACGTGGGCTTAGTATTTTCAAAATCAGATTTTGGTGGGATTTGGTAGGTGGAAAATAGGGAAATGCATCTCAAACCATTAATGCATAGATTCAATCATCTCAACTACCTATATTTCATCATATTTGGTCTCCTTCCTTCTTCCATAAGCTAAACATACATGGGGAGGTAGATTTGATAATCTTATGTATTTATGCATTTATTGCTTATTGTTGGTGGTTAGAATTTGAATCTAATTTTCCCTCTCTTTCTCCCCTTCCTTCTCTCCCATTCTTCTATATATTGTAGAAAAATGCTCATTGTAAAGGTTAGACCCTCTTGGTTTGCCAAGTGCATTGTTCAAAGCATTGTTCCTTGGAATTTTGAGTTGTAAGCCTTAGATCTAGCTCTTTACATGTGGATACCTACCTCTTTCACCATTGTAATCATCTGTGAATCTCTTAGAAGTAATAAAGTCTTATTTTATGGCTATTCTCTTCCCTAGTTTGCATCTTATTGCCTTTCCCTTGTATTGTTTGTTTGTTGTGCATTATTTTATGTCCCTTATAGGTTTCTTTTCTTCATGCTCCATGAAAGCAAGTGCATGAATGTTGTTCCATTGTGGCACATTTTCCTTTCCCTCCTTGTACATTTTCCCTTGTTTTACTCACCTAAGAGTGTTCACCCCCTCTTTCTAGTGCTATCACCTCCCCTTAGCTCAAGTTTCATTTTATGCATTTCTTTCTCACCGTAGTCCCTTGGAATCGTAGGGTAGTGATAGGTAGCTGCATTTCCTTTCTTAGGAGTAGTTTTAGTAGTATAAATAGGTAGATGAAGCTAGCCTTATCCAAGGTCTATCTCAAAGCGCAAGTCTCATAACTTGAGACAGTCCCATATTTCATTAAAGTCATAGTTCATCCTGATCTAGGATAAGTACAATTTTGAGCTCCAACAATTTTGACACGCCCATTGGGAGTAGTTTGAATAGATATATATATTTATTTCAGAAATTTGATGTGTTCTTGTTGATTTCCATCCTTTGGAGGCTTATTTCAACACATCTTGTGACTCCTAACATCCAAATCTAATATTTTTAGTAGTCAAATTGCTTATTTCATGAGAAGAATACATATTAGACAAAGCATAATAGTTGAAGAATCCTTTGAATATCTTGATCATCTCTAGAAGAAGTAGTAGCGAGTGTCACACATGCATCTCCATCTTACGTGCTCGGGAGCAAATCTACCCCTCCTCTTAGAAGACCTTCAAAATGCTCTACTAGGGTATTCAGACCCTTTCTAGCCATGTTGCGAAAAAATATTCCCTTTATCGGCTTCAACAATAGAATCCCTTTGGCTCTTCCCATGCAACATGATATACCAATAGTTGCACTTAAGATGATACCATTTTATACTGGTGAGAATCAAGTTACCCCTGCTTGAGAATATTGAGGATATTGTAAATGTATGCTCTGTTCACCTAGTTACCGAGGACGATGTAGCTTATAAAGCCATTTCCTTCTTCACTTAAAGGCAAAATACTTCAATGGTACTGAAAGCCTAAGAATTTCCTATATCACTAACTAGGATGGACATGGCATTGCATTTTGTAATTAATTCGAGAATAAATCTGATAACATCTCCTTGTTATAACAACTCACAATGATCAAGACAGTTCCCAATAATCTCATGGCTGATTTCAACTTCATTTCAGAAGATAGAATTCCAACCCTCCTAAGACTAACCCTCAAGGTGCTTTTCTGTACTTCTTAATAACTCAATTATGACATTGTAGTGATGATCACGGTCAATGCGTGTTGTGAAAATTCATGATGCCTATCAGAGACACCTATAATTACGCCCAAGTAATTTAAATACTTAAATTGTGCTAATTATCTCCTTTCCTACAAATTGACGACATATTGTCAATAGCGCTCATCTTCTCTTCCATTGTCGTTAATTGATTACATTACACTAATTAATTAAGTCACATATCCAACACATACCCTAATTAACGACCCTTCGTTAATCAACACCTTCTATCTAGTCTAATTAATTATTATTAATTAATTAGCCTCCTTCTCATTAAATCAATAAATCACTATTTAATTGGTTTAATTCCCTCCTAATGGTCCAAATCACACTAAAATCCATCTAAAAGCTTATAAAAGCTTGCACATGTATTAATTAATCATCTTGATTAATTAATACACCCCTTTATCCACATGAGCCACTAAAGGACAAACTAAACCCTCCTAAAGTTAACTCAACCCCATCTAAACCCCCCTTATCCATAACTAACTCTACATCTCCATTAGTCCCACATTCATGAGGATGTGTTGAATCCTTTATCCTTTGGGCTATATAAACAACCCTCCCTCTACTTCTACACCTACACCTAAATCTCTCAAGAGACAAAAGAAAGCACATAGTTTCATACTAATAGCCTTTTGTCATTCTTGAGCCCTCCATCCTCCATTCTTGAAGAGCTAAGCCTCACACCCAAGCATCCATTGAAGGATCAAAGCAAGCAAATATAATTTGATTGCCATTGAACTACTTAGGTTCATTTTAATGTTAAATTAGGCAATTAAGGAGAATAGAGTTCATTAATTTACATTATGTTTTGATCATTTCAAAGTTATAATGTTGAGGGTAGGACTTGCTTATTTCTTCATCATGATGGTGCACATTTCTCATTTCTAGCTAGGTTAGGAAGCTATTTCTAGGTGGTAGTTTCTTGCTTTAAATTTAGCTAAATTGTAGAAATACTTGTACACATTTGGCACGCCTGGTGGGACACTTAGTCCCATGGCATTTTAGTTTAAGTTTCATTGTTTTGGCTAACTTTTGATATACACATGTAGTAATTAATGTCCATTTTCTTGGAATTTTTGCTAATTTGATATGTGTAACCTCATGTTCATAGCCATAATTTTAATGATTTATTTCCATTCTTAAGCTAACTTGTCAAAAATTGAGATATTGTGAGTTTTCTTGTGTTTTTTGCCGTATTTTGGTTCCAGAGTTTGCACAGTACCTTTTAGGGAGCACAGCGCGGTTTTTGTGGCGCACACGCCTCTCCTGTGGCGCGCACACTGCTGATAAAATTTGTTACTCTGTTCACGACCCCGACACATACGCTGCATTAACCCCGGCACACACACCCTAACCAGCGTGTAGGTGCACTAACCTGTGTGCGATCGTTTCATCTTGTACCTTCACTACATTCTAGCTAAAATCAGATTGGAACACACTCCCTAACCAAAGTGTACATGTTGTTTTAGTGATGCGGGCGCATTTTCATGGTGCGAGTGTTTTGTCGAAACTAGGACTATTTCTGAAAGCGAAAGTGTTGCATGCTTCATTCGTGCAAGTGGCGCAGCATTCTACCTAAAATTTCACCTATTTTTATCACTTAGTAGCGCATATATGCTATTTTAGTGACACACACCTCTGGGTGGTGCGGGCATGGTAAGTCAAAAAAATCCGCAGTAGCGCATGCATTGTTTTCATGGTGCGACACCTCTCGGGTGGCGTAGGTGCACTTGTGATCAGAAACAATGCAGAGTGGTGCATACGCCCTAACTGCGTGCGGGCGCTAAATTAAGGTTTTGATTGTCTAACATTCTTGCAGTTTATCTAATCATAATCATATCTTTGTCTTTACGCAGCTATTTTTACATGTTTGTATTTGATTAGGTAATATTTGCATTATTTACTTATAGGAATAAGATCACGTATGCTCTTTCCTCGCGTCCTCTTGGGGCGATCTTGGGAATCGAAATGATTCTTAAGTCCTTTGTTGTTTGAGGTTGTTAGGGATATTTGAGTTGGAATTGGCTAACTTGGTATAGTTGCATTAAGAGTGTTTTTCCATTTTGGTATCTTTTTGGATTTTTGAAGGCAATCACGTATGCTCTTCTCTTGCATCCTCAAATGATCTGGAGAATCAGAAATGATGCCTTCTCTTTTGATGGAAAACTACTAAAAATCATCATACAGACCAAAACGCCATCGCTTGCACAAGGAACGGAGGAATCAAAACAAAAGTCAGAAAACTACTAATACAATTGTTATACAGGTTGCCAAATGGTGTTCGAGAAAACCACATCTAATTAAAAAAGATAAAATGAACAACATATTCAAAACATTATATTGTAGGTTTTGGAAAAGGGTACGTCCTCTCTGCTCAATGGAACATAACCCTTTGGCATAACACCTTAAGCTACAACAATGGGGGTGGTTCCAGAACCCCAAACTAGTTCACACAAGAGGGAACCTTGTGGATGAAATGGGAAGTGCTCTGCACTACCTATTTAACTAGTAATTCCTTTGTGAGATAGAGTTACAAGTTATCCCTACGTGAACCTTTTAAGTACACAATTGGATGCATTTATTTCCCACCGTCCTCTGAAGGAGGCAAAGTCGAGATACTCCCAAGATAGTCAAGACTATTTGGGTAAATTCGTCCCGCCATGGATAATCTTTGTAGCACCTAGGACGAGAGAACCACCTAGGAAGATATACTTTGGCCAGGAGCCCACTTTGACCATTCTAAAACAAAGTGTTGAGTTGTGAACCATATTTTCATTGTGAAACGTGTGACGCGTTACTTTCACCTAGTTTTTACTTGCCTTAGGGCGAGAAAAACTCTCGTCAAGTGAAGCCAACATTTTTCATCTTTTTTTAAATTTGTTTCCTTCAAGCATTCTTTTGACACTTTGTTGATCAAAAGAAGGGTGACTACCTTTGTGTTACTAATCAATCGTTCCATCACTTTTATGTCTATTTATGCCCATCCATGTTTGCGGCTAGGTAAGTTAAACGCCTAAAGTGTGCGTGTGTTATTTGTGTCATTGGTAGCCATTGTGATCTTGATACCCATGTCAATATCATCATTGTAGTTAGGCATGGTTCATCACCGCGACTTCCTTAGAAGAGTTAGCTCATTTGTATCGTATCACTACAATTTTGATATTTACGTCTTGTTTCTTGTAAACTCGACATAAATATCTATATTGTAGAAGGTTATTACTGCACACATTTTTAACTATTCCTAGCTATACTTTGAGATTTTTAGTTCGATTCTATTATTACCTCGATTTTGAAGAGTGCTAGGTGTTACCATTTGTGTGTGTTATATCAATAACATCTTGATGTTAATACCTTACTTTCTCTTAAAGTGGGTTAATATATCTTGGTGATATTGTTGTGTCATTCACGAATCAGTAATTGGCACTTTTTGAGATATAGGTCTTAATCGAGTTTGAGCTCGTTCATCAGATATCTTGATTGGGAGGTCGCATTGACTTCTTGTATTTACTTACATTTTCTTCATTCCTCAACTTGTAATAAGTGAAAACATCTTGTTAATCATGTTGCGACATGAAGCTACTTTTTGAAATGTAGTCTAGGAGGTACTTCATTTAAACGAGGTTTAGATACCAAACGCTTGTGTCACTGGTGATTTATCACTCTATCACATTGGTATTCTCACATTGTTGACTTATTCATACTCTTAACAAATACATTTTACATCTCACTTAGGGGTGGTCACTAAGCTTTGAACACATTCACAACTTACCCTAGTGAAACTCATACGAAAACATGGCTCCTAAAATGCGACTAGGATTAAATAAACTGACATACGAGAAAACAACAAGTGTAACCTTGGGAAAACTCTAATAGAAAAGGGTCAAACCCCTTCATTGGACATGACTCTATGATTGTTGTTTTACGTGGAAAAAAACAAAAAGAGATGGTCGATCACAATGGAAATGAATTAGAATCAAGCACATGCGAGAATTTGATTTTGACCCCACTTCACTAGATTTGTGTTTCTTCTCGTAAACAAAGATAGAGTGTTGGCATGGGTCACAGAATTAGGGTCCAAATTTCCCACCAAGAATGAAATAATACCACCGGTGAATAACATTTACTTGAGGAAGAACGTCCCCCTTATCAATATGGAAGATATTTTAATGAATGGACATGCTTCTACCTCTTATGCGTGGGAATGATAAAGTGGTGGGGCATAGAATCCCCTTTATCAAAGTGCCACAAAGAAACAAGGTTAAACATGAGATGGGTGAAGAAACTCCACAATACGAGGAGGAGGAACCTTTAGAAGAAGAAACCACAATCATGCAACAAATTAGTAACCTAGGTGAATACAACTAGCCTTGCTTACCTCCCATGTACGTAAGACGCAAACAAGAACATTCAAAAGTTGAGGCCTAAAGTTAAGATCAATGAACTCCATCGAGAAACCAAGGAGAAGAAGACACAGTATCATCGTGTATACATCCCCACTTCTCCCACTAGAGAATAATTGCTCACACAAGAGGTGCAGTCATGAAAGTGACACTCGTAAGCCTACAAGAGAGTAATATAGGGAGCATTAGGAAATATCAATACGAAGAATTATGCCCCTATCCTTTGGACAAGATAATGACCCTTCAACCCTTTCCAAAGAAATTTGATATGCCAAGTTCGACAAATATAAAGGGAAGGGGATCCATGGATCATGTTAAATATTTCTACATGGCATGTCGAGAGGTGTCTTATAGTGACAATTAACTTATCGACTTTTCCCGAGGGTCTCGGAG